>QPKB01000003.1:54681633-55080098 GCA_003546025.1 Camphora micrantha | reverse complement strand
AGACATTGACAGAAAAAGAAAAAAAAAAAAGACAGTAGATGAGACGAAGGACACTTGGGCCTTCTTCTTGAAATGAATATTGGGATCTTCATTCTTCAAAGAAAGGAGAAAGAGAGAGAGCAGGGATGGTGTTAATCTGAGGTAGAGGAAGCTCTTGTGATTGGACACTTCACTACACAGGCACCGAGGTGGGTGAATGGTTGGCAACACATGACATAAGTTCACAGAGAAATTTACCCAAAAAAAAAAAGAGTTGCCCGAGAAGAAATTTACAAATTTCAATCTAACTCCATTATGTCAAACTCTAATTAAGTACAAGGATGTGATGTGATTCATCTCAAAGGGGATCTTTCTCTTGAGTCCATGTGATTCATACAGTTGTACCACCTTATAACTAGTAAACGCAAGAAATTTTTATTTGAGATTCTTTAGATACCATTAAATTCTTGTAAGAAGTTTTATTATTAGAAATCACCAAATGTTGTACCCAAAAAACCCAAAAACCCATGTGAAAGCTTAGCATTTGGAGCGTTTCAAATGTTATTTATAGTCATTTTAGGATAGATTATTTTTGAGCTATTTGTATCAAACAAAGAATTTGAGGATATTGATAGACAAGGTTTTCGATTTATGGAACTAGTAGATTCTAGTTTAAATTTGGGTTAGTGAGTTTGAAGGGCTTAGATTAATGATAAGGATGAGGTGGGTAGGCCTGTGGCCAACCATTCCAAGCTTAGGATAGCCCTGAAAAGAGAGAGAGAGAGAGAGAGAGAGAGAGAGAGAGAGAGAGAGATCATGGTAGGCTTGTCAATCTGGCGCTAAGACAAGAGGGTTCGGCCTGGCCCAACTCTTAAAAGGCCCTTAAAATGAGAGCTTTTATTTCTAAGGAAAAGCATTATGGCTGAGCTTGCATATTTTTTTACAGACACTAAAATTTGAGGGTCGGGCTTGAATGGTATTGACTCGGCCAGACCCTAGCCCTGGCCCTGATCCTTCTACTTTTTATTTATTTTATGTAATATATGTGTGTGTATGTGTGTGTGTAAATATATGCTAAAACTCTCTTATCACAACCACTTAGTAGTAATAAAATAGGGATACGAAGGCAATTTCATACCCATGTACCCATTACAAAATGTCCTAAAAATTCATACACATACTTAGTTCATTTCATCTATATTTAATTATTTAAGTTATGTATCGTACGTAATACAAAAGCAATAAGTGTTGCTTGTTGGTTCTAATCCGTTTCTTTTAGATTTATTGATTCTTACTTAGGCTTTTCATAATATTCTTATATTCTTACTAGTGCAAAAGGGGGAGTACTCCTTCCTCTTAATAAGGATACTTTTTTTTCCTCTTTAGAGTTACTTGAGATGCCAACCAAGTCATAAAAATAGTTTATATATGTATAGAACTTTAAGGATAAGGGGTGATCCGAATATTCTTTTAATTATATAATTATAACTCTTAATTTTTAAAAGTCTAAACTAAATAAATAATTTTTTAAGTGCATTTATTTTTATGACTAAAATCCAACAATGCTCAATAGGCAAATCAATGTTAAATTGAGAATAATGCCAATTGACAAAAGGCATGTGAATGTAAATAATTTAGAATTTTGAAAAACATTGTGGGAATGATTTCATACATTGAAATTCCTGTAAAAGGTGTGAAATAGATCAGATTTTTTAATCACTTTCCTTTCTTTGACAAAATAAATAAACATGTATGTCTAGAACCTAAGTCACTAAAGCACGTATGATTTAACTGATAAAAGAAAGTTCTTAAAGACAACTTATATTGTCCAAATATTTTCTTAATGGTTCTTTTACAATTGAAGCTAGACAAGATAACACTCGGTTGACACTCGAATCTTGGTAACAATGTAAAAATAATGAAGATTTTCTTATTTTGAGGCCTTGAGCCTTACCTTGGCCCTCGAGAGTAGAGTAAGGTCCTAGGTAGTGCAGACCCTTTGAGAGCTTTCGTCCGTCCAAGCCTGGCCCTACATATATTGAGGATAGGATTAGGACAACCCCAGGCGTGACCCAACTAGCCCTTTGATAGCCCTAGGTCATGGATTGATCAAACTCTCTAGATATTGCAGTATTTCATGAATTTCGGTCAAGGCATTCATGAAAAGACTTGCTACTTATCTATGGAAAGGTTCTTTAGGAAAATAATCCGAGTGCTATGTGTACAAGAAGTATACTCTGGTGAGCACGGGAGAAACCAAGTGAGAACCCAGGTCTCCTCTTTTTATGATGTTGTGGTTTCTTGAGTAGGACATAGCTATGTCTTACTCAGTATCTTTCTCCTCTTTTGCATTGATTAGTAAGAGGAAGAAAGGATCTATCTAATATTTTGTACAATTTGATGGACTCTAGGACCTCAGAACTTTTCTATAGAGGAAACAATGGATCTCAAATACAATGAGGTTTGGATCATGAATTGGGGGCATAAAAAAGTATATAAAAAACAGAAAGTGGGATTAAGTTATTTTTCCCGTTTTTGCATATTTCTAAAAATCCTTGAGAGTGGAAGATGTGAAACTTAAAACACTAAGGTTTATCACTTCTATGAAAATATTGAACGGTCTAAATCATGACATATGGACCAGCAAAATTGCAAGAAATCAAAAAGTGAGGATTAGTTATTTTTGTGCTTTCCACATATTTCTCAATTTGTGAGGATTTAAGATATATATGAAACTTCACACCCCTATGGTCTATCATTTCTATGAGAATCTTGACGAGTTTGGACCATAAATTAAGGACACACATGAGTGCAAGAAATTAGAAAAAAAAAAAAAAAGGTTAGGTTTGGTTTTGCCGGAGTGGTAAAGGGTGTCTCAATTCATTACGTACTAGTGGTTGATAGGGAATGGAGACGGAAGTACTTTTGCACAGGACTATAGAGGGTGTATGCTAGCGAGCATGATTGAGGATGTGGTGTGGCAAAGCATGGGAATGCAACACCCTGGAGATGATCCTTAGGACTTAGATTTGGCTAGTTTAGGACTAGGATAGTTTACCATTACTCCCAAAGTATGAGCAAAAAAAAAAAAAAAACACTCCAAAGCAATGACTTTATGATCAACCCCCTTGAAGCCTTGCTTAGCTAAAACACTTGATGTACCAGTACCAGTTGATACTTGCGAAGAAGATGATAAAGACTTTAATATCACAGAAGTTTAATTGAGATTTTCAAGGAATTGAAGCAACTGAGTTCACCCTCAAAATAGCATTGATTGAATGCTTTCTAAAATTAGCACTTTTTAAAAGAATGAAAATAGATGCAAAGAGCTTCCAAAACAACTAAAACCTCCGCCCTGTTATAAACTTATAGTGTTGTGTGACCTATTTTCCTTCCTGGTTTACTTGAATGTAACAATTTCTTATGGATTCAGATACCGAACTTAGAGAGTTTTTTTAGCTATAAGTTGAGAAATCATAATTAATAAGTACATTTCAAAAGACCATTTGAATTTGCTATGGTATTTTGTTTTTTCAACATTTGGAATCTTCTCAATCTCGAAACTGGATTAATACCTTGAGATTTGAGCATTTTAATAATCCCATTAATAGAATCAAATTAGAATTTATAGGTTTTGAAACTCCCTCCGACAGCACTATCCTCTTGCAAGGAAAAAGGTAAAATAAATCCCTATAAAAAATCGATGTGGGTAATCACTAAGAGCATAGGTTTACATTGTTTACTAAAACAGGCAAAGCCTTCATCCTTAAGTAGCAGATGAATCTTCATGGCCTTAGTTTTAAAGCTCTACCATAATTGGGTAGCATCACTTGATACATAATGGTTGGCCCTGAAAAAGTATCAGTTTTTTATGTGTTTCGGGTTTCATTTGAAATATATGAAATCTCTGCTCTCACCGTGTTTATATTCTATTTTTTTACTTTATTTATATCCAAGACACCCTAAAAGAAATTAATAAAATAAAGATTTTTTATTTTGTTTTTTATGTATTCTTTGAAGGGAAATATTCAAGTGCATCTATCCCTCACCATATGTGGTGAGGGACACCCATTTTTGGGAAGTTTCAAGTACAAAAGGACTTTTGTACTTTTTGGAAAGATCCCCTTTTGTACTTGAAACTTCTCAAAAAGGGGTGCCCCTCACGACACATGGTGAGGGATAGATGCACTTGAATACCCCCTTCTTTGAAATATGTTTTGGCGAAAAAAGGGCAAAATAGACTAATTTTGATGGTGTAGTTTCAAAAAATCGTGCAATACATAAAGACTTAGCTTTTTCGCAAACTTAACCAATCATGACATATAAATTAGCAACACAACACAAGTGTATCTATGTCCATTGTGTGATGAAACTAACTTCCACCAGAATTTATGAGAAACTACTACTTTATTGGGTTTTCACTCACTTTACGTAACCCTGAAAGCCACTTAAAATATTTATATTGAGAATCCCCCCCTAAGGAAAATTGGTTTACAGTATGTACTATAATTAGATAAGTCACTACAAAATATAAATAATTCGCTATGTTGAGAACCATATCGTAAAATCATGCAAGGCATATTGCTTACTTGCACAGAAGTTATTATATTACATCTAATGCAAACAAAGCACGAGTCTTCATCTAGCAGACAAGAGTCTATGAAAAAGGGGAATACTATTTCATCCAATTATCTCATGCCAATTGTATAAAATCTCATACCATATAATGCACCCTCTCAATTGCTTCCTTCGAATGAAAAAAGAAAAGAAAAGATTTTATACAACTAACATGAGATGATTGGATGAAACAGAATCTCTTACGAAATAGGAGATCAGGACTCAGCAAACAAATACCACACATGGCATGTTTTATGAGGTCCACCGCAAAGTTAGGATTCTACAATTCTATTCTACGTTCTTTGTTGCTCTATTTAAAATATTATAAATATTTTTATCCACTAAAGTTAAATATTGCATATTAGGATTGCACAAAAAATAAGTCCGAATCATTTTCGTAAAGACTCCATTAACGTAATATATATATATATCAAAAATACCCCTTTGGGTTGGGTGGATGCCCAGTTAGTGGAGGTGGGTAGGGTCGAAGGTGGCTATGAGAGAAGAATATATGAATCCTCCTTGCTTCTTCCTCATGCCTTCTCTAAATGCGAAGAATGAAATTTCATAATGAAATCAACTAGTGGAGGATTTATCTCGTTGACCATAAACACTTCACCAGATATAGGATGTCCCAAAATTTTACTTCAGTGAAAGGTAATCACAGTTTTAGATTGAGCTTGCAATAATGCATGCTTATATTAATCTTGTTATTAGTTGCATGCTTAAACTTATAATAGGATGAACTCATATTAGAGTGTGTAATTTTGAGAACATCACATATATTTATACGCATGCCATTCATTTTGATCTTCTTTAAATTTCAAGTGGAAGACAAAGACAGCTGGGAAATTTCATTTCCTTAGGTTCCATTTGGCACTTTACTAATACAATCAAAGTCAAGTAAAGCCTTTATTTTTCAGACAATATGTCACATCAAATATACTTTATTCAAATCTCCTCCATCTTTTTCATACAAAAAGTCAAAAAGTAACTACATTTATCTATTAAAATACAAAAAAAAAAAATCACTTTTTTATAAAAAAAAAAGTCAAAAAAATTTCATATCGAACAAATAAAAATAAAATATTATCATAATTTACTTCTATTTTATTTTATTTTTTAATATAGTTATCAATCTAGCCCTCATTTAGAGAGAAGATGGGTTATACAGTCGAGGAGGAGAATCTGTAACGTCGCATCATGTTGCGAGTCTGAACTGATGACAGTGAGACAGAGACGAGTTAATTTTAGCAGCTGTCTTTCTGTCATCTCAGTGGAATGGCCTTTTCTTGATGCAGACATCCAATCAATGCCATCCTCCTCCCCTCTGCCACATTTCATCCTTTCATTCATTCACATATCTGAACATTTATTTAAGAAAACCACACAAACCCTTTTCATTCTTTTGCCCTTGCTTTTTTTTCACACATCCACTCCATGATTGGGCTTGAAGGTTTTACCATTAAAACACTCCTCATGTCTGACCAACCTATTTAACCTGATGCTGACATGGTAATTCTAGGTTTAGATGGACCACTACTTAGTTCAGGTTGGGATTGGGCTCACTTGGGATTTCAGTTGGGTCCATGCCTGCTTAGTTGAGCAGCCACCTAATATATATGTGTCCATAACCAATCTATCTCAAATGAACCTGACCTATTAATATTGGGTTCGGCTTCCATCTTAACTTTCAGCTTGGGTTCAGCTTCCAAATACAATTAACCATGGTGCTCACTTACCGGGCCTAATCATTGCCACCATACTTTTACAGTGCCTAGTACAATATAGGGGTGGCAAATGGGTCAGGTGGATAAGGCAACTCTATGCATACGGGTTGAAGTCCAATCCATATTGGACCTATATTTATAACAAGTCAAGTAACTTCCACCTGTTGAGGGTCAACTCGACCCAGCCCGTATGACCCGCATTCAATGCCGGTCAACCCATTTAGCCCAACCCAGCCTGTAGAAGCATGGCCCAAACCCAATCTATTTCAAATATTAAGGTTGTATTTGAGTTAAAGTACAGGCCGAAGAGATCCCAACACAAGCTGGACTCATTCCATGTAAATTGAATTTTTTGTAGTACCAAAATATTGAACAACCAAATGTTTAAATAGATATATGTATGTGGGTCAGCCCTAAACAAATCATTTAAATAGTTAAGCGTTTTAGGCTTGTTGAGAGGGTTGACCCTAACCCAAACAAGTTCCCTTAACCCACGACCAACCCTTGCATATTGCAGGTTGGGTTATGCGGGATGGTTCAAGTCTTTTCTTTTTTTTATTGACGAAGAATCCGCCGACCCCATTACAGTTGATCATTGGCAAAATTCCGAATATACAACACTACCCACTAGCAATGTGTATCAGATAAGGTCCCAAACGTTTAGAAGCCAGAACCTCCAGTTCATTACTGCACTTCCTGACCACTCGAACAATTTAAGTGTGGGTCAAGTCTTCCAGCCCTGTACATAAGGGAGGAAGTGGTTCCTATAGCATGGATGATCTAATATACTATGTTGCATATATTTTTTGTATAAAATTGCAATTATATAGGAGAGTGGTGAAATAGGGTTAACATTATCGTATATGATATGTTAAAGTGATCGAATCATTAAATCTAATATATCTATGCATATATGGGGCACCTTTCAATGATCTAAATTGTTTGCATGGTACTTTAACCCGTCTCTACCCTAGTGAACCCAAGATCTGCTTTCAGGTCGAGGTAGAGAAAATTGTGATCAAGCAAATAGTAAGTGACTAATTATGTCATTATAAGTCGCTGTTTGCATTCAATGACCCATGTTTTAGGGATCCATATTAGAATGTGGCTCCACAAGCAAGCGGTCCCCATGACAACACGTGTAGTAGGCCACACATGCTTGGGCCCACTACTTGGTTCTTATTGTCCTATTGTTTTTGGGGTGTTTGGAAACGAGATATGTAAGAGATTTTGCTATATTATCCGTTAATTTAGAATATAATTTATGATCACTTAAAAAATGTGGTGTTGGGAAAACTTAGAAAGCATCTTACAATATCTTACTTTCTTTCAAAAACCTTGATATTAGATTATTTAAGGATCTTCCATATAAAATAATCTTTTCGTAATAAATCTTTCATGAATACGGACGAAGAGTTAATAAAAACTCTTGTGGAGAGTTTTAATAAAAACCATTGGAGAGTTCATTAGCAGCCATTAATTATAGTGACTCACTATAAGTTTTAACATCAATGATTCTCATAAGAGTACAACTATGACTCCCAAATCCCAATACTAGATTGACTCTAAAGTACTTACAAATTTAATGTGGGGTCCTATAGCCATCTTACATTTACATAGCCCTTGTTATTTATCAATATTAGGTGGGTTCTAAAAATATCACTTGGGAGGCTTTCATCATGACTACCAAAATTAGTCGGGTATTATATTGATTACAGAGATTAAATTGTGTCATTGTAAGTATCAGTTTGTCATCATTAAATGAGTCTCACTATTTGCCCCCCCCCCCCCCCCCCCCCCCCCCCAGTATTAATACGACTGTCAACATCAAATGAGTCCCACAATGATTTCTCATGGATGTGTTCATCAATAATGTCTAACATTAGATAAGGTTTTACAAAAATAGAAAAAAAGAACTACATAGGGCCATTTTTAATAATCACCATTATATGTATTACACTATGGTTACCAGCTTAGGAGAGAACTATCATAAGCTGAAGCTTAGGATAAGGTAAGCTGAAGTAAGCTCAATTGTATAGTGGAGCCCACCGGGCGAGTTCAAGGACTCCCTGGAACCCTCCTTCCTGTAAAAAAATCAACCCCAACCGTGATTTATATCATCTCAATCTGGACACCAAAAGTTTAATGGTCAACGATCCATCCGGATCAATGCACAGTCAATCCAATAGTCTAGTAGATTTGGTTATGACAAAAAGTTGGTGGGCATGGCTATCTTTCCAACTTTGTGGACTTCATTTTACCACTTGTGTGAGCGCTGCTCTCTACATAGTGGGCTTTCTCTTCCCACTTGTGTGGGCTAGGCTGGGGTACCGCATGGAAAGATGGGATTCCAAGGGATTGATCCCTTGGTTGTTTACAATAAACCATGCATTAATCAGATATATGAAAAAGGTACTCCAGCACATGAACTTCAAATGAGAGATCCTCCTTTACAAGTAGGATAGCTTGTGATTTCCTCTCTTTTAGACCTATGTCTACAGCTTGGCAATCATTATCATCGCATCACCCATCGGTCGCTGTATTACATACCCACAAACTAGAAAAAAAATTAGCCTTTGATCATTGTCTACAAATAGTGATTAAGAAAAACAATCAACTACAGCGCCCATCTAAAAAAAAAGAGAAGAAAGAAAAAGAGAACCTAAGTGTGAATATCTAGTAATTCATACCATAATATCTCCAGGTCATCCCCCAGTGGAGAGAAGCTTTACTCTTTCAAAGCCCAGTGTCATGATATTTTAGAACAGGGACGCAGGAAAGAGAAGGGTATGTTATAGGTACTCAGCTATGAACTCTTCAGTAATAGCGGCGACCAGAGCCATAAGAACGGCCACCAGTGTAATTACCCCTTGACTCGAAGCCATGATCCTGATTTCCTCCCATATACTGTGCGCGCTCTCGGTGGGACTCGTAGTGACCTGCAGCATAGGCCCGGTGTGCTTCTCCGAGAGCATCAGAAGCGACAGTGGCTGGAGCTCCATAGCCATGTGGGTCGCTAGGACCAGCGCTGTTCTGGTAATGGTTCAGCCCAGCCTGCTGGTACTGATGCTGGCGAGCCTGTGATTCCCGGCGAAGGAACTCATCTCTGTGGGCGGCTTGGCGGGCCCGCATGGCCATTAACTTCTCTTGATACTGTGCATTGATCTCACCTATTCTCTGAAACAATAAAAGCCAGAAATGCCCACATAAATTTTGCAATTAGGTTGGAGGCAAGAGCCTGCAGTTTCATCCTAAACATGGATTGCAACCAAAGACAAATCAAGCATAGATTTGGGACATGATACATTGACTTGGAGGGATTATAATATTCAAACAAATGGATATGTATGCAATCGACCATAGACTAATAAAAAATATGGCCACCATTTCAAGGGCAGAAGCATTATGCCACCATTTCAAGGGGACAAGCATTATGCCATGAATACCACATTTCTGGAGATCCAAAGCTGTTCATCTTCGGGGCCCGACAGCAGATGGACCATGCCTCTAGATTTTGTCAATTGAATAGGCAAATAGATGTTAAGTGACGAAGAATAACCAGACGAGCAAAACCAAACACACAGCATGAGTGAGCCAATCTGTACTGTGGCGTGCTCACTTCTTGTTCGAACAAACCATCAACCCCACTGGACTTGAATGCCCAAATATCTCTCATGCAAGTTCGGGTGACAGTTGACTCTAGAATTGAAGTTAGCCTATTCATTTAAGTGATAGCAACTAGTTAAAATCCCAATCTGAGAAATATATTGGCCACGTCACAATTTGAGCATGGGCAGATTTCTAGTTCAACTGAATCACACAACTAGCTGTAGTGTTACCAACTTGCCGTCACCTACAATTCATCATTCTTTAAAATATATGTATATATATATATATAAATAGCATTGGCCCACAACCAAACCAACAGAAAAAATACAGAATGACGAACATTCTCTAACCACTGCAGGAACACGTTATCAACAGCTCAATCACCAAATGGCTAAATGTATGAACTCAAGGCCTGAGGTCATACAATTCTCCTTGCCTATGTCCATGTTCGGCTGTCCGTGGCAAACACATTCCAGTTGACAAGGAAACCAAATCATTAAAAGATGGTGTCAGGTCAAGCACCTAGCACTAGTGACTATCAAATCATGCACCTAACAAATGGATGCTCAAGTATGTTCTATGAAGTACATGCAAAAGTCTATGTACAAATTCATTATTTTTATCTTTTTTGGGATATAATCTAATAACTAATTTATTGGTTAAACTGCACACATGATTTCAATATTTTGAAATTAATTATGTTAACATGTTAATTTTTTTAATTCGTTCTCAATATCATTTTTTATTATTTTTTTAATAACAATCACTAGTTGTAGCACTGACGGAGAGGGACTTGGGTAGGAGTGAGTGCTTACCTTTCCCAACAAACCCCCCCCCCCCACAAAATATATATATATATATATATATATATATATATATATATATATACTGACTCCGCCACTAACCACTGGGTTAAGCATTGACCAAACTTTAAAAGGAGCATATATGTCATAAGTCATATTAGGGGGTTTTATGTAATGAATATTAACTGCAGGGCATTTTTTTGTACATAGCCAGAAATTAAGTTTTTAATAAATAGGAGTGGTTGTCTAGCCTAGAGCGTTGCAAACTCACAACTAATCCCTCCTTTCATCATTCTCTCTTTCTCTCGTTTATTTCTTTTCTTTATTCTGTCTAACACTATTTGATATCTACTCATAAATCCCTAGATCCATTACACCTACGAGTTTAACTTAGTATCAAAAAGACTAATGTGTGCACGTCTATATGAAGCATACAATAGAGAATATATTCTGTACATGTATATCTCAATAATAGTTACATACACAATAATTAAAAAAATGCCGGACAAGTTGTCCCATCAGCAAAATCCAAGTTGGAGTAACCGGCACAGGCAATTGTAGTCTCAAGTTTAATTCTATTTCTGTAAGGGAACAATTTTGTGGAAATTACAGTAATCATTGCAGATCTTATCTGAATGCAGACACATTGAAGGATTCAACCAATTTGAATTAAAAAGTAGTTTTACCAATTTCAAGCATAACTAAGGTCACATTTGGCAACCAAATCTTTGGGGAAAAGATTTTCGGTTTCTCTAAAATTGTGGTAAATCCATGTTTGGCAATTGTACTTTCCTGAGGATTTAGACAAATGGAAATCTTCATTTGCTAGGATTTTCAGATCCGACCATCCCCATAAGATTTGAAAATCCTTACTTAAGTGGATTTGCACACTGAACCTTATTTTTCTCAGCTATATGCATCAATACACACCAATATCAATGTGAAATCATCAACTATACAAATCCTCAATAAGGAATCCTTGTTCCAGTGGTAGTGAAGAATCATCAAATCTATGGATTCCTGGCCTGTTACCAAATATGCTCTAAGTGTTCTTTCTCTTCTATGGATTTTCGAAGAGTAAAGGCTACAACATAACTCAAATCATCCCAAATTTTCATGAGAACACATACGTATTACTAACTTCAGTTGTTCCCAACTTTTCTAAAGGCGACAGTTCTCTTTAAATGCAGTTTCTCCAAACAAACAAGAAAGACAAAGCGGTTTTCTCACAGGTGATGAACTAACAATCAACAACATATTGGCAATATAGAATTTTATTTTCCAACATGTGAAACAAAGAGACTGAGTCTTATTAGCAGTATTTCAGATTATTAACTTCTGGTGTGCTTTGTGACCAATGAATGCCAACAAGATTGAAGGGGAAATTTTACTGGACAACGATTAGACCAGCTATAACCTATGGAGAAGAATGTTGGTCAATCAAGAAGCAACATATGCACAAAATGAATGTAACAAAGATGAGGATGTTGAGGTGGATGTGTAGTAAAACTAGGAAGAATAAAATTAAAAATGAGTAATTTCGAGAGCATTTAGGGGTAGCAACAATAGGGGATAAAATTAGAGAAACCTGTTTGAGATGGTTTGGGCATGTCCGTAGTAGGCCAGCAATGGTACTGGTGAGGAAAAGGCTAGTTATGAAGGTTGATGGTCCACCAAGAGGAAGGGGTAGGCCAAAGAGGACGTGGATGGAGATAGTAAAAATAGATATGAAAAGTATAACTTATCTGAGGATTTGGCTCAAGATAGATCTGAACGGAGAAATAAAATTCGTATAGCCAACCCCAACATAGTTGGGATAAGGTTTTGATGATGATGATATAAATTGTATTATACATGTTAAATTAACTTTTTATTAACTTAATTATATATAAATTGTATAATACATGTTAAATTAACTTTTATTTTTTATTTACAAACACCTGCTATTATGGATATATTTAATTGAGTCAATATTGCCTCTTCCATTTATTCAATTGAGTCAATAGGTTTGCTACACATAAGGAAGCAGAAAATGTGATAGATCTAGCTACAGGAAGATCATGGGGTGGAAGGAAAATACAAGTTAATATGGCTCGCTGTTGATCGAAAGAGGAGGGACAGTATGAAGGAGCCAAAAGGTATCAAGAAAGGAGTTCTTTCTATCAGAAAGGAGAGGTGATCCTAATATGGAAGTGGCACAGCCCTCATACACAATGAAAAAGAACTGGGCAGGACTGTTGAAGTGGAAAGTTGCAGGGTGGATTGTAGAGGATGGCTTTTGGAAAGGGGTAAGGGTAGCACCATGGGTGGTTAAACAACAGAAACAAACCCTTTATTACAGTTTAGTTGGCTTCCTCAAAAGTAAAACAAATGGGCTGATGAGATCTGAGCTTTGGATAGAAAGCTGCTGGGGAAGGAAGCCAGTAAACATCAAAATGCTGGATGACATCATAGTTTGGGTGCAGTTTCATATTAAAAAAGAGGTTGAAGAAGTTTTGGACAGCACTGCTAAAAAAGGGATCCCATCTCCTTTCACTATGTTGGAGAGTGGATGGAGGTTCAAGGTCCACCTGCGACCCCTGTCTGGGTAAGAATAAAAGGTGTGCCACTTCAGGTGTGGCACAAGGAAGTTTTCAAGCTTCTAGGCAACTGTCTGGGATGAACGGTGGAGGTGGAGAGCGGGACTGTGCACAAAGACTCTCTTAAGAGAGGGAAGAGTCAAAGTTCTACTTGATACAACAGGGACCATGCCTGAACGGTTGAAGATTTGGGTGGAGGAATTACTCTTCACAGTGGGTGGAGCTGGAGGAGGAAATAATGGAGAGGGAAGATACAGGGTAGAATGGAGAGGGAAGCCAACAAAGAGAAACTCGTCAATTTGGGTGTAGTTGAAGGATGCAGGCAGAAAGCAGGAGAAGGCGAAAGGTAGAAGATGATGATGTCATGCCCTTTCATTCAAATATTGATTTGCCTGCTCAAGTTGAGGAGAAGAGAGGACTCGTGGGTAGAGGTAAGATCTGAACTACTAGGCCTGGCCCTTTTGTGTTATTGGGTCAGGATGCTGTTTATAAAAATGGGCTGAGAGAGTCTGAATCTTTAGAGTTTTTGGGTCTGGGCGATGGTCTTAAAAATGGGCTGAAAGGAGACGGGCCAAGAGAGTCCGGCTCAGAGAAGCTGAATAAATCAATGCTAGGGCTCACTAAAAAGAAAAATCTCGAAGAAGGAATGAACAGAGAAGATGGAGACTCGGAGGAAGACCAGAGAAGTCACTCGACCTCGCCCAGAAGCTTGGATAGCAGTGATTCAGAGACAGGCGTGCTCAGAAACTGAATCTGCGAGCTGCTAGGGAATTTTGTCCGATGGGAAAGGAAGCAGAGGAGGATAGGGAGAGCCTACTTCTCCGATAGAAGTGGTGAGATGCTCATTGAGGAAGGAATTGGAGAAAGCGGAGACTCTAGGGCTAGGCCAGGCCTTACAGGAGGAACAACTTGGACGAATGCCAAACCCGAAACAGGGAAGTGCAGAAAGGGGAAGAAGGTATGAGGTCACCTATGGAAGGAAGAGAGACTGGAAAATGCAACAGCCCAGAGGGAGAAGCTCTAAAGAAAGGGAAGGAAGGGTATCCATTCTAAAGAGGAATTGCATAGGCTCTGCTCCTGCTCATTGCTGTAGCTCCAGGATCGAATAAAAAATGTCTTCAAAAAGTGAAGAAAGAGTTTCAATTCTAACTCCAGAGAAAGGTAAATGTTTCAAGAAGCTCCAAGATGAAGATCGGATCAGGAAGCTACTTCATAATGAAGAATAGGGAGATGGATTAAATCGGGGTAGGATTCGGTGTGAAGAAGAAAAGGAAGTTGATGCTTCAAACCTGGAATGGCTTCCCCAGAAGATCATTCAACGTGGAAAGGCCACAGGAGTAACTGTAGATGAACAGAAAGGAGGGTGGGAAAAGCAAAACAGATCAGAGAGGGAGGAAAAGGCAAAACAAAAAGGAAAGGGGCAAGAGAATTGAACAGCCTGTGTAGCTCTATAAATTATGAAAGAGTTAAGGAGAATGAAGAGGAGAGAACTACAGGAGGAAAAAGTGGCAGGAAACTCCAGGGGGATTCTTCTTATTTTAAATGAGAATACTTTCGTGGACTGTCAGGTGGCTGGGGGGATTATCGCATAAGCTGGTGGTCAAGTATTTGGTCAAAAGGCAAAAGATCCAGATTGCTTTGCTGCAGGAAACTAAATTGAAGTAAATCTCAGATACGACAGCGAATCAATTGTGGGGAAAAAGGTATGTAAAATGGGTGGCAGTGGATGCAGTGGGATCAGCTGGTGGAATGATGGTGCTATGGGATTCTCGTTCTGTTTCTGTTATGAACAGCTGGAAAGACGTGTTCTCCTTGTCATTGCTAGTGGAGGATTTGACAAATAATTCTAGGTGGCTCTTAACATGCGTAAATGGTCCAAACAACAGCCATAGAAGAAAGGAGTTTTGGAGAGAGTTCAATATGGTCGGCAAGGTGGAAGGGTGATTGATGCATTGGAGGAGATTGGAACATAATAAGGTTCCCAACGGAGAAAAGGGGCTGTAGAAAGATCTCCAATGAAATGCTATCTTTCTCAGATTGGATTAACTCTCATTCTCTGCTGGATCTTCAATTGTGTGGAGCCTCTTATACTTGGTCGAATCACCAAAGACCCACCAATCATGTCAAGATTGGATAGATTCTTGATAACTAATGATTGGCTGGATCTATACCCAGATGTCAATCAGGTAGCCCTGCCAAAACCTGCGTCTGATCACTGCCCAATCATGCTTGACTCAGAATGTGAGAGATGGGGTCCGGCCCCATTCAGGTTTGAGCTCATGTGGCTACGGGAAAAGAGCTTTCCAGAATTGATCTCGGACTGGTGGAAGGAGATGGCAGGGGAGGGCTGGGCGGGCCACAAATTTGCTGTCAAGCTGAAATTGTTAAAGGCTAAAATAAAAGAATGGGTCAAAGAAAATTTTGGAGAGGTGGGAATGATGAAAGCTATCCTAAATGAGCTACAATCTTTAGATACCAAGGAGAAAAGGGACGGGCTATCAAGAGAAGATGGGAGGAGAAGATTCAAACTCAAAGAAGATTTTCAAAGAAGCTTAAATAAGAAGAAAGAAAGTGGAGACAAAGATCCAGATGTAGGTGGCCGAAGGAAGGAGACAAGAATACAAAGTTTTTCCATGGGATGACTTCATCGAGAAGAAGAACAAATAAAATCTCTTCTATCATAGTGGAGGGGAAAAGAGTAGAAAAGAAAGGAGATAATTGAGACAATAAAAGATTATTTTGTATCTCTTTACACTATGGAGAGTTGGGAAAGACCATCCTTGGAAAACCTAGAATTTGAAGTTATTGGTGCGGAAAGGGCCTTCTGGTTAGAAAGGAAGTTTGAAGACGAGGAAGTTCGGGAAGCGATTCATGCTATGGCAGGAGACAAGTCTCCCAGGCCAGATGGTTTTCCGGTGGCTTTTTTCTAGCGCTTTTGGGTGGTTATGAAGGAGGATGTAATGGCTTTGATTAATGAGTTCCACCAAAGGGGAAAGTTATCTAAAAGCTTCGGAGCATCTTTTATAGCGCTAATACCTAAAAAGGAGGGAGAATTAACTGTCAAAGATTTCAGGCCCATTAGTCTAATTGGAAGCATATATCTAAGATGCTGGCTAAAGTCCTTGCTGGAAGATTGCAAAGTATCCTACCATGTATAATCTCCAAAAAGCAAGGTGCTTTCGTGAAAGGGAGACAGATCTTGGATGCTGTGCTGGTCGCAAATGAATGTGTACATTCAAGGAATAAGGATAAAATTCCACGGATAATTTGTAAGCTGGACTTGGAAAAAGCCTATGATAGAGTGGATTGGCAATTCTTGCAGTACTTGCTTCAAAGAATGGGTTTTGGTGTTAAATGGAGCAGGTGGATAAAAGGAATGCATTTCTTCGGCATGCTTTTCTATCCTTACCCCCTAAAAGTTTCTTTCCTGCTCAAAGGGGTCTTAGGCAAGGGGACCCTCTCTCTCCTTTTCTCTTTGTTATAATAGCTGAAGCTTTAAGCAGAATGGTGGGAAAAGCTGCACGAGGTTTAATTGGAGGCTTTAGAGTGGCGGGTTCAACTCCACTAGTAACTCACTTGCAAATGCCAATGACACACTGATCTTTTGTGAGGCAAATGAAGATCATATTAGAAACGTGAAAGCGATCCTTTTGAGCTTCGAAGCAGTGTCGGGCCTCAAAATCAATTTCTTTAAAAGCGAGCTTGTTGGCATCAGAGCTGGGGATTCCCTCCTGCATCAGTACCGTATTATCTATCTCTGCTCAAGTGTCCAAGCTCAGTTATAAATCGAATTGAAAAGTTCTAGAGGGACTCCTTATGACATGGAAAAAGTGAGGGGAAGAAATGTCACCTAGCTGATTGGGCTTCCGTTTGTACACCTAAGGAGGAAGGGGGCATGGGTATCAGGCCGATAAGGCAGATGAATCAAGCCCTACTAGGAAAATGCCTTCGGAGGTTGGGTGATGAGTCAGATGGTCTTTGGAAGCAAATCCTGGTTGGGAAATATGGTGTAGGGAGAAACGGTTGGGATGTTAGCAATTCTTCATACAACTGCTCTTTCATTTGGAAGAGTATCCTCTCCGTCAAAGATATGTTCATGAAGCACATTACTTACAAAGTTGGATCGGGAGAAGATATCATTTTGGCATGACAGATGGGTTGGTGTTCGGCGACCTTTACAGATGTGCAGAGGATAAAGATTAAAGAGGCAAAGATTCAATGCTATTTATAGAGGTTGGGCAAGGCAAACGTTTGGTGCCCTGTCTTAAGGAGAAATCTAAAAGAGCATGAGGAGCAGCAGTTGCTTTCTCTTCTGAACCTCTTAAAAGAGGTCTTTTGGATAGATACGGGGGAGGATACAAGGATGTGGAACTGTTCTAGGGATGGTTCTTTCTCGGTGTCCTTCTTCTTGGCTATAACAAGGAGGAGGGAGGTAAGAAGTCCCCTTCATCTCATCTGGAAGCTAAAGGCTCCACCAAGAGTTGTGATTTTCGGTTGGCTTGCTCTTCGGAACAAAATTCTCACTATGGAGAATTTAAGACGGAGAGGCATGGCAATAGTAAACGGTTGTCCCATGTGCTTGAGCGAAGAGGAATCAGTGGACCACTTGTTTTTTGAATTGTAAGATGAGACAGCCCAAAGAATTTGGAGCTCCGTGATTGACTTGTTCGGGTGTAGCTGGGTTTTTTCCGAATTGCATTTTGGATCTATTCTTAGCTTGGAAACCCCCAAGTGGCTATCCAACGGAGAAGGAGATGTGGAGATTATCTTTTATGGTGGTGATCTGTTACTTATGGAAGGAGAGAAATTCAAGGTGCTTTGAAGGGAGATGCAAGAGTGGGGATTCTTTATTGGAAAAAATAAAGTTCACAGTCGCTTCTTGGGTGTCGATCAATCACCAATTTAACAGATACTCATTAGACCAAATTGTGAGGAACTGGAGGGAAGTAGCTCTCTCTATGCCTCATCAATAGAAGCTGCTAGTCTCTTTTATTTTTGTGGTCTTAGTCCTTTTTGTTGTTCTTGTCTCCTTTGTAGTGGTGTCCTGTTTTTTTGGGTTTCTTCGTGGCTGTTAGCTTGCCAGTATAGCCCTCTTGTACTGCCTGCTTTTTCCTTCTAATAAAAGTTACCATTCAAAATATATATATATATATATATATATTTTAAACAAAAAGAACACAACAGAGACAGATTTATCAGCCATACTTCTGATTTGGACCTTGAACAGGAAACTAAAAATGGAATACCCTATAGGTCACCACTCACCATTATATTAGTCAAAAGATTTGATGAGTTCGCTATCCTTGAATGACTCCAATTCAAATTTGTGCAAAGTTTTAAATCGAGAGCTCCGTAAAACTCCCTCAGTACCAGTCCGCTCTCTTCTCATCAATCCCCGTAAAACTCCCTCAGTATCAGTCCGCTCTCTTCTCATCAATCGTGGTGATGTAAAAGGTTGTCAAGAGTTGGGCAGTCATGTTCCTCCTCCATTTATAGCTTCTAAAATTCAACAATTAAATTGATGATCACATTTCTATTTTTCAGCCTAACTTCTTCTTCCAACATGGAGGTCTCGTTTGTTCTCCATGCCAAATCCAAGCCATCAAAAGCAAGGAAAGAAAGAAAACTCCTCTCCTGAAACCATAAATTTCTCATCCATTATCTCTACTTTATATCCTCTTCTTTTAATTTGCTACCAAACATATCTTTGACCTCTCATCTTGTATCCTTGTCCTCCTGTCTCATGTCAATACCTTCCTCCTGCTTAGGCAGCTGAATTTCCTTGAAGATATTACACTTTTCTACCCCCACCCTCCCTCAATTTCTCCCCCACTCATTCCCTCATTTTCTTCTTTAGACAATTTAGTTTCTTTGCCAATAATATGTCCCCCATCAAACCCTCACTCTAATCTACCTCCATCATTCCTTGTACCCAAATGTGATGAACCACCATCCACAAAAGTTTAAAAATGGAACAGTGAATGACCCCACACCTCACCCCCTAGATTTTAGCATAACTGGGGAATAGTTAGATGGCCACTTAGGAAAGCCATCTGTCATCACCAGGATTAAAATCAGCCCAGTTTAGAGAGATGATAACCCTATCCAGCTTCGACATCAATAGATTATCTTGATGGTTGAGACCAAGTGAATTTAGAAACACTCATAGGAAGATCAACCATCCAATGACTACTAATCTAAGCTGGAAAAAAGTGCATGCGGAAAGATCTAGCAACCACCAAGGTTTTCTAAAGGATACCTACTGCTTAATCACATTAAAGTCTCCATCAACACACAATTGCTCAATCCGTCTAGCTCTAACCAATTATAGTTCAGCCAAGAAATTAATTCACAGCTGAGCTCATTCGGACAACACATAGCCAACAGTATCCACCTAAATCTGCTTGAAACGCAAGATTATTGAACATGTCACCTTTAAGTTCCATAGAACTGGGATGCTCGTAGTTAGTGTATTCTATTTTTGACCATATATTTGCAGGCCATCAATTAAGAGTTTTCCAATAGATACTCTCTGGTCATCCACCAAATAACAGTGGGGCACACAAATTAATGACCTGGATCGCCAAAGCATAAATCCAACATGAAATGTAATGGGCCATGCATCAAAGTACGTATTTGCCAGCGTAGTATCCTAAAATTCCTTGCAAGAAAAACCCAAGTTACCCCTCTATCTAGAGATAGTATGCTGAAATTTCATAAAAGTGACAACAGATCTGTAGACTTTCTTATAAACTTATGGTGATCTAAGCACAGTAGAAGCAGTACTGACATGAACTTAGCATTGATCATAAGCATATCAAGGATTTGCCATCCATTTCAAACATACTTACATTAACCACAAAACTTACCTCTCTATGCCTGGCATTTTCTGCATCCTCTTCTTCCTGTTGTTCTTTGGTTAACTTCATGATATCATCTATGAATTTTTGCTCGAGACTTTCAAATGTTGGCGGAATGGTATGTTCCTCATACCCAATTTCCATATCCTGCTCATGATCTTGGGCTCTTGTATCTTTGTTGGCTTGTTTATCTACGCCAAGTTTCAGGTCAGGCCTTTGACCCTGAAATAAAGACCGAGATGGATCGCTCCCTTGACCTACATCGCAATAAGTTCGTATTTAATATTTTACAAATATCACTACAATAGACAGACAGAACATTAAAACATAATAATGAACAATTAGAACAATATCATGAATATCATTTTGGTAATAGCAATGATGACATGAGATTTTCTGTAGAGGGGCTCCTAGATAAGGATTGAGTTGTTTCCAGAAGTAAGAGGAGGACAAAATCTAAGAAGAAAACAAAGGGTAAATGGAAGCAAGAGGTCCTAATCTCCAAGCTCAGTCAAATACAATCGCCCTGTGCTTATTTTGGACAAGGATGTCATTGCATTTCCTAATGCATGTTTAGGCTATCCACTCTAAAGTGGATGAAACTCCAGTGGGATGCGTAATCTTAGTTTTGTTTATGGCATTTCTGCGGTTGGTGTACTGTAGTGTCTCCTTGATTTTCCTTGGTTACTATCATGATGTCATCCCATGGCCATCCTCGGCTTCCTGTTGTTCCTTTTTATTGATGTGTCTGTTTTTTTTTTTTAGGATCAATAGTGTAGAATGGCAATAAATTGCCTTACAAGTTTAAAAGAAAAAAAAAAAGAAGATAATAATAAAAATAAAATCACATTATTAATAACCTTTTCTTTCTGAATGGTAAAACTACTTGAACCCTCAAGAAAATGAGCACCTTCAAAAAGTACTATGGCCTCTTATCTATGAATGAATGGCCTTTTACGGCCTAAATGACAAGTCCAACTATACTATAAAAACACACTGACGAGGGTCGTGAAGCCTTCAAGGAACACCTCCTAACTATCATTTTCATAGACTTTAGGATATTATGTGTTTTATCATATTATTCAGGCATATATTTACTCAATTACTAACATTTTACTGGCCATTGCCCTTTTATGAACTGCTGTATGAAAATAACTATGCTTCGGCTCTATGAAACTAAGCATGTCCAGAGCTTTTATGTCAAGCACCTTAGATACATTCTAAGCTTTGTTACTCTATCCAATACCAAGTTACATGGCTTAGATGTCAAGCACCTTAGATACATTCTAAGCTTTGTTACTCTATCCAGTACCAAGTTACATGGCTTAGGGCAACAACTTGTCATTGAGCTGTTTTGTGCATCCATTTCTGTTAGTGTTGACAAACTAACCAAAACCACAATGCCGCCTATCCAGGAAACCTATATAGCAATGATTGAATAGCCCCATTTTTTAGTGAGAATTGCAACCAGCCTTGAGCCTTATAGACACCATATCAGGGTTTCAAAACTCAGCCGAGTCAAAATCGAATCAGCTGATCGACTTGGACTCAGTTGGATCAGAGTCGATTCCCCAGGGACTTGCCCAAGCCGCACTATAAATGCAAAAAAACCTAATTCTTTATACTATTGCTGCTTTATCAAACTACGGACTACATCCCCCATCAGTCTATTGCCCTAAAAAACCTATTTTTGCCTATTTCTTCCCCTTTTCCATGCTCGCAAGAGGAAGTGAAAATGGAGAAAGGTTTGGAGATGGGATGGATCGTGGGAGATAGAGAGACGGTTTGGAAATGACATGGAGGGTGGGAGATGAAGAGCGGGTTTGGAAATAAGGTGGACATAGGGTTTGGAGATGAGATAGATCGTGTGAAATAGAGAGGATGGATCATGGGAGATGAAAAAAGGGTTTGGAGATGAGATGAAGAGACGATTTGCAGATGAGGGGGAGGAAGGATGAGATAAGAGGATTTGCAGATGAGAAGGTGAGTCCCCCAAAGTCACTGACTCCTTTCCTTTGATTTTTTTCACATTGGCTGGTGTCCACTTTATCTTTTATGAATTCCAAGGCAAAGTGATTTCTATTAAAAAAACAAAAAACAAACAAAACGGAACAGAACTGAGTGACTTGACCGAATAGCGGTGCAACTCAACCAGTCGACTTGGCTTCCGGCTTGACTCAGCCCGAGTCAACCAACTCAATTAAAAGGACCTACAAAAGACAAAGAAAATTTTCAGCTTAAATGGCATTGCTTGTTCCAAAATCCAAGCCATTTTTTTTGTCGATGATGAGCAACAGCAACATTGACATGAACCTAAAATGGATCATCATAACCAAAGCCTTGTCCTAACTATATTGGAGTCGGCTATGTGGATTTTGTTTCTCCATTCCAATCTATCTTGAGCCAAATACTTGGGTAGATTGTATTTCAAATATATTGTTGCTACTTCCATCAACGTCCTCTTTGGCCTTAACCCTGCCCCTCGGTGGGCCATCAACCTTCTGATTAGACATGTCTAAACCATCTCAAACAGGTTTCTTTTATTTTATCACCTATTGATGCCACTCCTAAATGCTTTCAAAAGCTCTCTTTCTGACTCTATCCTTCCTAATTTTACCACACATGCACCTCAACATTGTCATCTTTGCAACACTCATTTTGTGCATGTATTGCTTCTTGATTGGCCAGCATTCTGCTCCACAAGTCATAGCCGGTCTAATCACTATCTTGTAAAATTTTTTCTTCAATCTTTTTGGTATGCACCGATCACAAAGCACTCCAGAAGAAAGTCTTCACTTTAGCTATCCCACTTTTATCCTATATTCAATGTCCTATGAAATGGATATTACATAGAAATGATGATAGTTTCTAATTCACATCCTCATAAGGTTGGAAAAGTCATCAAGTTGACTCTTGACTCTGCTAAATCACCTTGTTTTGAGGAAAGACCAAGTCAAATATAGGGTAAACTCGGCTAAGTCAAATATAAGTAATTAATGCTTGAGGTTTGGAGTTAGCAATTTAAAAATGATTGAATGAGATGAAATAAATTTACTAATTTGAATCTATTACTATTACTACATGAAAATACATGTATATCAAAAAAATATTTGGTCTATTTTTAATTATTTTTAGAATACTTTTTTAAGAAAACATGACTCTCCCCAGTTGTCAAGTTGACTCTTCTAAGTCAGTATGTTAGAGCTGGACAAGTCAAGTCCAAGTCACAAGTTTTCCAACCTTGCATCCTCATCTACTAAAAATGAAAATGGTCAATGTCCATCTTAATTGCTTTGCTGTCAAAACCATCATCCATCTCACTGATGACTGGCCTACCTATAGGGTATGGCTTAGGTTATACAAAATAATTTCAATACTTGATTTAGACATATCACATGCCTACAATTGCCTTTCAACATGATATTCAAAACTCCCAAAATATAGAACATAGAAACTCAGTCAAGGGTTCAATGAAATACTAATTACTACGGCAACACAAAATAGCAGAAAGAAGTTGCTGTGTGCCTGTGTGTGTGGAAGGGGGAGAGAGAGAGAGAGAGAGGGAGGGAGAGAGATTCCAAACATCCAAGGACTGAACTTGCCTTCTTTGTATAACTGAGACGATAGTGAACTTGGTCCTTTCGGTCCATCTCTATCCCACTGCCACTGTCCTTCTACTTTTGAAGTGATGTACTTGCATTCTTCATCAATGGGCAAGGTATCTGGTTGTCCCGAATAATGGTTCATTGCAGAGTTATGTTGCATCCTTTGGGCGGACAACTGCTGCAACTGGGCGGCCATCATTCGACTAACTCCCGAATCAGCATATTGCCCCTGCCGTCTCATCTCCGTCACTTGACCAGGACACCACCACAATCAGTTCAGCTACCAAACTGAACATCAAAACATTGACACACCAGTTGTTTCATGCTCCAGTTAAATAGGTTATGTCTTTCCCAGAAAGGAAAGGCCAAAATGGCCTATATTTAATTCCAGTAGTAAACCAAAGTATCCCCAAAATAGAATTGGTGACTATGGCACAAATAGAACCATACAGTACGAGTCCCAGTGAGCATCAACCATGTTGTAATATAATGCACAGCTCATTGTGGGGCTGCCTAGGTCTAGATAACCACTAGAATGAAACCACCACCCACAATGAAATGATCTTTGTCGCCCCATGATTAAACATGAGATCACCAAGTAGTTTAATTCATACATTTACTTTGATAGATGATACTGCCCCATAAAAAGGTGATTTATATTACAATGAAGTCGGTCAACATGGTACCATTTCCTCAAACCATACAATTCCAAATTTGTCAAAACAACATAAACTAGTTTCTAAGAAAAGGTATCATTGAAAAAAATGCACACACTTTTTACCAAAATTAGAAAGAGATAGAGAACAGTACATAAAAGAGTCTGCAACACTTTGTTGAAATAGTATGTGTTACACAACCTCCTTTGTGATCACGTTTTCAAAAAAAAGAACCTCATTTTCAAAAAACACAACCTCCTTTGTGATCCCTTAGGTAGGAATCATAAAATCGCAATTCCAATATTTGAATAGGAAAAGCAATATATATATATAGAGGGAGGTACTCCTGTGAGAGTATCTCTCACCTTAATATGAGAGATAGGAGTGGGAACCCTCACATTTAAGTTGTTGGCATTAGATATGGATATGAGGGCCCCCACCTTATCTCTCATATTAAGGTGAGAGCATCTCTCATAGGAGCATCTCCCCACACACACACACACCACACATACATATATATATATCATGAATCAACAATATCGAATTTAGAACATCACAAGTTACCATTTGCATAGCCCCAAATCAAGTGGGAAACATACCCAGTATCGCAAATACCTCCAATTATTTATAAATCCAGTAATATTTTCACAACCAAATTATGGGTGACATAATTTTGATATTACTGCAAAGTTTTCACCGGCTGTCCAAATTTTAAAACATTTACAATCATATCCCAGAGACTTCTCAAGGAAAAAAAAAAAAAAAAAAAACTCTAAAAAGTTCCAGACAACTTCCCGAAACAAGTATTGCCGAGGACGAGACTGAGTGACAATGCACTTCACCACCCAGGAGGTTATACCACCAAACTCCCACAACCAAGAATCAGTAGAAAGACTGGACAGCTACAAAACTTGGGCAGTATTTTTCAATCGTCCATTTTCTTCTCCATCAAAGCCCACCCACCTAATCTTCTTTTCAAGACAACGAAACGCTTCTCTTAATATCCCCCACTTCCACATATACGGATTCTGACCTCTAAAAAAGAGACCCATTTCCAAAAACGAAGAGAATCTAACACAATTTCATTTTTGAAAACTCCTGGAACCCTAAATGCTAACAACATCCATTCCTCAGTTCCTACAAGCATCAAAACCAAGACCAAGCAAAGAGAAACCTCACAATCATTCCAAAACCCTCTATATATATATATATATATATATAAGAATCCCATCTAAATCCCATCTAATCACATAAAACGAACCCAGTTATCGCCTTATCTCAGACAGACATTTCATCGAACACATCACGTGCAGAATCATCAAAAACAAGCTAAAACAACCTATAAAATAAAACTAATCTCGAACTCGAAAACCCCAAATTGTTGAAGAAACAAAGGTGTGAAGAACAGGAAACCGGATAAAAAAAAAACCCAACCCGAATGCTTGGAATTCAATGGCCAGAGTCTGAGATCTTACCATAAAATAAAATCGGAGGAGGGAAACCCTAGATAGTACCATAAAAGAAAAGAAAGAGAGATGACAAAGAAAAGCAAAAGGCAGAGAACCAGAAATCTCTCTATACTTGTCGATACCTGATTTGTTTCCTTTGTCTGCGTCTCTCATAAGCGCGTCAGTGTTCCTTTTATTTCCCTCCTGTGTCTGATTTGTACGCACCGTGATGATATCATCATAAGAACGAGGCCTTCAATTGCATTTTATCTTGTCCGGGGTGGTATTTTTTTTTTCCTTCTCCTTCTTCTTTTATTGGTGCAATTCTTTCGGCTGGATTAACCCTTTGAATCCAAAGAGAAGCCGAATAAACTCCCATGTACCCTTTAGTATGATAGTGTAGCTTCAAACCTATAACTTACGAGTGTAAACCATGGTCCTATGCCGATTGAGCTACCCCTTAGGATTGTCCGGGGTTGTTTTGGGCTTTACTAAAATGAAGTAGTAAAAAATTATTTTTCAAAAAGAATAAAATATAAGTGAGTCATAATGATATTTTATTTTTAATTAGTTGTTATGAAATTTATTTTATTTTTTATATAGAAAGGTGGTTTTTTATTTTTATTTTTTTGTCTTTTTTATGGCGTGTTTGGATGTACGGTGAAATGAAGTATGGTGAGGTGAAGCATCAAATCAAGAGAGAATATAATATAAGAGGCTATGATGGTGTTTTGTTTTTAGTTGTTTGGTATGGAATCTTTTTAACTTTTTATTTAGAAAAGTTGAGTTTTTTTGTTGTGTTTTAGTAGAGAAAGGGGGCTGCTTTTTTTACTTGTTTTTGAAAAATTCGGAGGGAATTTTGAAATTATGTGCTTTTGATATGACCTTAAAAACATTTATTGTCTATATTCACTTTACTTTAACTTAACCAATTAACTAGCCAAACACGCTTGGAAGTTGCTTCTTTACGGGTTTTTTTTTTTTTTTTAATATAGCAGAATTCTGAATTAAAGTGCTTTTTATGTGATTATTTTTTGATAATTGGGGCGTTATCTTATTTGACTCTATTAGTAGAGTTTCCAAACAAGCCCCACACTGCCTGTTTGGTAATTTTACATGTAAAATAAAGTGCAGTAAAGCATCAAATCAAGAAGAAATAAATTTTAATGGGTTATGATGGTATTTTGTGTTTTGATTGTTTGGTATGAAATTTTTTTTCCTTTTTATATGGGAAAGTTGAGCTTTTGTGTTTCAGTAGAAAAAGGAAGTTGTTTTTTGAACACTTTTTGAAAAAGATGGAGGTAATTTTGACTTAAGATGTTTTTGATGTGATGCCTTGTGCAGACAAATGAAAGATTTTCATTTACTTTTTACTAATTTAGTAAAGTGTCAAACATACCTACACCTTCTATATACCATTGATGATCACATGAGGATGGAATGTGAATGGTTTCCATTCACTGATCCCATCTTTCATGTAATCAATCGTCTCTCTAACCGTACAAAAGCATGTGAGGCAAGTATGTGTGGAAGCAGATAAGAACGTTCTTTTGATGATATTATATTTCCAATATTTGATGTTGGATCATTTCTAACAATAAATTGTTCTCGTTGACTAGTGAAAACTACAAAAAAAAAAAAAAAAAAAAAAAAAAGAAACCTAGATGGCCCATAACCGAAAAAGAGGCTCAGGGCCAGCTCAAGACAATTTGAAGCTTAAAGCGACAATCCTAAATGAGGCTTTTTTTATTTTTAATATTATTATAAATATTTTATTAAACATTTATTTTTCTTGCTTTTTTTGTGATGCAAAATTACTAATTAAGTTTTATTGTCAAGTTCTGCTAACCTATCTTAAGGCCACCTCCAAAAACTCACATGGAAATCTTGGGTCACAAAATCCAACTACCTATTGCCCTCCACCTCCAAAAACTTGTATGGAAATCTTGGATCACAAAATCCAACCACCTATTGCCGCCCCCACACCCCCAAAAAAAAAAAAAAAAAAATCTTTGAGTCTTCCAGGTGGGGCTCAGAGCATTTTCACCGGTGCATGGTGCGAGTATGCACCATGAGTTAGGACTATCCAAGATGAACTTCAGATGTGTGCCCCATGTATTGGATGTTTCAGAAGCACGGTGCTCACATACACTATGGGCAAGTGAATAAATTACGGCGGGGGCCCATTGTTTATCTTAAATTTTAAGATTTATTATTATGGCTGAAATCGTAAGCTATGGATCTATTACAACCACGTCATGAATCAAATCTAAATTGGCCCCTATTAAAATAGGATATACAAAAACAAGAGATAATTAGTGAAAGGTCCCTCATATAGGACTTGTAAGGCCTCCAGTCCACAAACTTTTCTTCTAAGGCCTGTAGTCCATACAACTAGACATATTTTGGTGAGAGGTCCCTAGATACAATTGGCATTACTGATTTACCCTTTCAACTGTTTTAGGCATAAAATTTTGAAATTTTAAATTTCAAATCTTGTATTATCCCTCTTCTTTTTCAACCCATACTTCGTCTCATCGTCTCCCAGGCGTAGAATCCCCCTCTCCTCCATCTCCCAGGCGACCTCATCCCCCTCTCCCTCTCATCATATCCTTCTCACGATCCCTCTCCATCCTATGCAGAACCTCTCACCACTCCCTCTCTTGATCACCCTACATTGCTTCCTTTCCCACAATCTCATCACCCTGATCCCATCTCTCGATGGGCCACTAACTGAAACTGACCGGAGAAGATCGCCATAGTCAGAGAAGGAAAGTCGCAGACTGTAGAGATCAGGAACGGAGAGATCAGTTTCATTGACCTCTGGTGGGCCATAGCCGCAAAAATACTGATCAGCCTGAGGAAGAAGACAGAAGATCAGGGATTCTATTTTGCACACCCGATCACGGCTGGGCCTGTTCATCTCCGAGGAAGACTGGAGTCGCCACATCATCATTGTTGGTTTCTCTTCACTGTCGTCGTCGCCTTGCCAGTCGTCCGGCCGTCTGCCTGCCCATCGTTGTCGTGGAAGACAACAGCAAAAGAAGGCACAGCTCCTGTTGTAGGCGTTGGGAGGAAGAAGAAGACAACCCAGTTGGGTCCGTTCCAAGTCCCAAGTCTCGGGTCGGTTCAGGTCAGGTTCGACCTGACTCACCTCGCGAAAACCCAAAACCCAGAAACAGTTGCTACAGCAAGAGATGACGTGTTTTTATGAAATTTATTTGAGTTTTTGTGAAATTTATCTAATTTTTTATCAAATTTATCCGAGTTTCTGACAAATTTATCTTCATTTTGAAAATTTTAACTGAGTTTTTGAATAAGTCTTTCTGTGTGTTAGGCAAATTTATCTAAGTTTTTGGAAAATCTATCCGCGTTTTTACAAATCTATTTGCATTTTTTAAGTTTATTTTGTCTTTCGAAATTTATTTGCTTCTTTTCAAATTTATTTGGATCTTTTGAAATTTATTTGCCGCTTTGAAAATTTATTTACATTTTCTGAGATTTATTTGGATCTTTTGAAATCTATTTGCATCCTTTTAAATTTATCCATGTTCTCTTGAAATTTATTGCGTTTTTTGAATTTTATTTCATTTTTTGAAATTTATTTGCTTTCTTTTGAAATTTATTTGTGTTTTTTAAATTCATTTCATTTTTTAAAATTTATTTGCGTTCTTTTGAAATTTATTTGCGTTTTTTAAATTTATTTGAAAATCTCATTAGTGAAATTTTATTAATCATGGCGAATTAAATGGTAGTTGACCATTATTAATTGCTTCTCCCACTAATCATGGGATATAATTTGAAGAAAGGGTAAATTAGATATTTTAGGTTTTCAAATTTGGAAAAAGGACTTATCACACTAGGAGAAAAGATTATGGATCTAAGGCAATAAAGTGGAATGTTCAGGGACCCGTCGCCGAATGCCCCCAAAAACAATGAGGAAGGCTTGTGAAGCAAGTTCAAGACTGAATATATTGTTGAAATTTGATACACATGGACTGCTAGAATTATAACGGTGTGCTAAAATCAATTAGACTCCTAGTTGGTAGAAATATAAGGGCCAGATTTGGAAATATAATAGGCCATAAATGACACTTTAAGGTCCCATAAAAATCTTTATGGTATCTTCTTAAGAGAGAGTTATTATGGGGCCTTCTATTTTAAGGAGAAAAAAAAAATGGATGGCATTTGCCAAGTTTGCCAAGTTTTTTTTTTTTTTTTTGAAATTTCAAAAGATGTCAGTTGTTATTAGAGGACCTTATTTTTTTAGGGCCTAAAGCAATGACTTTGTTGGTTTTATGGTAAAGCCGGCACTGAAGAGGCTACTAGTCAATATTGCACGGAAGTGGTTTCTTGTGACCACTTTCATTTTTTTATTAGCTTTTTAAACGTGTGACGACGTCTTCGCTTAATATAGAAAGTTAGCGACGACGTCATTGCTAATTCATCAAATATACATCTTTTTCGACCTTCATTATCTGCGATTGCTGGTATTCTGTACAAAAATGAATCAGAACTCTATGTTATTATTTTGTATACACATATATATGAGTGTGGGTCATGGATATGGAATAGTAAGGGAGAGGCTCAATGGGATTTATAGGGGGAAAAGATGGGAGGAATAAGGCATCAATGGGGTTTTGAATCTAGGGTCCTTTTGTGCATGTACTTCCCCCGTTGATGTCTGCTTCCTCTAATCGCTTTCCCCTATAAACCTCATTTACCAGAACTCTACTTCATACTTATTCTTCAAATCGCCAACGAAGTCATAGACCTTGTGAGGGTCTGGAAGGACCTTGGAGACACTCTCATTCTCCATACATCTCTTCACCAAAGTAATTAGCTTAGGACACTCATTCTCTATGTTGAAATTGTCATCAGTCTCATACATGTAGAACCAACAGGTGAATAGAACAAGCACTACATCCATATACCCCAAGCTCTTGCCACCGTAAAATGGCTTATCTTCGAGCTCTCATTCCAACAGTTTCAAGCAGTCGATGGACTATTTCCTTGTTGCCTCTTGAGTCTCTCCCTTGTTCTTCCATATCAGTAACCTACACTCATATATGTGTATAAAAAACAGGACATAGAGTTCTGGTTCATTTTGGTACAGAAAACCAGCAATCGTAAATAATGAAGGTTGGAGAATATGCAGATTTGACGAATTAGCGACGACGTCGTCACTAACTCTCTATATTAAGCGACGACATCGTCGCTTGTTGAAAAAAGGCAAAAAAAAAAAATGAATATTCTGGCTGGAATACCAGTTTTGTTGCATAAAAACTATGGGTAACTCTTTTAGTTAGTGGCCACATCTAAAGTCATTTTTTTTTGTAGTTTTCTCCATTGACTATGTAAGAATATATGAAATAGGAAAATTAATGCACTTTTCTTTCTTTTTCATCTTTCGATTGTTTTTTCACTAACTAAGGATGATCTTTCTTCATCTTTCTATTATTTCATTTTACTAGAATCTGGATCTGTGTCCCCACATGATTTTCCTCCATTGACATCTTAAGATCGATGTCTAGTGCGAGGCTTTTTTTCCTCGGTGACAATAAAAAAAGGCCAATTAGAGTCCGCCATGTAACTATGGAGCTACCATGCCGCAGTGAGGAAAAAAGCCTCACCAAATTTCAATTTCTTAAGATTTTACTTTAGCAAGAATTGGTCCTACTAAACTAGTATAGCTATACTTTATGTGACAAATCAATGCATTGTGGATTATTATTAAAAAGAAATGGAATTCCTTCCTTTCTTGTTCCTTTTCTATACAAAATTACATCAAATCCCTCTTTTGTACTTCGACTGAAAATCCTAGGGTAAGAAAGCCCCCTATGACCCAATTACCAAGAGAGCTCCGACACAAAGAATATCTTTGACTTTGAACCCGTTCAATTGGCTATTCCAACACATGGAAGGAGGCACATATCTCGGACACCGATAGGTTTTGTGCTCGTTCACGAATCGCTGGTGCTCGCCAGGGAGCACGAGGGTAGATGAAGGATGGAGAAGGCATGAAGGAGAAAGGAGGGAAGTGGCGAATTGTCTTGTTTTTTCAACTTAAAGCCCTTAATTTGAAAAAGAAAAGAAAAAAAAATTGACCGGCCGACCCCAATTTGAAGGAATGTCCTCAATTCAAATGTGTTTGGAAAACTTCAAGGCCCATTTTTAAATCATGTCCTACTTTTATCCTATTTTAAAATCTGCCAAAAAAAAAAAAAAAGGCTTTATTTTGAAAATTTCCTTGTAGGGCACGTTTGTGTACACACCCGTTCCGCGGAAAGGAAAATTGCCACGTCAGCAAATTCCATAGAAATGAAAACCTCAGAAAAGGATTTTTGTAGAATTTAGAAATTCATATTTGGTGCAAAAAAAAAAAAAAAAATCCTTATTGAATTGGTGCTTATGTTGTTTGGTGCAGCTATGTATTTTTTATAAAAAAATAATCAAATTTCTTATTTCGATGAAATAATTTTTTGAAGAAAAATAACATAACATGTATATTATTTATTCAACATCAGATAATAATTCATTTAAAAAAGTAAAAAATGAAAGAGTTGTAGGGTTTTGTGTTGAAATGGATAAGAGTGAAGAAAAGAAAAAGAATTTTTCGAAAAAATCCATTTCCCATACTCCCATAAGAAATTTATTTTCACCATTATTAAAAAAAAATGCTAACAAGACAAAAAAAAATCATTTCTACAAAATTATTCCATATCAAATGTCAGAAAAATGAGTTTTCCATATAAAATCGTCCGCTCTACCGCAGAAAAATGCCGCGGAAAAGTGTTACACAAATGCCCATGGGATGATTAAAAAGTCTATCTGTCCAGAATTCTGGACAAACAGCCCCAGCCCTGGGATCCAATAGCCATGTCCAGAAGGACAAAAAGCACGATGAGGAACGAAGGTCCCTGAAATCAGTGGGTTGGCTATTTTATGTCCTTTGTCCTCCTGATCAAGGCCCAGTAGAAAAACCCCAAGGCAAGCCGAAAAAGGCAGTGAGTGGAGATGTGGAAAACGGCACTCGCATCAGCTGCGAGGGAAGCGGCTGCCCTCCACCCATGGCGCATGTTAGCATCTCGTCCTTCCACAACCAGCGCCTCCTCCGCCGTGGACTCCATCCTCCTCCGCTCCCTCAAAGAACACTACCTCGAAGTCTCCAAAATGTCTCCTCCTCCGGTAACCTCCTTCCTTTCCTTTCCTTTCCCGCCAAAAAAAAAAAAAAAAACCCTCAAACCCTAAACCCTAAACCCTAGTTCCCCCCCACTCCTTTCATTTTTATCCATTTCTAGGGTTTTTAAAGATTCTCATCCTCGCTGTCATTTCTTGCAGAAAATCAATCCTCCATCCCCTTTCTCCGTCGTGAAGGGGGCGCTCGACAGCCATGGCCCGGTCCTCCGCCGGTCTTACGGCGACGAAGAGATCTCCATCTCCGTCATGCGATTGGCCAACATCATCCCTGGCGGCGGTGAGGACGACGAAGATGGTGACAGCATCAATCAGCTGTTTCTCCACGTCGATGTCTCGAAGCCCGGCGAGGATGATCTCCGGCTGCACTTTTTATGTGGCCTCTATCCGGATGCCATCGGAATTCACTCCGTTTCGTTGCGGCCGAAGATCGACGGTGACTCTTCTCAGTTCGTCCCTACCCCGACCAAGTACCATGGTCCCGGATTTGAGTACGCGCCTGCCCCCACTTTTTCATTATGTTTTGTAATTTGAGGGAAGTATTGATTGAGGCTATGGAATTTCTTCAGCGAGTTGGGATTGTGTGCATTTATGCAAATTGGATATTGCTTATAGTTAGTAGCATATAATCACTCATATAAGCAATTAGGATTGATGGCTATCGATTTTGACAGTCGTCTAATTCATGATTCTCTCATAATTTGCACCACTCACCATGGCTCTCCACATCTTTTTTTGGTTCAGGACACTCTGTTCTTTGGGTTGCATTTAACAATAGAGAAGAGCTCATAGCAAAATTGAAAGGTGCCTGCTATTGCAATCATTAAAGTTGTAGTTCAATTCACATTACCTAAAATGGTCTTCTAACAATAAGATCTTTTGATGACCTCTTCTCAAATATCCTTCAATTCTTTAGTACTGAATAGCCTCAAGAATGTAAGTAATATTTCCCCTTCATAATTCCTTTTTATCACACCAATTCTTGCTGGCCTGGCTTGCCTCTGGTTGCCCTATAAATTTGGAGTTCGAAGTGTACTCTTTCCAATTCCCTTTTGATGCATTATTGGTTGCACAATGAAGTACCCCCCTCCAAACCTCACCCCATCTCACTAAATATCATCCAACTTTACTCCACATAACTTCCTTGTCCCGGCCTGGAATCCAATCATTCTGTATTGAGCTCAACAGTTTCTTCTATCAAGATTCTTTGTAATAGAAGATTCTAGCATATCATTCCTTCTACACCAGCAATGGCACTACATGCAAGGCAGACTTTCTCTTCCTTCCGAAGGACCAAGAGATCAATTGATTCATTCTCCAACTTGCACATTGGAACGAATGATGTAAGCAGTTGGAGACACATTTGCCCACCAAACGAAGTCTTCCCTTGTGTGAATCTTCCTAGCTATCACTGATCAACAAAAAATTCTATATTGGGCGGGGAAAGGCTGGACCATAAATTAGAAAAGCTGAAGATCTGGTTACTGATCAACCTAACAAGTATTTGCACACCTGCAAAAGGAAAAAAAATAAAATCACACCATTGTTTGACGAACAAACAGTTGTGAGACAACACGTGATAGGGCCTAGGAAACTTGACTGGAAGGACACATCACCCACCCATTTTTCTTCTCAAAAACATATTCATGATTTTGTGAGCCCTTTTGGACCAGAAAAATGATGCCTTTTCCTTCGGGAAAACCTCCCTTTATAGTCACCCACATTACTTAACCCTTCCGTGCATTTGACACAGTAACGTCAAAACCTTCCCCATGGTTTTTATACACTGCCTACCTCACCAAATTTCCACCATCATTTGCTAGTACGACGAAAAATTCAAGAATCAAATGCCTTCTCCTTCGGGAAAACCTCCCTTTAAAGTCACCCACATTACTTAACCCTTTCTGTGCATTTGACACATTAATCTTCCCCACTCAAAACCTTCCCCATGGTTTTCAGACACTGCCTTCCTCACCAAATTTCCACCTTCATTTGCTAGTAACACAAAAAATCCAAGATGCCTTCTCCTTTGGGAAAACCTCCCTTTATAGTCACCCACATTACTTAACCCTTTTTGTGCATTTGACACTTCCATTGACTCTGTCTTTCTCACCAAATTCCCACCATCATTTGCTAGTAACACAAAAAACCCAAGAACCAAAATGCCTTCTCCTTTGGGCAAACCTCCCTTTATAGTTACCCACATTACTTAACCCTTTTTGTACATTTGACACTTCCATGGTTTTCAGACACTGCCTTTACACCAAATTTCCACCATCATTTGCTAGTAACACAAAAAATCCATGAACCAAAGATGCACAAATATCTCTGGAAATGTGTAGGGTATATGGAGGAAACAACCGTTAATGAAGAAACCAAGATAAGAAACAAAAAATAAACAAGAACTGAAATCAAGAATAAACTCTGCAGACTAAAGAAGTCAAGAAGAGTTACATATCAAGATACAACCTGATAGAAGTGAAAAAATACCAACGAGGGAAACCAATAATCGAGAAACCAAGATACAAAACAATAAGAAGCGACAAACCCAAATGAAATGAAGAACAGAATGAAAGAACTCAACCTCCAGAAAACCTACACAGACCTATGAAATTGGACAAGGGTGAAAAGAATCAAGACATCCACAACAAATGAATGAAGAAAGCTACATCAAATCAGCACTCTCGAATCAGCTGATAGATCACATTCGTAAGAAATCAACAAAAAACATACGGACAAGACCTAGTTTCGGTATTTCATGATATTGATGGGTTATCGATGTTTTAGAAATAGGTTGGGAAGCAGTAGGTGATGCAAAGTGCAAATCATATGATGACCTATATAATAGGTTGAGAACAAGAGAATGAGAGAAGGGACTTAGATCATGTCAAATGTATTAAGAGCAATGACCAAAAGGTTCTACTGAATGACAATGATATCAAAAAAAGGTGGAGGAGATATTTTAGCATACTTTTAAATAAAGACCATATAGGAGACATAAGAACAAAAGAAGACACTTCATCAGAAAAGCATACTTTTTCTCGTAGAATTAGGGTGGTGGAAGTGAGGAAAACATTAAAACAAATGAAGACTGGAAAAACTGGGTTCAGATGACATCCTGATTGAGGCTTGGAAATGTTTAGGAGAAGTTGGGGAGATTTGGTTAACTAGACTCTTTAATAAGATATTAATGACAAAGAAAATGCATCTTTTGGAGGGTAAGGCCCCGTGTTGTGGCATATGCAAGATAGAAAACCTACACAGACCAATGAAATTGGATGAGGGGGAAAAGAATCAAGACATCCACAGCAAATGAATGAAGAAACCTACATCAAATCAGCACTCTCAAATCAGCTGATAGATCACATTCCTAAGAAATCAACAAAAACCATTCGAACAATACCTAGTTTCACTATTTCATGATATTAATGGATTATCGACGTTCTAGAAATAAAACATGTTTTTACTGCAGTATTTTCAAAGAGGCATGTGTGACAATTGTGAGAAGAAAGAAAATAGGTTTCCAGCGGTCCAGCATTCGTGAATGGATCTTCTGTTAAGGTGAGAAGGGAGAAATGAATTTTCTATCTTTCACAGACAATTCTTTTGTGTTTTTTCTTGTGCCGATTTGATGCGAGGGAATCAGAAATTGTTGTTGCTTTTGCAACTGTGGGTCCTTTTGAGTGGGAAAAGATTACCCCATTTAGTAATATTTGGAAGGGTCTTAAATTGAACACCGAAATATGACAGTAGAAGTTTCATACCCCAATTTATGTATACAAAGGCAGAGGAAAATATTTTAGTGAACCCAAATCCTAGTAGAAGATTCTTGGCCGAAATCCAAATACAAGAAGACAAAATTTCTTATTTGATATGATGAAAGTAGCCCACCTGGATTCCAATTCATTTCCTAGGAAGTCGGTGGGGCCACAACTCTGTTGCTTAAGGGTGAGTCATTAGTCTTGTTTCTTTTAGTCATTATCTATTGGACATTATTTTTGTTAATTAGTTTGTCAGTGCTATTCGCAAATTGGGGCTACATTTCTTATCAACTTGCTATCTTACAGGCCAAAAGATTTTGTGATTTGGAAGTGAAGAGGGGAAAATAATGTTCAGAATATGAACCCGGGATTAAAGTAATAGATGCTTAGAATAGGCTAGGGTTTCTTTACATTGGAATAGCTATGTAAACATTGTAAAAAGCATTTTTATCGAATAGTTAATAATTGATGATTGTTATCTGGGTTATCTTCCTGATCTTCTTGCTATAAAATGTATTCCCCCTTCTTATTTCTTTATATTTCTCTGTTGTTTCCCTTTTCTCTTTCTATATTGGTGCACAGCCATCCCTTGCTCTTTAATAAAAAAAAAAAAGAAGTAAGGAAGCCATTTTCTTCCATTTTACCTTTATTTCTCTTTTCTGTTGGGTTTTCTTTATTTCATGGGTCTTTTTGAACCCTAATTATCTATTTGGACATTGAAATTATTTTGTTGACACAAGTCTTGTTTATTCAAGTAACCTAGATTTGTATCCATTAGTACCAGAGCAAGTTAGGGTGCTTTTGTGAATTTTAAGTGGTAATAACATCCATGTTTAATGTGACACCTAAAAAAAATTCTATGCAACGGGTTTTAAATGGGAATATGGGATGCAACTTTTAAGCTTTTTTCCATTTTTCTTGGGTATCGTATAATGTTTCGCACATTGACACTTTTCATCTTGTTAAGTAAAGATGTTATTAGTAATATCCTATTTTAAATTCAGAAAACATGTGTGGTCCACATGACAATAAGCTTGTTTGTACTCTTCTAGATGAAGGAAATAAAAGAAGATAAATGATCCGGTGTAGCTAGATCCACTGCAGAATGTAGCTTATCAATGACATCTCCAGTGTGGAGATTTCTTTTCTCAATCCAAACCATTTTGCTCCTCTAGTAATTGGTGACTAGTCTAAATCACTTTGATCAAAGTGATATTATTAGATGGATAGAAACATTGAACTTGGGAATTATTAGATGAAGAAGTTCATTGCTTATGCAGAGTCTAAATGCATCATAGGCCTCAAAGACTAATGATGCCCAAGAACAGGCCCACAGCCGGCCAGCCAATTGGAACAGCGTACAGTAATCAGCTCATTGGGGCAAGCCCATACTTGGTTGGCCCAGTGGACCTAGCCCATGACCTGCCATGCCATTGGTACAAACTATATCTACCTTAGTATATAAAATTTCCAAGAAAGTTTTCATATTAAGCCAGGAAATTTCCCATGAGATTTTCTAGATCAACATCTAGTTTAGAAAATCCTAGGAAATTTTTCTAACATAATTTGGAAGCAAAGGAACCCCAGATGCTTCGAAGGGGTTGTATCTAGTGATAGCTGTTTGGTGGGGAAAGTGAAATTCTTAGTCGTTCTCTGGGTTTCCATTAGACCATCTTTTAGAGGTTACTCTCGAACAAATTATGTTAAATTGGAGGGAGCTGGCCTTTTCTTTTGCAGGGCCAATCTAGTTCTGTCTTAGGGGCTTTTCCCTTTTTCTTTTGGGGTCTTTTTGTTCTTAGCTTGTCAGTATGCTTCTCCTGTACTGCTTGCTTTTCTAATGAAAGTTACCATTAAAAAAAAATAAAAAAAATTTTCCTACATCAAGCGTGGTTGTTGATTGGCATGTAATCAATGAGAGAGGAGAAAAAATCCTATTTAAGGGAAAGAGATTCGCATGTAATCATCTTGGGAGAGGAAAGGAATCCCAATAGGCAGCAGGATTGTTATCCCAATCCATTCTCTACTAATTTGCTTATATTCTCTCATTTATGCATTCAATGAAAATTTACTCTTTCTTTCTCATCATTGTGATTGTAGTAAGAAAATGTTTCTCCTTGTGTGAAGACTCCTAGGGCTTGTTTGTTTGCATTAGAATACATAGGAATTCATGGTCAAATGAGCTCCTCCGTAGGATTATTGAAGAACTGAAGTGTGAATGATATGAGGTGAGGGAAGGACATAAGGTAGTAATATAGATGGACGTTGACTTTTCTAGGATTTGAATTACTAGGGTGATGTTTGGGTATTCATTTCCCATCCTCTTTTGATTCACTTTCCATTAAAGGGAGGTTATTTGATTGTCATTTTTGTATATTCATCTTGAATCTTCATTTTTAACCACTTCTGGTATGAATTCCTATGTATTCTATCCTAACAAAGAAGCCCTTAGTGCTGCCATTGGTGATTACTCCAAAGGCTGGGCATCCATATTCCATGGTGAATATGTGGAGACTCCATCCATAATTAAGTCTCACTAATCACGTTATCTGAAATATATCAATATATTGAAAAATATCACACTCATTACTCAAACAATACTTTTATACATTGGGGCTTGGGCGAATGGTCCTGTGGTTTAGATTGAGGGAATTGGGCTCTACAGTATAGGTCTTGGGGATACACTGCATTTATTGTGTATCTGGTGATGATACACAGGATCATATCTTTTACAAGCATACGCAAAAGATCTCTTCTACTATCATAAGATTTTAGGAAAACCAAGTACAAATTGCATTGTGAGGAGCATTTAGTGACAACTCGAGCCTTGCTGAAAAATATTAGCCAAAACCTTGCAATGATGTTGATGCTACAATTTAACTATAAACAGAACAACTCAGAATGTTCTTGTTGGAAAAGTATAAGATTTGGTAATTGGTACTTACTGAAGAAGCACTTAGTCGTTATCATTGTGCATTGACGCTACATCCACAATTCAGAAACCCCAAGTTTTTCACTTTGACTACACGTTTCTCCCGATTAGTTGAGAAATGCCGAGTCTTTAAAAAGATGATTTGGTTGATGCTATGTCGTAAATCATTGTTTATCCATGTTTGGAGTTAAAGTGAACTGCAACTATATTTATAACCGTTGTCACTCTAATTAATTCGGTTCACTCACTTTGCCTGCCTAATTCATCAAGAAGGCACCCCAGGTGGTTGATTTTGATTAGGCTTTCCTTGGTTGATACTATTTCAACTTAAAAGTGAACTGCGACTATATTTCTAATGGTTTATCCCTTAACCAGAAAAAAGAACCAAATTCTTTTTCCTGAAAACCTTGAGCAGCAGCCTTTATAGAAAAAAACATTGTACATAACTATCTTGAAAAACTCTATTGAGCAGTCCAACAACTCCTCTCCACAAAATAGATAATGGCTAAATCTTATACCAAATAGAAGAACTGCTAGAAAATCAAGAAGCCGCTTAAGTCTGTTGCTAAAAATTGGGATAGATTGTTAAAGGTCTCACTGGGATGTTGCAAATTAATATCTATGGGGCTTTGGGAGAGTGGGTTTCACAAGTATTACTGCATTTCCCCCCTCATTGGGATGAAATTTGGATGTTTAAAATGCTATTTTTGGGCTGACGACGTGGGGTGACTCTACAAAATGGATATGATCACAAAAAAAAACACACACACACACACACACACACACACACACTTGGTTAAGGGTTAAGAATTTTATTTTGGCAGATGGGGGCAGGAAGCATGATACCAGAATTGACAGGTATGGGTATTTTTTATGAGCAGGAACTGATTTTATTATCGCTCACTAATCTGTGAGGGTGATGGAATCTAATGAGGCTGAAATATATTTTAGAGGTATCACTCAGGGCCTTCGATAATAGGTTATTCAGCTAATGCGTTTAGATGGTCTTCAGGTTACTAGAAGGAGCCATGGACGTTATCATAATGGTTAAAGAATCCAAGGGTCTTATTTTCAAGTTAGTTTTTTATCATTTGAGCAGAGTAGTCACCTTTTGGTGTGTTATTTATTTTTATTATTTCTTCAGTAGAAGTTATTTAGGGAGTTATACTATTTGATACCAGTACAGTATCAAAATACAGTACATGTATCATCTGGTATACGTATTGGCTGATATAGTAATATGTGTCATGTCAACTAGTATTTTGACTATGGTCAACCTGCCTCCATGCACTACAACAAAAAACACCATTGGTGACATGAAAAAATGTCACCAAAGGCCCAATTTTTGTCACCTATTATCATTGGTGACAAGGGACGGGGTGTCATTGTATCCATGACACTAAAAGTCAACGGTGACAAAGTTTGTGCACTTGTCATGGAATGATGTCAACGGTGACAAAAATATGGTGTCATGGAAGAAAGATTTTTCATGACATAGTAGGGTGTCACTGAAAGCAATGGTGACAACAACGCAGGTGTCATAGAAAATAGATCTTCTGTGACAAGAATTGTCACTGAAAATATTTACCATGACAACCAAATACATGTCACCAATAATATTACCAAATTGGCACACAAAGGTGACATACTCTTTTTGTCACAAAAAAACACAATCAAAATATATATTTGTGCCACCCAAATTATCATTTCACACCTGCTTACAAAGTTTCAAACATTTGTATCTAAATACACCCATTAGCAAAACTTATACCATAAAGACGCAAAATATCATTCAAATCAAATATCCAACAAGTCAACATTCTACCATCCGAATTCACAACCGTTCAAAATATTCATCCTTCAACAATAAAAACTTCAAAGCCAATAGTCTTAGCATAACTACAAAACATCAAATCAAACACGGTGTGTCGTGTCAAATAACAAAAAATAATTCAAAACAAGTGTTCCAGTTAACTACAAAAAGTCTTCAGCTCCATCTTGGTCATTTTGGGTTAACTGCCAAAAAGTAACTCCATTTCGATAGTTACCTACCTGTATAAAATCGCAACAAAAAAATGTAATTAGTTAACATGTTATGAAATCGAGAAATCCTAAAAATACATTTGATTCGATTGCTGAAATTCAATAGATTCAACAATCTAAGATAAAACAATGATATAGGGCCAATATGACTTTGGGGGTCCACTAAATACCATTATCCCATAAACAAAACGAACATTAGATGTATTTGGGTCAAATTACAAGTGATGCTTTGAGATGCCTTGATGGCTGCACCATTACATATCACGTAGATGTATTGCTTTTCCAGGTCAACCATGACAAACACAAGTACAGTGATTTTAAACTACGTTCAGACGCCTCATGTAAGTACATATAGGACCATATGTGGGTAGGCCCATCCCCACAAAAGTCATTAACATAGGCCAGCTAGCTGCAGCCTATGTATGGGCCCAAGCTAGATTCCAAAATGAATGATAATTAGTTGGGTCAGTGCTAGAGGATGCATGGCATTGCTTAAACCATGTACATCCTATTCAAAACTAGCAAAGCACGAATGTGAAGTTACTATGCTGCAAATCCTAGCTTGACGCAACAGAAAAAAAACAAAGGATTGAGCAAAGAAACAACGAGGCTTACCTCCTCTGATACACATCAGCCATAGATTTACTGCTAGATCCCTGTGCCATTAACAAGTTGTCATATGTTGAAGGTTCTTTATAAACCACTACATCCTCAGAAGTCTTGTTGCCTGAATGCTAGCTCCTCATATGAATGCTCTACATTATACAAACAAAAAGTTTGACTTCATGAAAACATAATGAACCCCATCATGAAGTAGCACATATAGCAAAAAGGCATTTCTAAATCCATCAATTTTATCAGAATGTGTAAATACATGAAACAGATGATAGACATTTTTAACCAAAGTAAAATTGGCACATTTAAATTTGAAAGTTTCATTACCATTCACTATTAAAACAATCATTCACCAGCTGGACTCAGCCAAAACATTGAGATGGGCTACAATCAAGCTTATGATTGAGATGGTGATGCTTCCTTGAGCGCTGGGTACTATCAATCTTATCTAATGTTCTCGGCCTCTTCAATCCTGTTATAAAAGCAGCAAATCTTTTCATTAGGTTAATAAAATAGCAACTACTATCATTCCAAAGAAAGAATGAATCACATAAAAGACCGTCGCCCACCCACATAGCCTCAGATTTCTTAAACTTAAAACAAGTCAAAATAAGTGTATGAGAAAATAAAACTTCCGTAGAAACTTCTTTAATTGACATGGAAATTTACTTACCGAGAATTAGAGCCTTCCCCAACAAGACCTCCTTGCATATAAGCGGACATAACAGCGTCGAAGCGCGCAAACTTTTCATCATATGCACGTATTGTCTCCTGTTGCGTTTGGCACAAGTCTTTCAAGGTCTCAAACTGATTCTTTTGTTCATGGCACATATCCTTAAGTGTCTCAACCTGATTCTTCAAAACTCGCACCTCATCATGTGATTTAGCACTAGACGGCTTAGATGATGGTCGCTTCAAACCAACACCATATTCCTTCACACAAAACTTCTTACCAAGAACTTCCATTGGCATCTCCTCTTGTGGCATGGTGACTGGTAGCCCAAGTGCCTCATCCTCTTTGCGACGTGACTCATCCTCTCGGTGGCGTGCCTCAAGTTGTACCTAATAGCAAAGAAAATATAGAATCAATATATTGCATGAAATACAAAAATAACGTTGGTGATGCGACTTCTATGGTTAACGCTCACATGTACTTGCTCACATATCGGGGTTACCCACTTCTTCTTCTTTGTACTATAATGGGTTAACTTGTAGAAATCTGCAATGTCAGGATGTTGACCATGCTCTTTTTCTTGAGCTGACATAGCAGCTGCAAATGATTGTGATCCCATAGTATGATTGAAAGGTAAATTTGCTCGAGCTTTCTTCCTTTTTTTTACCAATTCCTGCAAAATGATATAAATGTACTTGTAAAGATATCAATCAAATGAATTCCTTATTTCAAATTAAATTTTACCTCTTTATCTTTATTAGTCCAGATGTTACCAATCATCCATGCCCAGTCTTCACCACTTACTCCTCTATATGGCTTGATATACGGGTCCTTACCAGCTTCCACTAAGGCTTCATAGTGTGCTTTCATATTATGACGCCAGGTTCTATACAATTTGTTACACTTGCGGTCAATTCCACGCCTCACATGCTCTTTCTCATCATATTCCCTTATGTCAAATTTATCCTGCACTCATTCATATAATATAGAATTCTAGTGTAAGCAAAAAGGAGTTAAAATTGTGCCTGAACTGAAATATCAATTTGGATGCCAAAACTGGTTCTTTATGTGCAGAAATTATATACTAGAACCTGAAAATAACCTTTGTGACTAGTGTAAATGAGTACTAAGAGCTGAATTGCATCTTAATCTTAAAGAGGAAAAATAGTGAACCTCAAATAAAATCCAAAAGAGAGAAAACTTTACTCGAGTAGCCTGTATGATGGGTGCTTTAATAGCAGATGGAATATCATCCCACTTTTCCATATCATTCAATGGTGCCGCCATCCTAATTTGTACACCAAGCCAATTGGCCAACCTAGTGGCATTTTCCCCAACGGGTGCTCCTACCTCCATTGGAACCGCTACAACAAGTTTGGTGCCACTACTAGCAGCAATAAAGCGTTCGGTGTTAATTCCACGGGTAGCACCCCGGACACGCTTTGAGGTAGAAGCTGAAAAGTTTAAAAAAAGTAGTGTGTATGAATATTACAATTAAAATATAATAGAATTTCACATATTGCTGGTATTGTATTTTTTCTTTTTTTTTTTTTTTTTTTTATTTTGAAGTTTGACAATGATTTTTCGTTGGATCTAATAAATCCACAGGAGACTGTTGTATAGATAAACCGTTCTCCGTTTTTCCTCCCTTAGTTTTAACGTATATGAAACTGACATTGATGGAAAATGTACCTCTCACCATATCGTGCGGTAAAGAAGTTGGTGTAGTAGATAGAGTACGTTTTTCAACCAGTAAGTCTTGGGTAGGAGTAGGAGCCACTGTAGACTCTGTTGTTAAAGAACCTGGTATACCTACCATTGATGTTGGGGTAGGCATTGAACCTTGGGTAGAGGAAGGAGGCACAGTAGACTGCATATGAGGCATCTCAGTATGGGGAGTGGATGTATGTTGTGCAACAACGTTCTTCTTTCTTTTTTCATTCCGGATAGCATCAATCTGCCACCATGTGACACAAAATTAATGTCTAGTGATATATTTGTAAGCCTTGAATACACAATACAATTATATATTACCAGTTCTTCCTCATCGCTATAAGAACTCAAATGGTCATCAGAACTCAAATTGTTCTCATCCTCACGTGGTTGATACTCCTCGTCATCATCATCCATGGCCCTCATATTTTTTGCCTCCTTAGTAGTTTTAGTCTTTCGCTTCTCCTTCAGATCAACCAATGAATTCGCCATCCTTTGAAACCCCCTTTCAACCAATCTAAGGTTATTCAATTCCATTTTTTCCCACCTTTGCTTCTCATAATCAGACACAGGTTGGCCCATGCTCCCGGGCTTGATAAACCTGACCTTGTTTTTGGCCATCTCACTCCTATAAGAAAAGACATTTAGATTTTAGTATGATATATGAAAAAGTAACATTCAGCATATTTTAGTATGATATATGAACATGACATTTAGATTTCAGCAGATTTCCAGCAACTGTGTTGGAAAAGTGCTCTGTTTCAAAAGAAGGCAAATGTGACTGTATCGTGCCGGAAAATAGCAGATTTTTAGTTCATGATATGTACTTTGAAACCCCCGAATTTCGGAAAGAAAATCCATCGGGAAGCTGGTTAGCCAGTGCCCCAAACAGGGGTACTCAACGGTGTTTCAGCAGATTTCCAGCAACTGTGTTGGAAAGCAGTGAAGAAGCACAGATTGCTGATCAAGAGGAGGAAGATCAATTGTTCGTGGCTACATGTTTCACAAGCAGTGAATCAAGTGAAAGCTGGCTAATTGATAGTGGCTGCACCAATCACATGACCAATGACAAGGAACTTTTCAAAGATTTGAAGCCAACCAACATTAATGGTGCTTACATCTCAGTCAAAGGGAAGGGGACAGTTGCAATAACAAGCTGTTCAGGTACAAAACTAATTCATGATGTTATTTTTGGACCTGAAATTCAACAAAACTTGTTGAGTGTTGGTCAATTCATTGATGATTTCACCAGAATGTGCTGGATTTTGTTCTTGAAGTTTAAATCAGAAGTAGCTCAAGTCTTTTTCAAAGTTCAAGGCAAGAGTTGAGAATGAAAGTTGCTGCAAAATTCAGATTGTGAGATCTGGCAATGGGAAGGAGTATACTTAGGCAAAATTCAAATAGATGACCATTTGCTGAGCTTAGGCTACTGTTTTACTCTTGGATCTGGTGTTTTCTCATGGAGCTGGAAGAAGCAAGATACCGTGGCTCAATCCACCGCTGAAGCTGAATTTGTTGCTGCAACAGCTGTTGTTAATCAAGCTTTGTGGCTAAGGAAGATTTTAATGGATCTCAATTTGGAGCAGAAAGAATGCACTGAGATTTTTTGTTGACAATTAAGCTGCCATTTCTATTTCCCATAATCCTGTGTTTCATGGGAAAACTAAGCATTTCAACATCAAGTTATTTTTCGTAAGAGAATTGCAGAAAGAAGAATCTGTGACTCTGGTTTACTGCAAGTCTGAAGATCAGTTGGTAGATTTGTTTACAAATTTCCTTCCAGTGAGCAGGTTTGAGTTTCTAAGGCAGAAAGTTGGTGTTTGCAGCTCCTAAAGCAAGGAGGAGTGTTAGGAAAATGCTTCAGGACTGAAACCTGTCCACGTGCAGCTTATGTGTTTTATTTTTTGTTTTGTTTTTTAAAATTGTTGTCCTAGTCTTTAGGAAGCAGTTAGGCTGTTTCTTTTAGTGTTGTTGATCGTGGCTTATTTGTAGGACCATGTTGTTAGTGGTTAGTTATTTTCTTCAAGTATAAGTTGTAATGTTTCCTTAAGTAAAATACGTTGCTATCATATCAAAGCACTGCAGTAGTTTTCAAACCTTGAATTCTTTCTTTTCTTATCAAAATTAACAACATATTTTAGCAGATTTCCAGCAACTGTGTTGGAAAAGTGCGCTGTTCCAAAAGAAGGCAAATGTCACTGTATCGTGCCGGAAAATAGCAGATTTTTAGTTCATGATATGTACTTTGAAACCCCTGAATTTCGGAAAGAAAATCCATCGGGAAGCTGGTTAGCCAGTGCCCCAAACAGGGGTACTCAGCGGTGTTCCAGCAGATTTCCAGCAACTGTGTTGGAAAAGTGCTCTGTTCCAAAAGAAGGCAAATGTGACTGTATCGTGCCGGAAAATAGCAGATTTTTAGTTCATGATATGTACTTTGAAACCCCCGAATTTCGGAAAGAAAATCCATCGGGAAGCTGGTTAGCCAGTGCCCCAAACAGGGGTAGTCAGCGAAAGATCTAAAACATCAAGAAATATTCAAACATGCAGGACAAAGGTACATAAACCACATCCATAGATGATAAGTATCAAAATACAGTTCACTAGGTACTATCCAAATAAAGGTTAAAGGACGATAATACAGAAAACTAAATCAAGGTTCTATGTCCGGATCAATATCCAAATCAGATTCACTAGCAAACTCATTGTCACTAGGCTCTCCTAGTAATTCATCTTCATCTTCTTCTTCATCTTCTTCAGGAAAACTGCTGCTAAGTTGTCGGTTCTGTGTCTCTAGAACCACATTACTTGGAATAATCTCAGGATCAACGTCATCTCTAGTGAACCGAACCTCAACTGAATCATCAATATCAATATTAGGGACAACATTAGTGGTTTCATCCTGTTGGAATACATCAGTTGGCGCATCTTCTAAATCATCTTCCTTCTCAGGTATATACCATATCCCTCGATGTTGGAGCCGTTCTACAACTTTCCAATGGTCACCAAATTTGGTATCATTGACATAGAAGACTTGCTTCACTTGAATTGGGAGGACAAATGGATCATTCTTACACCATTGTCTTCTTACATCAATGCTTGTGAAATGTGCATCGGCTTTAATAAATCTACTTCTACTGGTATTGAACCATTCACATTGGAAAAGAACTACACGGCGTCCAAACATATAACTTAGCTCCCATACTCTGCACAACTTCCCATAAAAGGTAACTGTTTTCCCTTCATGGTTGTTCCCTTCCACGACGACACCACTATTTTGGCTTTTATGATGACTATCCCGGTCTTTAGTGTGAAATCGAACACCATTGGATATGCAACCTGAATATAGTTTGATAGTCACAAATGGACCATTGGCTATAGACCACAAGTCATCGGTTGCTTCTTGTGAGCCTTCGTCTCGTAGTTGATTCATCTACAGAACAATGCATGGCAAGCATGTTAATATTCTATATGCCCACAACTTAATTTATCAAAAGATAGTTTGTATCTTACGTGTTCTTTGAACCACTTTGGAAATTTCTCTTCTTGTCTCTTCAGAATGTCACATGAACTTTCATTTGCTAATAGTCTTCTGTGTTCTCTATTTACAAACATACAATAGTGATGGTTAAAAAGGTTGCATACTAAATATAAGTAAAGGTAATATCCAAATTAAGTAATAACGTACTCTAGATATTGTTCTAGCTCAAAACTGTTATTTAAGACAAACCAATGAGCCTTGTCTATTTCCTCCTACGTAACATTACTTGCCCTCGTCATTAAGCCAAAAGGACGAACATTTTGGGTGAACACCGCTAACCCCGTTCCACAGACACCGCCATCAGCATTTCGTTCTGGCCGATTGAAAGTTGTTTCCATACCACCGAGATACATTGAACAAAAAGTAAGACACTCTTTGACAATGTAAGCCTCAGAAATGGAACCTTCTGGATAGGCTCGATTGGTGACAAATCCCTTTAAGATACCAAGTAGCCTGTTTAATAAATAAATTTAAATGATTAAACCTGCATCATGTAATATCAACTATTTAAATTTAGGGTAAACATTACCTTTCAATTGGATACATCCATCGATATTGCACTGGCCCTCCAAGTATGGCCTCATGAGGCAAGTGAATGGCAAGATGAACCATGATATCAAAGAATGCCGGAGGAAAAATCTTTTCCATCTTGCATAATATGAGCACTATCCGATCTTGTAGTTTCTCCAAATCCTTAACTCGTAGTGTTTTTGAGCATATCTCTTGGAAAAAATTCCCTAACTCAGATAATGTGATACATATGTCTTTCGGGAGGTAGCCACGCATCCCAATGGGAAGAAGTCGTTGCAAAAGTACATGACAGTCGTGACTTTTCAAGCCCGTTAATTTATCTCCCTTTGTACTCACGCATCTTGATATGTTTGCAGCATAACCATCAGGATACTTGATTGACTTTAAGAACTCATAAAATCCATGTCTCTCCTCCGACGATAAAGTGTATGATGCTGGGGGCTTTTCAAAGGACCCATCTGCACGCCTCTTCAAATGCAGTGCTGGCCTTATTTTCAGATCCTCCAAATCTTGACGTGCTTTTTCTGTGTCCTTGTTCTTCCTATCTATGGTCAATAGTATTCCAAGCAAAGCCTCACATATATTTTTCTCTATATGCATCACATCAAGGTTGTGTCGAAGCTTGAGTTTCTCCCAATAAGGAAGCTAAAAAAAAATGCTTTTCTTCGTCCAATTTAATACTGGATCTCCTCTTTTTCTTTTGTTGCTTGGATGCTTGCCAAATGGCTTGTATGTCCCCTTACATAGTTGTTGCAATATTTGTTCGCCCGTTAAGTCTATAGGCGCTGACCGATGGTCCACCTTACCATCAAAGAGGCGACTCCTTCGCCAAGGATGATCTTTAGGTAACCATCGGCGAGCTCCCACATAACCTAACTTACTTCTCAATCTTTGCGATGATGCATGCTCGTTACAAACTGGGCAAGCCAAGTACCCCTTAGTAGTCCACCCTGACAAATTACCATAAGCGGGGAAATCGTTGATTGTCCACATAACAACTACATGCATTCGAAAAGTTTGCCCTGCTGAGGCATCATAGGTGGTTGTGCCACGTTCCCATAACTCCTTCAATTCGTCAATTAATGGCCTTAAGTAAACATCAATATCTCTCCCCGGTGCTATTGGTCCAGGAATAAGCAACGACATCATAGAGTAAGGTTGTTTCATACATTTCCATGGAGGAAGGTTGTAAGGCATAAGAATCACAGGCCACAGGCTGTAGGAGTTGCTCATGTTACCAAAAGGATTGAATCCATCAGTAGCTAGTCCTAGCCTCACATTTCGGGCATCTCGAGCAAACTCAGGATATTGTCGATCGAAGTCCTTCCATGCCTCACCATCAGCCGGATGCCTTAGTACCCCATCATCAACTCGTTTCTCTTTATGCCATCTCATATCTGTACAAGTTATGCTCGACATAAACAACCTTTGCAACCTAGGGGTCAGCGGAAAATATCGTAAAATCTTATGAGGAATCTTTTTTCCCTTGCCATCATTTAGCTTGAATCTAGGCTCCTCACAAACCGAACACTTCTCGAGATCTGCATTCTCCTTCCAAAAAAGTATACAATCATACTTACATGCATGAATGGGCATATAGCCCAAGCCTAAGTCGCGTAAGAATTTCTTTGCTTCATAAATGTTGCCCGGAATCTCTTGCTCACTTATAGGTAGAAGTTCCTTCAATAACCCCAATAGCGTATCAAAGGACTTGTTGCTCCACTTATTCAACACCTTCACGTGAAGTAACTTAATGACAAACGATAGTAAAGTAAACTTGCATCCGGGGTATAACTCTTGATGAGCATCATTCATCAATTTATCAAAGTTCCGCACACTCTCCGTCTCAACATTGTCAGGCAACTCATCTAGTTCCTCACCATTCATGATTGCTGCTGTATAGTAATCATTAACTAAGCGTTCAATATCATCTGGATTCTCATGTTCATATGCTGCCACTCCATCCCCAACACTTTCTCCACTAGGCTGATAGCTTTCATTTGAAACGAATTGATGATTTGCAGGTATAGGTTCCCCATGGTGCACCCAAGTCTTGTAAGAAGGTGCTATCCCATTTTGTATCAAGTGAAACGCAACGACAACACTAACATGTCGTTCCACATTCATGCATTTTAAACACGGGCAACGAATCTTATCATCAGAACCGGAACTTGTGACTGCAAAGTCAACAAAATAATTTACCCCATCTCGGTACTCTTTGCTCATTCTGTTCTTAATTGTCATCCAACTCTTATCCATATTTGCTCACCTACAAAGTCAAGAATAGTACAGCTTCCGCTGGATAAAAATATTTAGACCAAACTTTGATTTTCAAAGCAATGAAATCAACCTAGAGATGATCAACTATTACATATCAATAGAAAAATGGGAGAAAGTTGTGCATCATTCATTAACCATGTCAATGCCGGCCAGGTATTGACATGGTGGAATCAACTTAGCATATTACAGATTTTAAAGAGGGAGAGAACCAAGCCCAATCCCATGGCTTCTAACACTAGTATGCATAGTTAATTTGTGAAGTGGCATCTACTCAGAATGCAATTCTAACTAATCCCATGGCTTCAAACATAGGTAGGCATAGTTAATTTGTGAATTCATTAAATCTTGTATATGCATAATCTAGACCGGACACTTGATGAATTAGTAGGATTCAGTCATCAACTTTATAAAGCCTTACCATCCTTGACTACTCTGTTTATTCTCACGAGCTTAGTGAGGCAGAAACTCTACTCCCTGGATCTGTTATGTACTTTTACAAAAATACAGATGAATATAAGCATACTCAGGATTAGTTACTTTCTCCTAGTGGGTTATGTGTTTCTTCTTGCATAGAGCTGTGGGTTTTCCATTTCTTATGCTGTGATTTTTTTGGTGCATAAACATTGCATTGCATTGGGCTTACAATGTTGAGTAAGCTCATTTAGAATTGGGATTTCTTGAGCCAAGCCACTGCCAAATGAACCTGTTTTACTCAGTGTTTTAAAACCACATTGGCTTGTACTTGACTGGCCCAGCCCCCACCTTGCTGGTTCTTGCTCCTTAGTCTTCCATCCTCTTCTAATGAAGATCATCTCCCAAATCCAAAAGATCCAGACAACATCAAACGAAAAAAACCAAAATCACGAAATTGAATCGACACTGATCTTCAACAAAAACCATATACAAAATCGCAAGATCCGTTCAAACGTAAAAAGAAAAGGGGAAAAAGATAAAATCTTTCATAAAGAAAATGAATCTGAACCCTAAGAATCAAAAGAAAGAAACAAACACACATCCAAATTCACGTTATTAGAGAGAAGAAACACAAACAAAAGAAACATCATACCTTTTTGGGCGAGTCCGGCAGCGAGAGGGAGAGACGATGGTGGAGGCTGGATTGCTGCAAACGGCCGCGACAGGGTGAATCTGCGCCTGAGACGAGAGGGATGAGAGAGAGAGAGAGAGAGAGAGAGAGAGAGAGAGCAGAGCGATCCAGAGAGAGCGGTGCGATCCAGCAATAGATAGATCAGAGAGATCCAGTGAGAGAGCGCGGAGAGATCAAGAGTGCAGAGAGATCGTGCGAGAGAGAGAGAGAGAGAGAGAGAGAGAGAGAGAGAGAGAGAGAGAGAGAGAGGAGAGCAGATACAGCGGGAGAGACAGACCGATTAAAATGGGCGCGTATTGGAGGCGGGAGACCGAAAAAAATGAAGGGAAAAAATTATTTTATATCTTTATATTTTTGGTGACAAAATTTTTTGTCACCAAATCTCCTCTTTATTTGGCACCTTGGTTAAAACCTTTCCGTGACAAGCAAAAAATTTTTTTGTCACCTTTGTGTGCATTCTGTGTCAACATTGATTTTTTGTCACCAAAGGATGTCACCAATGGTGTTTTTTGTTGTAGTGATGGCTTCTCATGCAAGATTTCTACCATTCTGTCAAGCAAGACTTGTGACACTGCCGACATCTCATTATTCCAGTTACAACTTTTCTCGGTGTCAAAATTGTTGGGACTTCATTTTTTCCAGAACAAAGGCAGCTATCGCATACTTTCCATTTGGAATTTGCTTTTAGAGATGAGAGAAGGTACTTTTGTACATAAGGATGTAAGGAGCTGTCTTTTTGTCTTCTAGTTTTTGAGGATCTGCATAAAATTTAAATGTCTCAGTCTTGGATGTGGTGGGTTGTTTTGGTAAGAATATGCTGGTTACTTTTATATTTGACTTTTATTTGATGTTTCTCTCTGGAATTCCTGGTTTGGGTTTTAGAGCTTTGAGAAACTATTCAGGATCTCGTCCTTTGACTTTTGAACTTTAGGCTTTGGATTGGAAGAATTTATCAGTCTTACATTAGGGCTTCTCATTTTCTCTTGGGATTTTGAAGAGTTGTAAACAATTTCCATTTACATGCTTTTGGTTTGGCAGTGCTTTTGGATTTGGAAATTAGGTTTTTTTTTTTTTTTTTTTTTTTCAAAAATTTGTCTGAAAATTCAACCTCTACATATTGGGTCTTTTGGCTCTGGCTGGTTTGGGCTATAAAATCTGTACAAAAGATCTGCCCTTTTATCTTAGGGTTTTGAATCTTGGGCTTTCAAAGAATTGCTCAGTTCTTCAAAGCTGGGTGTTCTTGTTTTTCTTGTGGGTCTTGAAGTTTGGACATCTTGGTTTAAAGTTTAAACATTGTTGTTGATTCAGTTCTGCTTGGGATATGAGTCTTGGACCTTAGGAACTAGTCTGCAATTTTCATCATTAGTTGGATTTTTGCTAGAAAACTGATAATGATCTACTTGAAGATTGTTTTGGGTTTGGATTGCTGTTTGAATTTGGATCATCAAAATCTTTATGCTTTCTTTGTTAAAGAAGAAAAATTAATCAAAAGAAAAACTTGATACTTGCTTTTAATCAAAACATTAGTTAAGTTGTGATATTATTGTTTCCAACTATCTCGCATGGTTCAAATTGCAATTTCTGCCATTTGGTCCGTCAAACCAGATTCTGTGAAAACTATTTCTTTAACCTCTCTGTCATTATATCTTTTAATTGTAGATGATTCAATATCCATCTTTTCCATTTTCTAATAGCATATTTAAATGTTTGGCATAGGCAGTAACGTATTCCACCGCCTCCCCAAAAGATCTTAAAGGGGAAAAAAAGTAGTAGAGAAGAAAAGAAAAGAAAATTTAAAATCACAATATTTATGTAATATTGCCTAGCATCTTCATCTGGATTCCTTTAGTTGCTAACCTTTTTATTAGGTTTTCTTACATGACTACAGTTCCTATTGTTGAACCATCTCATTTAGCATTGCTCGAGTTATTGTTATGATAGCCTGTGCCACTACAATGTTGCACCCAATATTTTCCTTTCTTGTATCAAGTTTTTTGTCCAAAGAGAATTGGAATCTTGTGCCAACATAGATGTTTTTGGAAATTGAGCAGAGATTTGGATGAGAAGATGAGGGACGCCCTTCATAGTTTCATACAAGAGCGTGGTGTGGATGAGAACCTTTTCACATTTCTCCAAGCATGGTTGTATGTGAAGGATCATCGGAATCTTATGCGATGGTTCAAAAGTGTTGGCACCTTCATCAACGAGCGCAAGTCCACATGAATTGAATCATTTCCTGTTGGCTCATATTTTCAACACATTATCAGTAGCTCTTCTGAATGCTCAAGTCTTTGTTTAAGTATAGCAGTCCTTCATTTTTGGTAAGATCTGTAGGCAGTGAGAACTTGATATTGAATCTTGTGATGGAGTTCCTGGAATCTACGGCGCTACTCAGAACATCTAATTATATCTAAGAGTAGGCAGTGAGAGCTATTGGTCTCACTGCTTTTACATCTAAAAGTTCCATTTGTGGATGTTGTGATATTTTTGTACCAAAGACGTTTAGGGTACCAGATAGAATGTACTGCAATGAAAATTGTATACTTGGTTCATTTTCTTTGTTATCTCTGCTTATTTATTACATATTCATCTGACATTATGGTGGATGGAGTTTTGCTTAGAATGCCTGTTTGTATTATTTGGGGGTGCTTTCTTCCTCGTGTTCTACAAATCTCAAGCACATCCTGCTATTACTATTCTTTGCATCCCATGATCTTCCCCATTGTAAGAGCATTCCACTGTAATAAGGTCTGAAAACGCAAACGAAGTATTGATGGACAGACTCAGACTATACTTTCTTCAAGTGGAGTTGGACTTGGACTTGGACTTGGACTTGGACTTGGGCTCCGAAGTTTGTCTGCACTCATTCGTTCTTGGATTTAGAGCTCAGGCTCAGACTCATGGAGTCCAAATGGGACTCAAAATCACTTGAGTTGGGCCTCAATTTGGTCATGTGACACCCTTGAGTTGCTAAGGCTGGCAATGCCTCAATGGCCGGGATTTGGGTCGGACTGACCTTTGTCCGAGTCCATTTACAATTTTGGAGTCTAAGCCCATGTTCAATTTGAAATCTACTGCTAGGGTTTGAATGCATCTGATCGGGTAATCAGGAAGCCAGAGTCTGCTCGTTTAAATCCTGTTAGGATATGCTGTTGATACCGAGGTGCCAACACTACGCAATCATCTCCCTGAGTGTGTTGGCTTGTTCATGCAATTTTTAGTAACTAATGGTATAAACACACATCAATCACATTTTACTAATCAAACCACTTTTATTAATAAATTGTAGTGGATTCATTTGCATGTAAACAACCCAACATAAGTCCTATTTTTTTTATTGGAGTTAAAACAATGGGAAAAGGGGTTATTTTGAACAATTTTCTGTTTTTTAATGCTTACAAAGTTTGGGGAAATTATGTCTTAGAAAATGATTGGTCTACATTCAATTTTAGGGTTTTTCTCCGGATTTCTCTGGATATTATTGAATTTAAAAAAAATTAGTTTTTAAATGATTAATAATAAATTAATAAATATAAAATATTGCAGCCGACCATCATTTATCCACTTGCATATATTCCTATCATTGGGAGTGGGATATATGGAAATTGCCATTTTATGTATAAAAATTCCATTAGATTAAGCTAGCCATTGATTTAACAACCCTAAAGTTTAAATCATTAGAATTTTCTTTTGTTAAGATTCAGCCAATGGCCCAATAGTCAGGAAATGTTCGACGAGCATAAAATTGGGCAGGCGCCATAATAAAGAAGCTATACTAATCAAAGGTGGGATCAAGTGGGTCCCATAGATCTAGACATTACATGTTGTGTCGGTGTGTTTGTTTGGTGAGGTTTTGAATGTCTTTGAATTGATTACTTGATAAATTGATGGAGAGGGTTTTCAATTTTTTCGTCGCATCAATTTCTTTATAAGTTGCTAATTCTTAATTATTTTCAGCTAAAAGACTATTGATATACTATTCATAAAAAGTTATGATTTGCAAACAAAGTCAGGTAAACAAAGAAGAATAATAATTATAATAATTCCACATTTGTCTATCATAACTTTTGCATAATCTTCATGTATGAAATGTGTAACTTGTTTTCTTCTCTCCTTTCTTTTTGATAAGTTTTATATTATAATGCTTAACTTTGAAGTTATTTTTAGTAATTTCACAAATTTTTTTGGGGTTGGATTCCAAATTAAATGACATTATACAGGGTCATTTTATTTGCCTATAATTTATATTTATTTTTATTACAAAAATAATGTGTCATCTTTAATTATATACCCAAACTTCTTTTTTCCGCTACTTGGCTCAATAGCCAAGTTGGAGAGGATTAAAGCCTCCCACCAATAATCGATCTCTGATGAAGATATAAGAGCGGGAGCCATTACCACTAGGCCATCCCTGTATTCCTACCCATACCTCTTTTACTTTTATAATAAAGAAAGCCAAAAGTACATAGGTGACAACAATACTAAATACAAGACCCCAAGGAAACATGTGATCTGGAAACTTAAATCAAATTAATAAAGTCAGATACTGACATTTTAATTTTTAAATATGGGTTATATGTATCGCCATAATAGAGTGCTGCAAACAACAAAAGGTGGATCTCATATTGTAAATCTTATAATTCTTTTGCTTTTGTTTCTTATAATAATTTTTTTTTATAATGTTACAAAACAAGTTTTGTATCATATATGCTTAATAGAATAATCTAAAGTAATGAAAGTTTTGAACAACATAGATTCCACATAACTTGATTTCAACACACCTTGATTCGAACGAAGAATGTGGAGCAACACAAGAGCGACGCCAAGTGGGCCCTCAGTATCTCACGTATGGATAGGATGAAGGATTGATTCCTGGGCCTTCAATTTTAAAAATATCACTCACGGTGAATAGTCCAACCCAGCCGAAATGCTAAAAAATGCAGGCTTTATTTTTTTGTCATGTGGTTTATAGGGTGAAACCCACTATTTGTACAATGATTTACTTCAACCTATATGTGTCCATGGCATTACTACACCTTTGACGAACAACTGAGAAAACTGATTCATTTTTCTTTTTTCCTTTGATACGTGGTATTTTAAAACTTTGCAATACACGTACACTAGGTCATGAGATCCTATACCGCAGACTGGGTAAGCCAGGACACCACAAAAATGAAATTTCTGTCACACGTAATGTTCGTGTGTGTTTGTGTATATATCTATCTACTATTATAAAAGAGAGAAAGATGAAGTACCTTTTCACTGCACACATGTCCAATCAAATGCAAGTTGTGGGGCCCACCTTTATTATATAATACATATATCTACTCTTATAACCTATCCACTCTATCTCTACCCTCTATCTATCAATAAACTCTTATAAAAGGGAGAAAGATAGAGTACCATTTTCACAACACACATGCCCAATAAAATGCAAGTTGTATGGCCCACCCTTATTATATAATAAATCTATCTACTCTTATAATCTATCCACTCTATCTCTACCCTTATATATTTCTCTACCCTTATAAAAGAGAGAACGATGGAGCACCACCTTTTTTACCACACACATGACCGATAAAATGCAAGTTGTGGGGCCCACCCTTATTATATAATAAATCTATCTATCCTTATAAAAGAGAGAAAGATGTAGTCAAGTTGTGGGGCCCACCCTTATGATATATATTAATATATATGTAGCACTTTTTTTTTTTTGGCTTGGTGGCCTAGTCGCCAGGATATAGTAAGGAAAGCTACCACTCTAGGGTTCGAACCCTTGAGGCAGCTGTGGGAGGCCAGTGTGCTATCCACAGTCACATTATGTGATTCCTATAGTACTGTTCTCACTACACACATGCCCAATAAAATGCAAGTTGTAGGGCCTACCCTTATTATATAATAAATCTATATACTCTTATAAAAGAGAGAAAGTTGTAGTCAAGTTGTGGGTCCCACCCTCTATATTATATATATATATATATATATATATATATATATACACACACACCCTATTATAAAACATGAGTCTACACTTCTCTTTTGTACCTTGCCAAAAAGAGGAGTGTCCATCACCACATGGATGGTGAGGGAATCCTTAACTTGAATATTACCCATATATATATATATATATAGGGTAGTTCTTCTAAGTTGAAGCTTTGCTTATCCTAAGTTGAAACAGTGTTGATCTCATAAATTAAAGTCGATTATTATTGTTTTCTGTATGATGATCGTGTTAAAAATCAAGATAAATCCAATCAAAACAAGATTTTCCATATTCATCATGCAAAAAAATAGATATAATCAACTTTGATTTGTGAGACCAACACTATTTCAGTTTAAAATAAACTAAGTTTCACCTTAAGAGAGCCCTGCTATATATATATATATATATATTCAATTCTTTAGAGTGGACTAATTCCTCTGGATCCAAGGTAAATCCCCTATGGCCACACAGGCAGGGAGCACGAGCGGACTCAACTTTCGATCCCTGAAGAGTGGAGAACCAAGAGTCGATACTAAAACCTCTACCTTGCCCCGAAAGAAGGAAAAACACTACTTGGCTAACCCCTCGAGGTAGTGATGTTCGAATAGAATAGAGCAGCTGAGTTGCATCTTTTTTGTGCTGATGTGTGGCCCTACTTCAACTTCAACTTCAACTTCAAATGGCTAAATGGAGGATTCTCATTATGGCTTTGACCCTATGCCAACCAAACCAACCAACACCTCAAGCCTATCTCAGCCATCAAATCAGAAAAAATGCAGGACCTGATTGAATCATGTCCACTAACTATTGTTAAACGGCCTGAGATGCAATGATCGGTTTGCAAACGCAACAAATTCCTGTCGATTTCCAAATCCATGTGGAGCCCATCAACTGGCCATCACTGATCCTGCGGTCTCCCTTTTTTTGCCCCGTATCTTGATCCGGTCAAAACACTGCCTCTGCATTTCCATTTCCATTTCCATTTCAGTTTCCGTTTCATTTCATTTCATACAGTGTCCGTCCCGTCCCGTCCTATTGGCGCATATAAATAGAGCGCGAGAGGCGAGAGCGAAAGCGAAAGCGGGAAGGAGGGAAAACTCGAAAAATGGCGAGCTCTGCTGCTACAGATAAGGAAGAAATAGCTTCTACTAACAAGGAAGCCCAGGCCGACGCCCCACCTGAAATCGCGGCCGTCGATCTCCCCGCCCCTACCGGCTGGACGAAAAAGGTCTCTCATTTTCCCTCTCTTTTCCTTGAAATTGCTCTTTCGCTCCTCTTCAACGTACCAATTCCACTAATTCAATCTTATCTTAGGGTTAGGGTTTATCCAGTTCGTTTCTTAGATCAATTCTTCTTGGATTCTCCTGTGTTTTCTCGGGAATCTTGTGCTTTCTTTTTCTCTAGAAGGCGAGTAACTACCATTTCTATGTTCTAATTGGTTAGAGTTATGTTCATGTTTTTTTTTTTTTGAAGTTGGTAGAGGAACTTGAGATGGGGAATTACGTTTTTGGGTTGATTTCTTTGGATGGATTATGTTTCGTTTGTGAATCTGTTGCTGATTCATCGTTTTTCCACTTTTTTTTTTTTTTTTTTTATGAGCTAGGGTTTTGTTGAATTGGGGTTTGTGGATGGTGAATGTGTTGGAGTTAATCTGCTTAGTTGATGAGACTTTGAAAACTGAAATTATGGATATAGTAGCTAGGGATTGTTTTGCGGTGAATTATGAAATCCAAGTAGAGTATTTTTTGAGATACAAGAATCATAGTTTGAAATCTTTAACGGCTTGATTCTTTGTTGAGTATTGAAGAAACGATAAGATATGCAGTGCCCACCTTTACAATAGTGTCTAAGCAATCATGGCTGCATAATTGCTTATCTATTGGACACTTCCATGCCATGAGAGATTACGTCCTGATTACATCCTTACTAATTAAGGGATTATCAAAATGTAACTCATCAAGGCTAACATGTTTGAACATTAAAAAAAAATAATAATAATCATTGATCATGAGTAATTAATATGCATGTGTCAAAACGAAACTTCACATCAAAATTAACTATGTTGACGAGATATAACTACAAATAAATCTCCATTTCTGGGTCAATATGAAAAAAAAAAAAAAAAAGGATCCAAAATATGATATTGGAAAAACATTACCTTGACAGAACTCCTATTTTGTGTATAGAATAGGGAAATTGAAATAACTATTAAAGTCAACATATTGAGCAATTGTACTGGACTGATGATTTCAAGTTATTAATTAGCCTCAAATTTTTTTTTTTTTTTTTTAAATTAGCCTCAAGCTTATCAAGGTATATTTACATATTATGACAAATCCCAGCTAGTGGGATTTTTCCTGCTGAAAACAACACCTAGAATACTTCATAATCACTTGCCTTTTGGATATTGTTAGTCAACTACTTGCATCATAAACACCCCACACATATTTTATCAAAAGTGCCTCTTAATCAAAATACTAGTTTGGTTGACATGAAGGCATGGTTCTGCATACACTTCATGTAAGATATCGAGAGAAAGAAAAAGATTCTGGCAGAGCCAGGATTTTTTTTTTTTTTTTGGTAGGGGAAAAGTAATGGTTGATCGATAAAATTTTATTATTATTAATTTATTACTAAGTACTTAAAAAATAATTTATTTGTTCCACCTTTTTCAACAATATTTAAAGAAACACCCTGAATTTAGAATATCCTAACATTTTTAAGACATAATATCCCATAACTTTGTGATTGTAGGTAAATTATGGAAATAATAGGGCTTAATATATTGAATCCAAACCATAATTGAGAAATTTTTTTAGGACCCTGTTTCAGATTGGCTTCCAAACCGAAATGTTTCGGCTGATTTGGAATTTCGGTGAAATGTTTTGGAAAATATAACAGTTAGAAATATGTATATATACACACACATATAGATAAATATAAGATTAATATTACATTTAAAAATATGATTTGGTACATTTAGTTTATTCTGCCAAATCAACTCATAATATGGCATGTATAATATAAACAATTAAACAAATAATAATGTTGTCAACACAACAAATTAATGTGATCATTATGGCCCATGATCATAAAATTCAACGACCTTAAAGTTTAAAGCTTCAAATATTCATTGCAACCATAGAGTTTAGAATTTAGATACATCCTTCAAAAGTCACAAGTCACAACCATAAAGTTCAAATTGGAACAAATTTGGAAAAAATTAGAAAATCCCGAAAGCTCGTCCAAAATTCCGAAAATTCATCCGGAATGGAACAAACTCCTGGGCAGATTTTTTGAGGGGGTTATTCCATTTGCTTTAATGGATGAACTGAAATAATTCAGAAAATTCATCCGAAATGAAATGAACTTCGTAACTATGATCCAAACTAATCAAAATAATCCTTTTGGCCTTGTTTTAGCATGGAGAGTTGTATTTCTCTCCAATCAAAGTAGAATTCATGTCAGATTGATCACATGTAAACCGGTCCATTCACAATTAATTTATGAAATTCCGTTGATTGGTTAGTAGTGATCATTTGATGAGCCACGCTATGCGATGCACAGATGACTGAGAGGGCAGCAATGGAACCCATTCACTAGGTCATGATAAGGTGAGCCGCGAAGGTGTAGATGATATGGTAATGCAAGAAAGTTAAGGAGTCCAGATCCTTTGAGTGTCTTATTATGCTTCCTGTTAGTGAGGGGAGTTGACCTCCATGGTGGGGCCCACCTATTGAAATCCGATCTGTTCAAAATGAATGCCCTCCCCTTTGGTGGGTTGTCCCCAAAATTTACTGAAATAGGAGTTGGTTCCATCATAAGATTGAGCATACATTATTAATCATATGCTTAATCTTACGTTGAGCAAACTCCTATTGGAATAAGATTTTGGGATGACATGGAGGGCTTTCATTTTGAGGGATTTGGATTTTCAATAGATAGGCCCCATTGTGCAGTTCCATTACCCTCACCAAGCGCGAGTAAGAGACTCATCGGGATTCACAATTATTATTATTATTATTTTTTGGTGGGGTGGGGGTGGCGCCCTTGTAAGAACAAATGTAGGAGACCAGCCTAACTTAAGATTGGTGTAACCATTCATTCAGTATCCTTTGCAAATTTCAACAGCTGATTTAACACAATCTTGTAAAGGGGTAGTGTTGTCAATAGAGCCAAGTGCGGATTGGACCTCCCCCCTCAGGATCATCAAATTCAACTTTGATGAGAGCTCCTGGAGTTATTAATTTTCTTTGGCCCTATTAGTGTTTTATCTTTGTTGGTGGTTGGTTGAGATAAAATTTGTGCCCAGGGGTGTCCAAATCATTCCTCATTTTTTTCTGCTGGACCATCATTCCTTATTTTGTGGAGAACTTTTATGGTTGAAAGTATTTCTAGCAATGTGCTTAAAGTGGGCTAACACTAGAAAGTATTGACCTTGGCAGCTTGCCTTTTGCCTTTTAGGTTTAGTAGATAAGAGAACTTCTAAACAATTTGTTTTGTTTTTATGATGCTTAATCTCAGGTGGGTGCCCTTGCAAAAAAAGTATATGTATTATAGTTGCCTTATTGTTTGCCTTGTTGTAATTTGGTGCTTTTGCTAAATATATGGTTTTTTTTTTTTATCAATCTAAATGAGATCCATTATTTTGTGTATGCATGAGAAATGCTTTGAGATGAAGTTGGGTATCCATGCAGCAGTTGTTTCTCTTTAGATTTCATGTATTTTACAACCCCTTTTTATCAATGATTATCTGGTATTGTTATGGTAAATCTAGCACGTAGGGTAGGTGCCTGTGTCCTCTCACACTCCATTTGTGATTTATCACATGCTTTTATTTGATAATGTGAAAAACTCTGCTGAGCGCTGGCACTCCTAAACACCTGGTGGGGCCCACGTTATTATCCATCCGAGTGGACCATAATCTGATCGTCACTGGTCCTAGGGTTTGGCACCCATTCGAATGGATTGGACTGTTGGATTGACTGTGTACTCTTTTGGGAGGGTGAAAACTTATCGGCTGTTAATCCAAGCCTCTGTCACCATAAACGTGTGTGTTGTGTGTGTGTGGGTGGTTTCCCCAGGTGAGGCCCAAGGTGGGCCCACAAGAGTGCTCAGCAGAACCCTCTGATAAAATATCAGTGTTACAGATAAAAAAAGGCACTGCTATTAATTCTTAAACTTGTTGCGACACACATGAATGAATATCTATGCTTTCACGATGTTCTGGGCTGGAATTTGGTTGGTATGAAAGATTTAGTTGGGGAATGATGCAGGCCCCAATATTTAGTGAGGGCTGCACCTCCTAATCATAAGTGCTGTCTACTACACAGCAGAATACAGCGACTGGGGTCTCTAAAATTGCAACAAAACAATAAGAAAGAGGGGGAAACAAAAATAAATAAATTTTACACGTGTGTGGCTGAGTTCTAGACTCAGATCAGCAAATCCATAGCATAGCAGAAAGATGCAAGGCTGAATTTCACAAACTGCAAAGGTTGTCCAGCATACTTGCTACTGGAGACTGTTTCTTATTCTATATATGTGAGCATGATAATGTTTTAAAATCTAATACAATCCAGGCCATTGATTAACAGCTAGACAATTAGAACTAATCTCAGCCACAAATGGACTTAAAGTAAGAACTTGTGCATTGTGCAAACCGTGCGCAAGGGTTTTTGGTAGGGTCGGCGGCCCTATTAGGCTGTTAGCCAGGTTTCCAGACCTGTCTGGACCTGCAGTAAAGGACCACAGGGGCTGATGCATGTGCTGGAGTAGTTTGGGCCCAGTTGAGGGCTTGTCTGTGGTCCCACAGTTGCTGGATCTGTCCTATAGCGCCAGTAAGGGATTGTTCTGTTGCGAACAGTCCTTAAACAGTGATTTTAAGGGCCTTTTTTTTTTTGGCTCTTTCATCTGTCTGGAGTATGGACCCCTATATACATGAGTGCTCACCCATGAGCTTGATCAAATTCCTCCTTATAGGCCAATGCTTGGGCTGCTACTTGATCTTCTAAGTCTGTGGATTTCATTAATGGATGCTGGCTGATCTACACCAGGGAAGTTTTTTCATCAGTCTGTATTTTCTCTGAGGTCTAGTTGTGTTGTCTTAGGATGGTCTTTCATGTAGTTAGAGAACCCAGAGGGGCTTTTTGGGGCAGGGGAAGAAATTTCCAAGCGAGGAAAAGCTGGATATGTCCCTACACAAAAAGTCTTGGTGACTTATAGCCCACCTAATTAGCATTGACATTGGTGCATATATGGTTGTTCTACCTTTTGGTGAGGTTAAGATTTTTCTGATGTTTTCAGAAAACTAGCTGCATGAACAAAGGGTAAGGTGTGACTTTGCAGTTGGTGCAACATGAAGAAAATTGACGCTTGTAGGGTTATTCTGCCTTTTTTCGGGCCAAGGATGAAAAACTTTCAGAAAATTCAAGGCGTCCAAAACGGATGATGCTAGACTTCACGGCTGGCCTGGGCCCATTTAATTATAACAGTATAAGATGTGTTTTGTATATTTGTGTTGATTGATTAATACTCCTGTGTGGGATCTTTTGATTTTCAGATCCAAGCTATATACGAGAAAATCTAAGTACTTCATCTTGAATGGTCACATCAAAAAGGTTTTGAGCATTCCAATTCCTATTGGATTGTATTTGTCTGCACTGACGATGATATTATTGTCACAATAACTGATTATTCATCTGCATGAGTTTGTTGAATTAAAAAAGAGTAATTATTCAGGCTTTGATGAAAGTTTGGTTAAAGAATGGCTAACCTGTGTCGATCCATAAAGTGATTTCTTAAGCTTATAGATCAATCCTGGTTGACGTCAAGAGACATGTAAACTGTTCTTGAGGGTCACCATGCAAGAATGAATTCTTGTTGTCCATTGAGGAAGTGGCCAACATCCAAAATGATGCAATGGCTTGTAGCGTCCCGATAGTAGTCATTCTGGCAACAGGAGCAAAGGTCTTGTCATTGTCAATCCTTTGCTCCTGTTTATTTCTTTGAGCAGCTAATTGAGCTATTAGACTTAACTTTAATAAAGTAAGGACCTTTTTGGCAGGTCTTTATTTGTTTGAAGTAGAGCTGATTCAAATAGATCGGAAATTAGACTTTTTTTCATATAGACTGTTTGATATGTTTGATTCAATTAGGAAAAGCAAACTTGTGATACTCTAGAAGTTACATGGGCAAAGTTGTCATATGGTAAAAGTAGTACAGGCAATTTTTTTCAAAAATAAAAGTAGTAGAGGCAAACTTGCCGTATTATAAAAGTTATATGGGAAACTTGAAAAAAAAAAAAAAAGAAGAGAAGAGAAAAGGAAAGTGACTGATTTTTCTATACGTCTCTATTTGAAAAAGTTACCTTCGAGAATGAGGCAAAAGTCTTAAAGATGATTGAATTAGACATCCAAATGAGCTTTGCCAAACAGTCTAAAGCACTCAAAACATCTATTTGAATCAAATTTAAGTCAAATCGACAGAAAAAGTAGACTTGCCAAACAACACCTAGAGCCATTTACTGCCAATAATAGACGGTATGAAGTTTTTTGAACAAGAATCCATATCCAATGGACTTCTAGTGCTCCTGCTGCCATGGCTTTCATCAGCACTTTCTTTTCACTGCTTATAATAATTAGTGGGAATTTCAGCCTATATGTATGTGATTATTGTATCAGCCATAGCCAGGTCATACATGCTAGGCATCATCTGTGACCAGTACATGCTATGTATCAATTGATACTTTGAATTATAGCTGGTTTGTTCTTTACGTTGCAGCATAGCCAGGGTATTGATAAAAGGTTCTCCATAAGCTACATTTTATTTTCTAAACTTTTATTTTTTGCTGAAGGAGTTTTTTGCTTTCCAAAAAAACCTTAGTTTCCAAAAAAATCTTACTGCTGAAGGAGTTCACACAAGCTTGTATCTATCGCAACCCAGATTGTGCATCAAGCATAAGATACTAAGCTATGAAGCTCCAATCGAAGGATTTTTCAAATGCACCTTGTTTAGGGAAGAGCATCATGAGAGGCAAAAGTCTTGGTTTTCCATTTTTTTTTTTTTTTTTTTCAAGTTTTGGTTATCAGACATTAGAGAAGTTCCAATTAAATCAAATGTACCATGTGTAGGGAAGAGCATCTTGAGAGTTAAAGTCACTATTTTTTGCATTTTTTTGGGTGGTTTGATCGACTTCAACTGGAAACTTGTGAGATTGGCAAATCATGCAATAGTTGAGAATAGTTTCTCTCAGTTTCGCATGGCTTGATAAATAAGAGGGCTATATTTAACTTTTATTCATTTTTATACCTCTATAATTTGTTTGTCTTGGATGTATATACTTTAGTTTTATTTGTTATTTAGGTCTATTCGTGCAGGATTTTTTAAATTTGAGACAGTAATTCACTTTTTTTTTCTCAAAATTATAAGTTCAGTTTACTTTTTTGGTATTTTCTTAATAGTTTTTTCTTGGGCATTTATAGTTATACTTTACATTTATATTTTCCTTAATATTTCTTAAATGAAATTTGGTATTCTTTTTGACAGAAACATATTTACCTAGATTTGGTAAATTTTGAGCAGAGACCTTGTATGCCTTTTTCCTTGAATTACTTTATTCAATAATGGTATTTTCAGGTATTTTGTTATGTCATTAGTTCATGCATGTGGACTGCAGTCTATATACAACATATTTTCTATATTGTGATCCATACTGATATGCACCTGTTATTTGGGGACTTATAGTTACTGATAATTAAGTTTATATGAATCGCATAAATTTGGCTCCATTTGCATATATACGAACTATTTCAAAACCTCAAAATTAAGCCAATAAACTAACTTGATTCACCTGTTTAGGATCTTAACGTGTTATAACGTGTTATAAGCCCTACATTACAACTGATGCACAATCCTAATCCAAGTTGCCGAAGATATAAAAGATAAATAAAGAAAAAACTTCATATTCCAATATTTTTTTTTCTATTTTGGTTTTTGATATAACTTTGGTACATTTTGATGGTTAAAATCTAAATTTTTTTGTTTTATGTTTTGATGCCTAATAGTTTTCTTAATTGGCTGACATGGCTTCAACAACTTTCTGGAAGCTTGAGTTGTTGACAAATCCTGTTCTCACAGTGATTTATGTTTTTCTAGTTACATTGATAAATGCATTTCACCTTTTCATTTTTATTGCTTACTAATGTCATTTCAATGTCTCCGGGTTTCATGCTTGATTTTGGTTTGGAGCAAATGTTTTTTGTGTTGTGGGCAATGGGCTTGCTTATTTTCAAAGAGGATTTTATGGTTGCTCTCATTTGAAGAAATTCTTGGGATTTTCCATGCATTTGGCTTCCATATGGACTGATGCAAACTCTCTATCCCAGTAGGCCCATGTTTGATCGATTTGGCCCACATGTCCGCACGTACCAAAAGGAAGATTTTGGTGATTATTTGCCAATCCACTGGTAGCTCAGTTGGTGAGGCACCTCCCTTCCACAGAAACAACCAGGGATCAGTACCTTGCTATAACACTGATGGTGAGGGACTTGGGTGAGTCCGTGTGTTGAATTTATGCAACTTACCTTTCAAAAAAGAAAAAAAAAGAAAAGAAAAAAGAGATGATGACAAAAGAGGAAGATAATGTTTAATTTACTCCATTAGTTTTGGACGTTTTTAGTTAGAGATCTGCTAATTGTTACAGGGCTGGGGATGATTACAACTTACCAAAAGGAATATGGTGATTATGACAAAAAAGGAAGACACTGATTGATTTGCTAGTATTAGTTTTGCAGTTTTTTGGTTAAAGATTAGCTAATTCGTTCGTTTGTTACAGGTTTTGTTTTGTAATTAGTTTGATAATTAAACTTACAAGTAGATTGTACTAAATATGTAAGAAGCTAGTGATGGAAATTAGTGGTTGCCTTTGCTCTGATATTTAATCCCTCAATTTGGTATTTTGATTTTTACTCTCTTTTGGGGCCTATTTGATTTCATAGAATACATGGGAATTCATGGTCAAATGAGCTCCACCAAAGGATTATTAAAGAGGCTAGGGCTGAAGGATATAAGGCAGGGATTTAGATAGGACCTTGATTTTCTTAGGATTTGAATTACTAGGGTGATGGCTGGGTCTTCAATATCCTATCTACCCTCGATTCAATTTCCATTAAATAGGAGTTTATTTTATCGTCATTTTTGGATGTGATATGAAGTCTTGGAATTCCTGGGAATTCAATTACATGAAACAAACAGGCCCTTGGTGTTATCAGTTCCATCTCTCTTAATTAATTTAGGCTCGGGTTATTAAGAAATGCTAGCTTATCGTTCATCTGTATCTGTTTGAATCAATGGTGTGCACAGTCTGATCAATGACTTGCTTCAACATCGGACCTGATCAATGGCATCATTGGCATCATCTTATCATTCCTTTGAATTGGATTCACCCTGATTGTGGCAATGACTTGATAACTAATTTTGTTTCTTGTTTCCTAGTGATCGGGTCTGATGTGTAGGTGCATTCACCTGATTCCTTCCATGCTTTATGTCCTTGCTATATTAGTGTTACAAATTATGATTTGGGCTTCAGGTTTTGTTGTTTTAGGGACATTTTACTCAATTAACTTTTTTCTTTCTTTCTTTCTTTCTTTCTTTCTTTCTTAATGTATGAGATCGGTCTTTTTGGTGCTCCTGTGATGTTTCTGCTGAGATTCTGTCATATGTACATTTTGTTTTGGTTTTGTTTTGTCACTTGTTGCACAGCTTGCAGTCTGTCCTCGTGAATTTTTCTTTACAGAATTTTTCTTTACAGTGTTTACCTAGCTTTATAACTTTCATAAACACAAATATAAATTTAACTGTTAAGAATATAAGGAAATTCTCATAAAAAGTAGCTTTTATGCATTAGTAATTGAACTACCTTCTGTAGCAAATTCTTGGAACAGGAAGTCTACCTCCATGGACCAACACATAAAACAAATGCTTGGTTGATATTATCAAGGGTGAAGATCTTTTTTGGGAAAGGTCGTCCAACAAAATGTTTCAGTCCTGTCCAATGGGTGGCCATAGATTTACAATTCATTCTATATGGGAAGTGAAACAACTGATTAGAAGTTACAATATTATAAAAGATCCCTGGAGCTTGTGGCATGTAAATTTTCTTGGCTTCCCTTTCTATGGAGGCATAACTCCATTAAGATTCTCCAATAGATTTTCGCTCATTTTTCATTTTGAACTCCTTCAAATCTCTTCTAAATGTAACATTTCATGCCAATTTTCCCTTGTTTCATTCACAAAGGCTTTAACTAAAAATTCTTTACATTTATATAATATTCGTTTCCTTTAATAAGTAATATATTGAAGTGAAGCACAGTTCATCAAGCCACTCCTATTCCAAAAAAGGGTTTGTATTACCACCCCCAATAAAATAATCTTTTTAATAATCATTCACATTTTCTCTACCCTATTTGTCTTGTCCCTTATTTTGGAATATCTTTCTTGATTCTTGTTTCAACTCTGTAAGTGCTTATGCTTCCCACATCACATTTCATATTACTTTCCCCATATTTTGAACCAAGTACCCTTCTCCATGAAGCATCCCTCTCTGGCTCAACTCCCCACTTCTATTTCGGAAAAAGCACCAATTGTTTCCACAATATTTTTCCTAAAAAGTCCTTTTGAATATTTTCAAGTTTTTTGCCACTATTTATTTATTTATTTTTTTTGTGAATTTTGAAGAGGGATAAATAGTACACTGGAACCACTGATAACAATAATGATAGTGACAACGACAACGACGACAACAACAACATAGGATGGTAGGCTTTAAAGGTGTTGATTTAGAGTAATTCTACCCCAGACGAAAGTTTACACTTCCATGATACTTTTTCCCTAATTTATTTATTTATTTTTAAATAGGATTCCATGAAGATGATATACTAACAGTGAGAGAAAGACGAAGATAATTAATTGGAAAACATACTTTTTGACAATTGATGCAATATTCAAAGATATATCCCTGAAAGATGCATGAGAGACGATGAAGATAATTAGATGGAAAACACACCTTTTGGAAAAACCTGAAGTATGCAAAGATATATATTTTAAAGATGCCACTCCAATAGTTTCCTTTTCAAATTCAATGCAAACCCAACATTGCTCCAAAGCACCTTGAAGGTTGACTTGGTCCTTTTCACGACCTAGACTCCGGGGCCTGTCGGAATCCGAGTTGTGACTCATGGGCATAAATACCATGCATAAATCAAATAAAATTTACATAAGACATGAGGCGTTTACCTACTAATACTCAATCTTTTATTAAAATCTCAAACCAACAATAAAGAGTAAACAAAGTCCCAATATACTACTAAAAAATACCATATGATCCATCAATTAAAGTTTACTAAAATAGACATCTAACTATGGGTTAATCCCCTAAATTAATGAGTCTTGAATCGCTCTCTTCAGCCACGCATGCCAAAGTCTATGGGCTGGTTGTTGCCATGCTCCTGTCCACCCTCGTTCCCCACCACATCTCGGTTACGTGAGGGGCCAACCCAACATCAGTACATACTGGTGAATGAATCTCTATTCTAGCAATCACACCACATACAGATAATATTTATTGCATAAGAACCATTACAAAGATCAAATATAGAAGCGTAAAAGAATCATTCCAATTAATAATTATTGTGGTTTAAGGTTCAATCATTATTCCTTCCACAGTACATCTCTAAACTACATCCTAGATCCAGTCCACAACATCTTGCCACCAAGGCACAACTCATACATCAGGCTGCCACACATGGCACACAGTATCACTCTGTATGTTCGCTATGGACCTGTCAACACAATGACCAGCATAGGTCCACATTCATAATTCACCCACATCACATACATCACACAGCCCGAATCCCCAAGGTCCAGAATCTCGCATCCACAAAAGACCCCGAGTACGAGATTGTCACCTCATACAGTGCTAGTATTTTAGAGTTCTTCCATGGCTTCCTTCAAAACTTATCTCACTTCTTTACATGTCATGATTATGTTGATTCTTAGTATAATTCACATGAGGTGTTCCATTATTAGGTTCAGGTATGTAATTAACCCCATACTTACACTTGAATTCATTTGCCCTACTTGGTTCCCAATTTGGTGTTCAGTTGCATGGGAATAATTACAACACCTTTGCCATCATTAATTCATTATGATCAGTAAATTCAGCATCAGTGACATCAATTATACATGGTTCACAACATGTTTAGAATAGTCATAAGGATCAATTCCAAACAATAAGAAACTCAGTAATATAATATGGGGAATTTCATCTAACATCTGAAATGCTTTCTCATTATTACCACAAATTTCGGCTCTGAAGGTCATCACAATCATCCTTATCAACACTGATAACTACCTGACTTACTTTCTACAGGGATGCAGATTTTATTAGTATGCACAAAAGATCACATTCTATTCCATTAGCATGTCCCTTCCAATGATGAAACCCCATAAGGTTTACTTCATGATGGACCATGACCAATCCACCATGCTAGGTTCGGCCAGGCCTGGATTACCAAGCATAATCCATTCACTCATAAATACCGTATAAAAATTAATTATATTCAGTTTTCCTCAAGGGTCCTCCTAACCGTGCCAACTACTAATCTCACATATGGTTATTAATATAATCAGGAAGACATGTTTCATAAAATAAGTAACAGTCTGAATTCCCAACACAAATGCATTACAGTCACAAACTTCCAAATTCTTATCATGATCATCATGGTGAATTTTAATTACTTGAATCCCAAAACCAGAACTCAATCTTAGGTTCCAACTAAGAGATCCTAGTTGAACAACCCCCAATTTGGGTTGCATCATGTTCAAAACCTTTTCCCTAGGGTTCAATCATCATCTAGGGCCTTTCCTTAGGGTGTGGCCCACCTGGAATCCTCCCTAGGGTTCGGTCATATATAGGAGCCTTAGTTCGACCATGGTCTGGGGCTTGAATCCTTACATGAGCAAAATTAACATGGTTTATTCAAATATAAAATCTGAAATCACTTGTACATAGAACCACAAATTCCACAGGCATTATTATAAAACAATATAGAAACCATCTTTCAAACCCTAGTGCATGAAAACCCCCAAATCCAGGGTTCCAATTCTGGCGCCCAAGATTAAACCTCCCAATTGGAGATTCGGCCATGGCTGTAACCCAACCATGGGATTCGGCCAAGACCTAAACCCCCTTCCCCAAATCGGTAATTATCTAATCTTTGGGATTTTGATCCAATACTAGGTTTTTAGCCCAATTCTAGTAGAAGGATATTCCCTAGGCATCTAGACTAGGATTTTCACTCACCTCTTGTAGAAAAGTGTTGCGTTCGCAATGCGAGGTTGAGAGTAGGCAATCCACTAGATCCTGAGCGTTGCTTAACTTCTCCTCCTTCGTGAAAATCCTCACTTTCTCCTAGGGTTCCGAACCAATCACACTTGGTGTTTCTTTTTCTCACAAATCCTTGGAAAAATAAAGTGCAATAATAAGCATATAGGAGGGAAGGCCTATATAATAACTAGGTTGAATACTCCCATTAGGAGTGTCATGCCCCATTAGGACTTGAGGTTTGACATGCAAAAAGGGGTTGGGTCTCACTGCTTTAAGGTTTGTAATCCACTCAAATTATTTATACTTAAAGGAGCCCATCATTTAAGTTTATAACTTAATCCAAGGGTCCCACAACCACCCCTTAATATAAAATATTAACATTACCAAGGCCCCACTCCTAAACCAACAATAATATATAACTTAGAGCCCATCAACTAAGTCTGATTAATAAATTCCTCAATATTCACAAAATACCACAATTATTCATGCCAAAAATTCTGGTTCCCCTAAATACCTCGGATATTAGATACTCTCCCCCTTAGGAAATTTGTTCCTCGAAATTTAATAAATACTTGTGACAAAAAGATGGGGTGTACTTCTCTTTAACTTCTTCCTTGGTCTCCTAAATAGCCTCCATTTGATTATGATGTTCCCACAACACCTTGACTAATCAAATTGCTCGCTTTTTCATTGCCCTTTCTTTAGACTCTAAGATCGCCACAGGCCATTCCTCATAGTATAGGTGTTACTGGATGTCTATCGTGTAAGATACCACGTACCAACCCAAAAACTTAAGCTAATAGGTGGAAGACCCTAACAGGTATATGAAGCCCTATCAAACCCATTACTTGGGTGATGTGGGATGTGATACTTTTCCAGCACTCCCCCTCACGTGCAAGCCCAATAGATTTTATGGACAGGCCTGCCATGTGGGCTACATAAGAACGACAAGAACCAGTTCTGATACCATGTAAGATACCATGCACCAACCCAAAAGCTTAAGCTGATAGGTGGAATGCCCAAACAGGTATATGAAGCCCAGTCAAATCCATTACTTGGGTGATGTGGGTTGTGAGACTTTTCCAACGTATCGGCTCGTAGTCAATCACGTGAGATGGGTCTGGCTCGTATTTCTTTAACATCGACACATGGAAAAGCTTTTGGACGCCTACAAGCTGTGGTGGCAGTGCCAATTCATAAACATTCCTATCACTGACTTGCCCCGTGATTTTGAATGGTCCAATATACCTTGGAATCAACTTCCCCTTCTTACTGAATCTCTTAACTCCTTTGGTCAGTGAAACCTTCAAAAAAACTGAATCTCCTACAACAAACTCCAATTCTCTTCTACGCTTGTCCGCATAACTTTTCTGATGGCTTTGGGTAGTCTTTAGTATGTCTTTAATTTTCTTGATTTTTTAGTAGAAGCTTGCACCCATTTAGGACCTAATATTCTTCTTTCGTCTACTTCCTCCCAACTAATCGGAGGGCGGCGACTTCTTCTAATAATGCTTCAAAAGGAACCATATGGATGCTGGAGTGGTAACTATTGTTATAGGCGAATTCCATCAGCGGTAACTGTTCGTCCCAACTACCTTCGAAATCCAAAGCACAAGCTCTAAGCATGTCTTCAAGTGTCTGATTTGTTCTTTCAGTCTGCCCATCAGTTTAGGAGTGGTAATCTGTGCCCATAGCCCTCTGTAAACTTTTCCAAAAGTGTGACACAAACTTGCTATCCTTGTTTGATACTATTGACATCAGTAGGCCATGCAACCTCACGATTTATCATATCTGTGCCGGTTGTTCCATTGTAGTCCTTCCCTTTAGTGGTATGAAATGTGCAGACTTAGTTAACCTATCCACGATTACCCAGATCGCCCCATTATATCTTGAAGTCTACGGAAATCATGAGACGAAGTCTATCGTGATGTGCTCCCATTTCCACTCTAGTACGAACAATGGCTGTAGTGGTCCCCCCGGTTTCCTATTATCAACTTTCACTTATTGACATGTAAGGCACTGCCCCACAAACTTTGTGACGTCATTCTTCCTGCCAATCCACCAAAACCTTATTTTCAAATTCTGATACATCTTGGTGCTCCTAGGATGGATAGTGTAGCGCGTATGATGGGCTTCTCTCAAAATCTCGTCTTTGATTTCACGGCCATTTGGCACACATAGTTTGCCCATGAAGTACCGTGTACCATTAACAATAGAGAACTCCGGCTTATTGCCCATTCTGTCAAAAATTTCCAGCAATGCCTCATCATCCCTCTGATGATTTTTTATTCTTTGAATTAGCTCGGGCTGATTCTTGAAACTTCCCACCAATACTTTATCGTTTATAGGCCACAAGTTCATATCTAAATCATTGAATTCTTCAAGCAATCTCCATTCAGCAGTCAAACAAGACATTTGAGCAGACTTCCTACTTAAGGCATCAACAATCACGTTTGCCTTTCCTGGGTGGTAGAAAATAGAGAAATCATAGTCTTTGAAGAATTCCATCCATCTTCGCGATCTTAGATTTAAATCCTTCTGTGAGAAAACATACTTGAGATCTTATGATCAGTATATGCCTCAAATTCTTCATTATACAAGTAATGTCTCTAGATTTGAGAGCAAAAACCACTACGGCTAACTCAAGGTCGTGAGTAGTGTAATTTTGTTCATGAGCCTTCAGCTGCTTAGAAGCATAAACTATTACCTTACCACGTTGCATACGAAGTTAAGGACACACCCCAACCCATGCAATGATGCATCACAAAATATGACAAATCCTCCACTTCCCGAAGGTAGTGCAATCAATGGTGTTGTTGTTAACTTATCCTTTAATTTCTGGAAATTACCTTCGTGCTTCTCATCCCATGAGAAAGGAACGTCTTTTCTGGCAAGTCTGGTTAATGGTCCTGCTGTAGTAGAAAAACCCTGGACAAACGTCCGATAATAACCTGCTAAGCCCAATAAACTTCAAACTTTAGAAACAATTTCGGGTCTCTTCCAATTTTGTAATGGCTTCAACCTTTGCTCGGTCGACGGACAATCCCTCTTCCGAAATAATGTGGCATAAGAAAGTTACTTGCTCTAGCTAGGAATCACACTTACTCAATTTTGCATAAAGCTGATTGTCCCTCACTAACTTCAAAGAAGTGCGTATATGTCTGCCGTGCTTTTCTCTTTCTTTAGAATAAATGAGTATGTCGTCAATAAATACCAGTATACCACCACAAACTGATTCAAATAAGGTTGGAAAATTTTATTCATAAGTGCCATAAATGCTCCTCGGGCATTAGTCAATCAGAATGGCATAATCAAGAACTTGTAATGACCGTATCTAGTTTGGAAAGCCGTTCTAGGAATATCTTCCGCTTATACTCTTAACTAATGATAGCCGGACCTTAATAGTGACCTGATTTAACTGACGATAGTCAATACACATCCTCATGGACACATCCTATTCTTTAACAAATAAAATGAGTGCTCCCCACAGGGACATGTTAGGCCATATGAACCCCTTTTCTAGCAGTTCTTGTAATTGGTCGTTGAGTTTCTTCAATTCTGCCGGTGCTTATATAATAGGGTGCCTTGGAGATAAGAGCGGTCCTCGGTACCAATTCGATGGTAAAATCTACCTCCCTAACTGGAGGTTAATCCTGGTAAGTCATCTAGGAACACATCAGGAAAGTCTCCGGCAATGGAATAACCTCTAGATTAGGCTTCTGTTTATCCTTGATACCGAATGCTATAAAGACGTCACACCCATTCTTAGTAACCTACCGGCCTTAATCGCTGAAATTACCAGTCTTAATAGGCTTCCTTTTCCTCACAACACAAACATTTTTGAAGCAAACCATCTTGTTAAAACAGTCCAAAACTGCCTGGTATCTTGAGAGGCAGTCCATACTACATTCCTAAAATGACGTAGAAATCATTCATGCAGAGCAACACCAAGTTGACTAGCATCCTAGTTTGTCCAACCTCTAACACACAATCATAGTATATAGTTCTAGTGCAAATTTGTTCTCCAGTGGGACTACTAGTGCATGAGCAAGTGCTGAGGGTGGGTTTTCCAATTTAGAGGCATACACATGAGAAACAAAATAATGTGTTGAACCAGAATCAAATATTGCATTAGCTTCATGTCTAGAAATTAAAACCATATCCTCAACTATGGTGTTTACTGCTTCCGCATCCTGATGAGCTATGGCGAAAACCCTGACATTCAGTTGGGGTCCTCCTTGGTTCCCACCTTGGTTATTTCTCCCGCAATTGTAGTTCTGTCATTGAGGTGGGTTTTGCTGATTTCCCCTTGGCTGGTATTGCCGGTTCTGTTGATTCCTTACTGGTTGGTTTTGTTGGTATGGCCACTGATTTTGTTGACGCCCTGGTTTGCGTTCCTGTTAATTCTCTCTGGTTGTACCAGTGGCTGAAAGTGATTACTTCCCTATTTTTTGGACAATCTCTAACCCGATGCCCCTCTTAACCGCAACCATAGCAAACACCCTTCCGCCGGGTCTGATTCTTTTCCCGACCCTTCGGGCAATCCCTAATCCGGTGGCCCTCCTTGCCACATCTGAAGCATACCCCCGGCCTCTTACGGCACTGGCTTGAATAATGAGATCTCCCACAGTGGTTACAGACAGGTCTAGTTTCCATCTTCTGCTTCTTTTATGGTGTCTGCTTTTTGAAATTATCTTGCTTGCCTCTTGTTGGTACCGGCAGGTTGCCCGGTTAATATCCTCTATTGCCTCAGACACAAAGGCTTTCCTCAAAGCTTTGGCACAAGTTGTCTGCTCGTGTATGCTCGTGTAGGCGCACATCTTTCTTAATATCTGCCCTCAGACCATCCATAAACCGTTCTAGCTTCAATCCTTCCGGGCGACAACGCTTCAGCAAAATGTGATAACTCTGTAAATTTTAGGGCGTATTTGGCCACCATCAAGCTGCCCTGCACCAGAGTCTCAAACTATCTCTTCTTCTAGGTCTTCATATGATTTGGTATGAACTTCTTTATGAACTCTTGCTTGAAAAAGGTCCAGGTGATTTTCGTTTCTTGCCCATTAAATGACTTCTTAGCAGCCTTCCATCATTCCTTAGCATCACCCTTTAGCCTAAAAGCCGCAAGTATAGCATTTTGAGTCAAAATCTTTGACGTTCAAAACAACCCATAACCTCGAAGATACCTTCCATGTGTTCCTCCCATTTATTCATGTCCCATGGGTCGGTAGTCTCTTCAAAGCACTTGGATTGAGATTCATTGAATCTCTTATAAAGGGTATCCCTCTCACGATCCCTGCTCTCATTATTACTGCCACTGCCTGAGCCACTCTCTAACATCACTGTGTCCTTCACCGTTTTTGCCCTGGCAATTGTTAATGGAAGCGATCTGTTCTTGGACTTGGGTATAAGCCTTCATGAAGTTTTTGAACATTAGCCGGGCATATTCTGACATGTCAGTGGGTCCCCCAGTATGATTGGGGTTACCATTCTCATCACCATTCCCGTCCTGATTGGTCCTCGGTTACTCATTCTCTTTGTTCCTCTACAAAAGGGAGTGCCTTATGAGTTAACAAATCATCAATAACATAGTAGGTTTTCCATCCATTCCCATCCTAATGGGTTGCTAATTCCTTTTAATTTCCGAAAACCTTTAGCTCTGATACCACTTTGTCACCACCCAAAGTCGGAATCCCGAGTTGTGACTCATGGGCATAAATTACTATGCATAAATCAAATAAAATTTACATAAGGCATTAGACGTTTACCTACTAAAATTCAATCTTTTATTAAAATCCCAAACCAACAACAATATATATAACCTAGGGCCACCAACTAAGGCCAATCAATAAATTACTCAATATTCACAAAATAACACAATTATTTTTGCCGAAAACTCTGGGTCCCCTAAATACCTAGGAAATTGCAGTCCTTTGGCTGTCAACAGTTGGCTTTGTTTTGCCAGGCTACTATTAATGGATAACTGAAACTCTGCTACTATGAAGTTACTTTATTTTACATTTGGGAGCATGTTTCTCAGTGTCATGGACCTTTTCATTATCAAGACCAGGGTACTTCCAAGCGAGGCCATAAAATTGGTCCAAGCCATAGTTAATGAGGAAGTCATTGGCCTTTGAAAATACCTATATTTCTTTATTCCTTTGCTGGAATCTGTTTCATACAACTCCATCACACTTTTTCACATTTGTCTCCTTTTCTGTAACTAAGAATAAAAAGTGCAGAGTGGTTTGCTGACGAGTGACAAAATAATTTATTGATCTGTATAATATGTTATTTTTTCATATGATATGATAAGGTTAGATTGTTGAAGTCCCGTTGTAATGGATAATTTCTGGTAGGCGGCCATACTGTGGCGCAAATGTCAATGGGAGGTGTGCAGCGCTCGAACCCTTCTGGTCCCCATGGGAGTCAATGTCCCTATCTCCACTCTGTGCATTCAGGGTCTCATTTGTAATAAAATTTTGCTGGTTTTTTGAACTTCCTGGCATTTTTGTTACAAGAACAACTTTGCGTGCTAATGATAGAAGAGGGAAAGTGCTCATGTTTTCTTTGAAATGCATTGCTCCATTTATAAAATTGGAAGACAAAGAAATCGATAACATTATGTCGCATTAGTCTTGAACAAAATAGGGCTTGTGGCTATAGTAACAGGATCACAAATGCTGTTTAATAGTGGCGGTTAACACAGACATCTGAGTTGTTGATGTGGCTATGCTTACTGTGATTAATATGGGTGGTGTCTTGATTCTTGAAGCGATTATTCTTCAAGTTCTGCACTCTGCTGGAAAAATTAATTAAATTAGTGGAATTTTTCCATTATAGATTAGACAAAAAAAATCTTGATTCACTTTCTTTTTATGATTGAGAATGTAACATTGGCTTGCATGTTCCATAAATTTTCTTCTGATGTTTTCTCCCATGCGGTTTCATTCGCAGTTCACTCCAAAGAAGGGCGGCACTCCCAGAAGGAATGAGGTTGTTTTCATATCACCAACGGGTGAGGAAATCAGGAGCAAGAGGCAGCTGGAACAGTATATCAAGTCCCATCCTGGAGGCCCTTCTTCCACTGAATTTAACTGGGGAACTGGTTCTCTCTCTCTCTCTCTCTCTCTCTCTCTCTGAGTGTGTGTGTGTGTGGGCGCGCGCGCGCGTGCACGCCCTTGTAGGGTATTTCTACCTGAATGAGAAATGTGCACCATTTGTGCATGGCAATCTGTGGTACCCATCTTGCACCCCACTGCCAATCAAGGGGAGGGAGGGTGGCTGATTGGATGGTCTAGAATGGATTTGAGATACCCCAAAACTCAGACTGATCAGATCTTTTTAGGCATGGAATATAAGACCTCGGATATCAGAGGTGAAATCCTTAATAATTGGTTGTTTCAATTTAACAGTGAGTGGGGTGGTGTGGGGTGATTACTTTCCCAGGTATATCATGCTTGCTTGAGAGGATTGTCACTATTTTTTTTATCAACAGTACAGGTGTGCTCTACCTTTCCAGTAATATGATTCATTCTTATGATGGGCACCATCAGTGGCAGACCCAAGATTTTCGTTTGAGGGGTGCAGACCCTAATATGTAGTTTGGTTTTGGGGGCAAACTGAGGATTTTCATGTGGATTTTGAAGGAGGACCCACGATTTTGATTAGATTTTTGGAAGTGGATCCAGAATTTTCATATAGGTTTTGGAAGCGCACCACGATTTCACGGGTGCGACCAAACCCACGTGCCTATACTTAGGTCCGCCCCTGGGCACCATCCTAGGGTGGGCCGTGCTATCCCTCCATCAGATGGACTCTGGCTGCCTTACAAGTGGACTACTACTGAAAAAAATGGTTCACATTCTTAACAGGGATAAATTGGATGGTTAAGTATCACCTGGCAATGGAAGCTTATGGGGTCTGTCCCACCCACAATAGTCTCGCTGATCCAGGAAGGATGGGCCTCATATGTAATGTTTGTACTATAGAACAATTGGTCTGTTCAAACATTGCACATTTGCTCTTATTTCCCTACGCTGTACGGGCTGCTTTCTGATGGACTGGTCATTGAACAGGTGATACCCCTAGGCGCTCTGCTAGAATTAGTGAAAAGGTCAAGGCAACTGAAGCACCTGAAAGTGAGCTGCCAAAGAAACGAGAAAAGACATCAAGTCTGGCAAAGGCAGCAGAGGAGAAAAAGGACAGAGTTGATGGAGAGACCAAAGAGGATGGTGCTGCTGATGGAGAAGAATCCAAAGTGGGTGCTGATATAGAAATGAATGAAGCAGATGGAGGGGACAAGGTTGATGAACAGGTCACCGCCAAAGAAGCTGCAGTAAATGCAGGTACTGTTGAGCAGGTGGAGAAGGAAGTGAATCAAGAGGAAGCTGCTAGCTCCAATGCAGAGAAAGTGGAGGAAAAGAACCAGCCATCACCAGCCCTCCCATCACAGACCGAGGATAAGGAAAGGAAGGTAGAGGAAGAACAAGAAGTTGAGCCTATTGTGCACAATGCAGATGCAACAGAAGAAAACAAGATTGGAGAAAAAGGGTTGTCGGAAAATGGTAGCCATAAGGACAATCAAGATTGGCCAGATGCAACAGAGGGGCCACTGTAAACTGTGTCAGAAAGCTTCCATCCAACTGTTTGTGATGTTCATGTACTACTTACTATTTTTCCAATTTTTATGTAGGTCATGTTAGGTGACGATGATGTTCATCTGCATCTCTTTTTGAGTCTCATGAATTCAGGAATTGTATCCATATATGATCTATCCTAACTTGTAAGCTTACAGGTCTTGACATTTCAAGTATTGTGGACTGAAAACTCTTTGTTTCACAATGAATAAACATTAAACAAATGTTGCCAAAGAAAGGCACAGATGACGGACCCAAAGCAAGATGATTGAACAGTCTCACCTTGCAAGTGATCTAGGTCAATCTACTCCTAGACAAAAATCCGATCACACAATACCAACACTAAATACCATGCGAAGACGACTTAGAACTCCCTTAAAATTGTGGGGGCGTGCACACATATGCATATACATTAGACCTTGAGCTATGCCAATTAGATATATTTACTACAGCTAAAACCTAGACTAGAGGAAGTCCTCAAATTTTCGTTCATAATAGCTCTAACCAATAAGCACCAAATCAAAGAATCTAAGCTTCTTGTATCTGAGATTTGCACATCCTTTTGACCAACTTTGTTTTGTCAGCTGTATAGGGCCTGTTTGCTTGCTTATAATTCATTGGAATTCATGGCCAAATGTAAATGTGACCTTGACTTTCCTACGATTTGAATAACTAGAGTGGTGGGTTTGTGGATTAATTTTCCGTCTTTCCTTGATTCAATTTCCATTAAAGGTGAGATCATTTTCGAATATTCACTTTTGATTCTTCATTTTCAACTAAATTTAGAAATACAAAGTCCTAGAATTCGTAGGAATTCAATTACATGAAACAAACAGTCCCAGTCCCAGGGCACATTTGGAAGCTTCCATGGAATGTGAAGTTCGCCAAGAATGCTGGACTCCAAGTCCGACCTCCTCTCTGAAACTTACTTTTCCATGGCTTTTGGTGGTAGTAGAAGCACCTCATCTGACAGTTGTTTTTGTTTTTCCCAATTTCTATCGATGCCAGAGGCACTCATCTGCCCTGTATTAAAAAAAAAAAAACAAAAATCTTTCAGTTCCATGCATACACAAACCAACCCTTAATGCTAGGAGTAAAAAGGGCAATAGCTTTTAACAGTGGCGATGACTGTGTATCCGCAATTTGCAGATCCTAAATATGTATATTCATGTGTACTCACTCACCTTTACCATGTAAATGACATCATTGCGGCAGGTGGCTTTGTTCCTTTTCTTGCTAATAATATGAATTCTCCTACGACCTCTGTACTGCTTATTTACTTCTTCTGGCAGAAGCAATGGAATATTCTATAAACAGTAAAAAGAAAACAATACAGTACACAATACTAACAAGTAACAACTAATTGAGACTGCAGTTAAGATTGCACGACATGGAATATCCACAACAATTGATAGAAATGTCCTCAGGGGAGAGAAGATGTTCATTAAAGAGAAGATTCCATCATTTGCGTTACATTTCATTTTTCCATAAAACAAGCTGTAAGCTATGAATGGTGATGATAATTCCAAGGTCCATTGCTGTCAAGGCAGCAGCTGCTGAGCTCCACAGCTAACTTTCATCAGATATTATATGTGAAAAACCAACCTCATATACAAGTACACAAGTAGTATCTCAAACTCTCCATCTCAACTCATAATATATATATATTATGAAATTAATCTCCGTAATGAAACCCAATAACAAGAACAATAAATGTGCTACAGATTCATCAGCAGCAGCTGGGGCATATGATCAATCCATTCTCATTACAGCTGAGACATCTAACGGGCAATTCATTCTCATCGAATGCTATTCTCTGGCTGCCGCTGCACTCCAAGCACAGGACAAATCTTACTCCACCGCACTCATCACACTTACCATTTGATCTGTCAATTGGCATCCCTTTCAGGAGCTTCACAAGCTTTCCTTGCTCATGTAGTCCGATCACCTCGTCGGCGCCACCGATGTATCTTCCCTTTATGAACAACCTAGGGGGGACTACTCTACCACCCAAGATTCTCCAAAGCTCCTCCCTGAATTCCAAATGCATTGAAACATCCCTCTCAGAATGGATGACTTTCAAGCTTGCTAACAGAAATCGAATTCTGTTGCAGTCCTCGAATGTCTTCCTTATCCCTCGAATGCTAGTGATATAGAGGACAACCGAGTCGGCTCCCCCCGGTGGGCACCGCTCTTCGAATTCCAATAGGGGGTCATCAGGGAGTTCATCTTTCTCTAGATTCTTAGCTTCACATGTGCCTCTTCTCTCAGAAGCCTGAGCTTGGTAGTGGTCTTTCACAGCCTGTTGGAATATTGTCAGCAGGTCTGGATCAAACAGTGTTCCTGAATTCAGGTCTGGGCGTCGGAAACTGGATTTCTCAGACAATGGGCGTTGGCGCAAATTACGATTCTCAACCTCTGAATTCTCCTTGGAAGGAATTGAGACTTTGGGTGGTTCAGGAGGCCTGATGTTTTCTTTGTCAATGGTGCTAATGTGGTGTTCTATCTCTTCATCTTCTTCTCCAAGGTCTTTCAAGAGCTCTGAGATGTCGATGATGTCGGGTTCGGGTTGAGCTGTTTCGTGAACAGGGGGAGCCTTAAACACTTGGACTGAATCTGGAACCTTAAGAACTTGGCCTGAATCAGGCGGGAAAGGGTCTAAAAACCCATCAGAGGCAGTCACCTGAAGCACACGTCCAGGTTTCAGAGAACCAATCTGCCCAATGGATTTCAGTTTCTTTAAGAACTTTCCCTTCATCCCCTTCATCTCTGTTCTTATAGATAATAGAAGTGAAAAGCTTCTATCTTGAGAACCCAATTCCTGAAACGAAGTGAATACAAGATTGCAGTTCTCTGAAAGCCTAGTTCTTGAAATGAAGAAATGAAGGAGATAATTAGGTGAGGGATTAATAATGGATAGAATCAAAACCTCCGTGGACTTCTATAACAAAAGCTAAAATCATTTCTCTTCAAAAGCCCAGTTCTTGAAATGAATAAAACAGATTCCTGGGTGAAAAAAAGAAATCAATCCTTTGGAATTTCTTCAAGAAATTTGAAAACTTAAAGCCTTTTAGCGTTATCTTGAAGACCCCAGTTATCCCAAAAAACAGAAAAAGGAGAGAATTTCAGCTGAACAAAGAACTGATAGCTGAAAGATTGACAGAGATAATCAATCAAACCTAAGATTCCCTTCCTTTATCTCAAGAAATCTCAGAACACAAGGCCAAAACAGATAATCTTGAAAACCCAGTTCCTGAAATGGTAGAGAAGCAAATCGTTCAATGTGGAAGGAGGCTGATAGAAAAGAGAGTGCCGAATAGAATCAAACCCATATCTCATATTTCCTCATCAAAACTCAAAAAAAATAATCAGAAGAGAACAACAGTTCCATTGAAAACCCAGATCTTGAAATGAAGAGAAAAAAATGGAAAGAATTTACATAACAGATTTTCTTTCCCAATCTGAAAATAGAAAACCCAAAGAGATGATTATCAGCTCAGCAAAAGACCCAGTTCTTGAAATGAAGATTCAGAAGATTCAGAAGAAGAAGAAGAAGAATGGAAAGAGAGAGGATTCATGGACCCTTCCTTACCTTTCCTTGCTCTCTCTCTTTCTTGCCAATGCTTTCAACGGCTATAAAGTTGGGTTGGTGTATTTGAATTCTTTAAAAAAGAAAAAATATTCTTATGAGAAAAGGAGGGGTGTGTGGGCAACGGTCATAATGGAGAAATGTTGATGGTGTTCTCCATTAGCGAATGTGGGGCCCACTCATTGCTTTTGATCGTTGAAAACTGCTATTACTCCTCCCATGTTCACTGTATCTCGTTTACAACTCAAAAGCCAATGGCAATTTATCAGCTGCACATGTGTAGTTAGGCCCAAGAAAAAAAAAAAAAAAGGTAGCACCCCTACAGTGTACATGATTGCATGCATATATCAGCCATCCATCAAATGAGAATGCTTAGGATGCCAAATTATCATCTGTGAGAAATGTTCCTATCCATCCGTCAAAAAGGGATGGAGGCCCAGGAAGCCCCCCAATTCAGGGTGTCTACAGGTGATCAACGTGACATTCCTACTCGAGAATGTCAATGTCTTTCCCTACTTTTGCCGTAGAGATACTAAAAAGTTAAATCATGGATGAAAATAACGGCCTGCAGTACATCAATTTTGCTCTATTATCAATTCTCACTTATACAATCATAGGTCACATCTTGGTTTAAAACATTGGCTGCAGTGTATAGGAATCTATGGTTCCTTTGTTGCCATTGTTAGAATATCACTGTGTCATCCTCCTGATGGGTGCCAAGTTGGGTGAACAATTCTTGGTAGTAGTGTCAGATTTGGGGTGACGGAGTGAGTGTGAGAAGTTAAAGGTGAGGTCAAGCAGGCCTCACAGGCTAGACACTTAATAAAAAGGATCCGGATCCCCAGTTTGGACCAACCCGGGGTGCCCTGGTTGGTCCAAACAGGATTTCCCTATTTGGTCCAAATAGGAAATCCGTTTCCTAATAAAAATGACCTGTACATGACCATTAGCCATAGAAATCCGCACCAGGTGATAAAAGTTGAGAAAATTGTCTGGACATTCTCCGTACATCTACTTTTTATAATATCGCAAAATTCTAATTGAATTATTTGATATCGCATAAAGTTGCATTGTTAAAAAGTCAAAAGGGCACCTTTGTTTCTATATTTTATGTGATATCTTATAATTCAATTAAAATTTTATGATATCGCATATAGCAGTTTTATGTGATATCTTATAATTCAATTAAAATTTTATGATATCGCATATAGCAGCAGTATGGAGAATGACTGAAATTTCTTCTCAACTTTCGTCATCAGGCGTGGAATTTCATGGCTGATGCTGACCGTACAGTAAGAATTCCGTTTTTTTTACTTTTGCTGTAGAACCTCAACCACCTTGGTCGATGGTGAAACTTGTTTTTTAAGCGACATGCCCTATGACTAGTACAAGACTTTGTGTTTGGCCCTAATTAGAATAACTCATGCATAAAATACCAAATTAGTGACTTGTTTTCAAAATGATTAGAGTTCCTTTTAGGAGTTGCCATGATATTTTTGCCATACACTACTATAGTTTATTTTGAAGGAAATTCTGACCGTACTGTTGCCAGAATACTTGGCCTTACAGGTGTTGACATTTACAAATGCCTGTAGAATTATTCTAAAATAAATAATGGTATGAAAATGAAAGTTTTTGCTAGCGACAAAAGTTGAGAAAATTATCTCGACGTTCTCCATTCTGCTACTTTTTTGCGATTACGTAATATTTTAATTAAATTATGTGATGTCGCATAAAGTTGTCTTATTCAAAAAGTCAAAAGGGCACCTTTGTCTCTGTGTTTTATGCGATATCTCATAATTCAATAAAATCTTGCGATATCGCAAAAAAGCAACAGTACGGAGAACGTTTGAGAAATTTTCTCAACTTTCATCGCCAGATGTGGATTTTAATGGCTAACGGTGACCGTACAGGAAAAATCTCTCCCCCTCCTTCCCCTTTTTTGCTTTGCTGTGGAAACCTCAACCACCTCGGTCGATGGTGAAACTTATTTTTAAGTGACATGACATATGGCTCGTAAAAGCTTTGTGTTTGGCTCTAGTTAGAAATAGTCATACATAAATTACCAAATTAGCAACTTATTTTCAAAATGATTAGAGTTCCTTTTAGGAGCTGCCATGATATTTTTGCCATACACTATTGTAGTTTATTTTGAAGGGAATCTTTACTATTATGGTGCCCTAATACTTGAATTTTTCCTTGCAGGTGTTTACATTTAAAGAAGAGAAAATTAGCGAGAGGTTCCTTAATATTGACGTTTAAGGCCTCTAATCCATAGGATTTTCGGTTAAGGCCGCTAGTCCATGTGTCTAAACTTTTTTTAGAAGGATGTCCCTAAGTATGACAAATCATACATTTGTATGACTGATTTGCCCTTCTAGCCGTTTGAATTTATGTCACGAATTTAATTCCTAGTTTTAAACTCCTTAACATGATATTTCATGACTGATTTACCCCTCTAACGGATTTTATTTCCTAGTTTTAGATGAAGTTTCAAAATTCGAAGGGAAGGAATAGATCAAGTTTCGAAATTCAAATGGGGAATTCATGGATTTCTGCAAGTGGTGTTCTTGGTTGCTACTTGTTCTTTTGGTCTTGAGTGCCGGTCTTGTTGAAGGAGGCGACATCGTTCATGATGACAAGGATGCTTCCAACTATCCCAGATGTGAAAATAACTTCATTCTAGTAGTATTCTTAGATCTAGATCTTGTTTTTTTCTTGTGAGATTTTAGTTGGGGTATTTATTTTTATTTTTATTTTTTTATGACTGGATTTGAAGGGTGGAGAGTGGAGTTTTTTTTTTTTTTTTAAAATTTTATGAGACTATGGATTTGATCCATCCTTTTCTAAATTTATCTGAGTTTGGTATTGCAAAATGTCTCAAATGACAATATTAAGGGAACTATGTATAATCCAGTCATGTCATTCGCTATATGATTTATCTGAGTTTATGTGGCAAACTCAAACAAATTCATGTCGCTAACTCAGATAGATTTATTTGAGTTTTGGAACAAATTTACATGAGTTTTGCACAAATTTATTTGAGTTTTGGAAAAAATTTATCAGAATCCCAGAAAAATTTATCTGAGTTCTTGGAAAAATTTATCTGAGATCTAAAACAAATTTATCTGAGTACTAGAATAATTTAATTGGATACGAGGCATAGATGCTTCCAATCAAGGCTATTCAGCTGGTGTGCCCCACTATGAATAGGGCATTTTTTGGGACATTTGGCTTTGATTGGGCATTGTTAGCCACCTGATCGATGGCCGACGAATGGACGATAGTTCTTTATATTTGGTACTGTCATTTTTGGGTGAGATGTTTTTCACCAATTTGACAGTCACGAAGGCCTGGTTAATTGGATTTGTTGATCGATGCCCATCCATGGTGGGATCCACCTGATGAACTGTCTCTTTCCTTGATTCAGTTTTCTTCGTTGTCCTTGCGCCCGATGTTCAAAATCCTTAATTTCTCACTTTCATTCTTTGTTTGGCAAGTTACTGCGATTTTAGGCTTAGTATTTTTTGAATAAAGAGATAAGAGATTATAAGAGTATTACTGTCCTTTCAAGTATATGAAACTGCAAAGGGGACCTTTACCTCTACAAAATTAATTCGTGGATTGTTTCAATAAAAACTAATATTGAGGAACCTCCGACCAAACGCCCCTTTAAAAAATCCCTATAGAATGATTCTAAGATAAATAATGGTATGAAAAGAACAATTTTGCCATTATATTTTATGGTGCGATATCCTACGGGCTCAGGATGTCAGGATATCACACATATTCACCTTTTCTCCAAATTAGAAAACTCCCTTCTCTTTGTATTTTCTTTACTTTATGTGGAAACCTTGACTTAAAACTCCATAAATAAAGTTTTCCTTATCTTCATTAATTAGTCCATTTCACTCATCAAAGGAGGTCTGGAGCCCTTATCTCATCCTACAAAGATATAGGAAAGGAAGTTTTATTTTAGTACAAAAACTCTTTTGACTTTCTTTTTTATTAAAGGAAGAAAATAAAAAAAAAATACTTATCACAAGCTAGGGTTGCAGTAAAAATGATTATATATAAATATGGGGAACATTCATATGCATGCATCCCTCACTATAGGGTGTGGGACATTTACATGGCTTTCCTTCTTTTCACATGAACATTATTTTTCTGCATATGACCATATATGACTTTTCATCTTTTACACATGAATATTTCCAATTGTGTAAGTATCTCTCACCCTATGGTGATGGATGAATGCACATGAATATTCTCCTATAAATATATCGCAAGCGAGGATTTCAAAGCATGAATTAGGAGAAAAGGAAGTTTCTTAATTTAGGAAAAAGGTGAAGTGGTGATATCCTTCAAGTGTAGGATATGAGGATATCACATGATATAAATAACAATTTTTATTTTTACACCATCCTTTGTTGTATAAATCATTGTGGAGGGATTCTTTCAAATGCCAACACATAAGAGACAAGAGTCGGGCCTCGCATTTTAGTTTAAAAGGAGTGGTCCCATCATTTGATTGAGCACACAACGAAAACATGACTGGATGTTGATGTGGCATCGCTATTGATAAAATTATCTTGAACTGTCTAAATTATCTCTTTGTAGGCACCATGATGGAGTTTCAGGCATTTGTTACCTATATATGTGTAATAGCTACGACAAAGGATCCATACTCAACGGTAACATAGATAGGCTTAAACCAAGCCGGACCCATTTATTAGGTTGAAAATCTTGGTTGTCCATAGCTCACGTCAGGACTCATTGGAGCATGTCCAACCCTAGCCCATTTAATTGTTGGACCTACTAGTTATGCCCATTCCATCCCATGGTTCTGAAACTCAAGCACAATCCCAGCCCAATTGAAAAATATCCATTCCAATGTGTTAAATATGTTGAATTGAGCAGGGCCTTTAAGAATGTATTAACTATTAACCCAAGCACGATCCACTTATTAATCAGGCCATAAAACCAAGTCCATGTAAAACCGCAGGCCTAAAAATAGAGCCAAACGGATCTCATCCTGAATCCTTAATGAGCAGGTTGAGTTTGAATTTGGTTGGCAGGTCATAGTGTAATTAGTTGAGTTTGGTCCACTTGGGGTCTTTTTTCAAGTTTTTGCTAACTTGGCCGAGTGTGGCCATATATTGGAGTGACACTCTTGACCACAAAGATGTCCCTATATCCTCCACTTGGGGTGAGTTTGGTAGGTAGAATAGCAAGAATGTACTCAACTCAAACACAACTCATTTATTAATTAGGTCACATGTCAACTGAAGATTAAATAACTAGGTTAAGTTCAGATCAAGTTGGCAGGTCGAGTCGGAATAGGAAGGTGGTTGATTGGTATTGTTTAGAGAATATAAGTTATTTGTAGCAAAAAGGAGAGTATAGGTTATTGAAAACCAAAAATAAAGATGCTTCTTTGTAAATATTAAGAAAAGTGGTTAATATTAAATAAATTCTCCTATTTAAAACACTCTAGAAAGGCTAGCCAAAGAATTTACTTCACTTTAACTTTACTAGTAAATTGCCAAATACTTGTCTTAATATGAAAATGACTTCTATTGTAACATACCTTCATAAACACAGATTGATTCCCTTTTGCATTTGATACTTGTTATAATTATTGCTCTATTATTCTCCTTTCTAAGTTTTACTGAATGGTTGATAGATTAGTGTTTCCATAGTTCTCAATATCTCTTTTCATCATCATCACCATTAAAGCCTCATTCCAACTATGCTGGAATTGGCTACATGAATTCTATTTCTCCATTCCGATCTATATTGAACCAAATTTTAAGATAAGTTGCACTTCTTCTCAATATCTTCTTTGCTATTATAAAATTGGTTTGCACTTAAGATTTATTACAAAACTGGTTTCCATTTAGTGCTCTAGCTCTATTTATTAGGCATTTGTCTTCCACTAAAGATTTCATATATCAAACCCTTTCTTAGATCAGTTTTCTACTCATCCTACTTCACTTCTCTTTATCCTAGTGAAGGCCACCCCAACTTGGTGTGTATCAGATTGAAATGATCATCATCATCATCGACTGATTGTTCAAACTCATATTAGGAAATAGAAGAGAGTGTTTTTTCAGTAAAAAGCTCATTCCTCTCGGTTATTCGATGAGAGAGAGAGAGAGAGAAACGATTCTATTGAAATTTTGGTAGGGATTTTTATGGAAAAAGCCTCAAATATCCCTACACCTCTCAAAAGCATTTTAAAATATATTTAATGCTCTAAAACATCTTATACCATAGACTTCATTTTTTTTTTGACCAAATCATCCTTCACTTCTCTCTCGTGTCGAGACATGTCACTCGCTAGTTTGAGAGACCAAATTGCCCTTCACTTTTTCTTGACTTGAAATTTTCTAAAAGTACATAACTCGTAAGTTCCAGACATCCCATAACTCGTAAGTTCCAGACATGCCACTCGCAAGCTGAGACATGATAAATCTTATGGCTTATTTCACAGGAACCAAGGATAATTAATGTTGGGATCTCTAACGAGGAGATTTCCATTGTCGCAAATTCCCAACCACAGTCATTGCCAAATGAACTTAACAAAAACATGGTTCAATTTGATGGTGAGGAATTGACTATGCAGTTTCCAAACGATCTGAGATGTGTTCTCATTCATAGCCAGTCATTGGCATTCACATGAGTATGTAGGATTTAAAAGTTCAAAAAGGAAATCCAGCATAGCCTCACCTAAGACTTTTCAAGGGACATTACTCGCAAGTTTGAGACATGAGTCGCGAGTTCGAGACAAAACACTCGCGAGCTTAGGATTTAATGTCCATCTATGTGCCCAACATTATTCGCGAGCTCAGATTTTTTACTTTTGTTCAATTTCACTCACCAACATCTTCCGAGCATTCATTAAACTTCTCTATCATGTTAGATTTATTACATTTTCTATAAACTCCAATAATGTCCACATTTTCAATCTACTTTCACTATAATTAGTAGATAATTAGCTCAAAGCTCTGGCAATTCAATATAGCCTCACTTGAAACTTTCTAAGGGACGCGACTATCATTTCGGCCTAAAGAATCTGCGAAGTCAGGGGTTGGATAATTCCACTGTGAATTTGTTTAACCATTAATATACTCATTCTGACCCTACTTTTAACATATTCTATGGAGGATTTGCTCAAAAGTCTAGAATGCTCTCCCCTACTTTTGTCACTTTTAAGTACGAATTGAACATTAACATGATTAAGTCGTGATGTCGGGAATCAACTCGTGATGTCTAGAAGAGATTTGCAAGTTCAATAGTTAGAATTTTTCCAAATAGGATACATACAAGTGCATTGAGTTTGACCAATAATTCTAAAGCTGAATCAATGATTTCTGTGAATGTATGAGTTGAACCATTCCGTTGTAAGTTTGTCTAAGAGTGAATATACTCACTGTGACCCTTTTCTTAGTACAATATGTAGAGATTTTGCTAAAAAAGATTCAGCCATTTCATTTTTAGAAAAGAATTTGTGGCCATCTCCATTCCCTAACCATGTTTTTACAACAATCTATAGAGGATTAGCTACAAAGTTGAGGACGTTTTTCTCCACATTTCTCGCTTTAAAATATAAATTTAAAATAAGCACTGACTAGTAATGATGTCCAGAATCAACTAGCAAGTCCGAGAGTTGAAAAAAAAAAAAAATAACGAGTCGCCAAATACTTCAATGCGTGAATGTGGTCAAATCTCGATTTCGCGAGAGAGAAAGTGATGGGCGATTTGGTTTGAAAGAAATAATGTTTGCGGTATAAGATACTTTTGGACATTAGATACATTTGAGGATGCTTTTGGAGGTATGGGGATATTTGAGGCCTTTTCTTTGTATGTAAAAATCCCTTTTTAGTAATCAGTTTCACCAATAAAATATAGGTACTTACTTTACGTTTTGAATTGCACATAATTTTTTTTATATCTCAGATGTTGCTAACTTATTTTCATAGAAAGTCAGTGTTTATAAATATTTAATTGATCAGTTAGATATTTGGGGAAAAAACTGACTGATTGATTGCAGAAATTCCTTTGGTCGTTTATTGATTTGCTTTTAAATCATGGTTCATATATTCTCTTCTGGTTTATCTCATGAAGAATTTATATCATTTACATATTCTTAAAGAAATTTAAAATTCATGTCTCATCCTTCTTTATCCTCTTTCTCTTTTGCTGGGACCCTTCTAATTTCATCTTTAATGCATCTTGATTGATGTCTCTAGTCCTATTTCCTTTTTAAACTTGGTCTTGGTAAGCTTGTATATATCCTTTTCTCCCTTCTGCTTGATAGAATATTCAAGTTATCATAATCTTTCTAATTGGCAGCTTTTATTGCTCCACTTTTAGCCAACTTATGCCTTTTTAGGTCTTCTAGACTTCTTGAATATGTTTCTTTATCAATAATTTCTCAAATTGTCTTTTACCATTCTTCAATAGTAATGAGAAAAACATTAATTCTGAAAAAATATATATCATTATAACTTTGACTGATATATGCATATTTAAAATAACAACCTACCTGATTAGCAAAAAAAGAAAAATCCCAAGCCACCTGACATTTGCCGGCCATTATGTATTTATTGTAGCAATAATTGTTACTATTATGTGAACATGAACACCTAAAATTAAGATGTACATAAAAAACAATGAAACTATATTTATATATAGGAAAATCTTTAAATGAGCACCATCTCGTGCAGCTATTTTTATACTATGTGGGACTCCTTACGATCAATCCAACACCTTCACACTCACTAGTCATACCCCATGAATGGACAACAGTTTCATATTTATGCCATTGTTACTCACCGTTGAATTAAGATTCGTGAAAATGATACCTTCTAAAGTCGCTAATTTGAGATTTATCGATCAAAGGATTAGGAATTAGGATGATCTAATAATTATGATATTTTGTTTACCCCTAAATCTCATTTAGATCTTTCAATTCCCCACCTTCACATGAATGTCTTGGCCCCAAGTGATCCCAAAAGAGGGTTCTCATGAGAGGGGTGGCACATTTATTTATAAGTCCAATTTTGTCTTGAAGGATGTCCCTCTTGGTTGATTCATGCAAACTTTCTATGTGGGGCCCATCTATGATCAACTCAACCCCTCACACTTAATTCTCCATCTCCTCCCAAAATTTCATCAATCACAATTTAGCTATTGCCAGAGCTCTATCCACCATTGAATTGATCAAAGCCATGTATGAATCACTTTGGAGCATTATACCAACTCTGTTACATTTCCAAAACAAAATAGTATTTGGAGCTTTTATAACGAGTCACAGCATCACAATTGCCACAGCTCTGCTGCTCTCTGCCACTACTTTCAACATGGGAAAAGTGGTGTGGCCCACCTCTATAATAATGGGCCCCACCCATGTGTTTCCTGTATCCACAACCGAATGCAGGTGGGCCCCACCTTCTCCACCAAGAATATTGGTGGACCCAGAATGAACATGGTGTTGCCAATGTAGTCCCTCTTTTAAAGCTTTTGACACTTTTGCACAAGGCCCAACCCCATCACTGGGACCACAATATTAGGGTGGTTGTGGGTTAGGTAATTTGTTAGATAGAATCCTGATAATCCAAAGTGAGTTATGTGAAAAAAAAAAAAATAATAAGTTGGATCCACTTTGAAATTCATTCCATTGAAGATCATTGTTCCCGTTCCTCATCTATTAGCATCGACCCAAATTTCACTTCAACTAAAGTTGTGAGTTGTTTATATTATTCATTAAAACATATAAATAACTAAAAAAACATGTTTTTCACTAATCATCATTCTGAAAAGCGAGCACAATTAATTGGAGTGAAGTTTGGCCTAAGGCTATTTACTTGAATTAAAATCTAAAAAAAGTCTTTCAAAATTTGGAATTTCGGATGAAAGAAATGACATGAAAGACAAATTGGCTCAAAGATGAAACCAAGTTGTTATGAAAATATGAGGAATAATATCTATTACTTCTAATTTTGATTTTCCTTTTCACTTTCATCAAAGTGACAGAAATTCTATTTCTTTTTTTACCTCCATTTAACATTTCTTCATTGATATTATTGTGCAGATTTGAAAATAATGAGACCCCAAGCGTCACAAATAAATTCTAATATGAGGATCTTCATAAATCAATAGGTGATGTCCACTTAAGAAATTCTAGTTTCTCAAGATAGATTTCTTTCATTGGTTAAGAATCGAGCCAAATTTTGCATCAATCAAAGTAAAGCTCATGTTGGATAGATCATACATAAAACAAGCGATTTGCACTTGATCTATCTCTTGATTCTTTTTCATTTTTTCATTTTTTTTAATCCTTTGATAATCTAACCTTGGCCTCTACTGCAATAAGCATGAAACGACTCAATGGTAAACGTGGGAACATAATCATTTTAACTAGTTTGCATTAATGACTCGACGTAGGGAGGGACCTACATACATGCTTTTGGGGGCTCCATCAACCCGTCAAACTTGGGTCCACTTTCAAAACTCATGAAAATTTTGAGTCTACTGCTAAAACTCACATGAAAATCTTGGGTATGTCCCCAAAATCTCAATAAAACTTGGGTCCGTCTTCCTCAAATGAAAACCCTAGGTCTGCTGTTGGCTCGTCCCCGCCTATGATGGGACACACAGAATTCTATTTGTGCTGCCCATTGAAGATTGGATGTCCAACTGCAGACCACAGTCCTTTTTTAAGGGCCCCCACCAGTTACTTTTGTTTCTGATTAAAAGAGGTTCATTAATTAAAAGGGAAGAAGAGCATCACAAAGCAGATTAGTAGTCGTGTGATGCAGGCCACCAGTTACTCATTTATCATCATTTTCTTTCTCTTTATATCACCTTTTGCTCTGCTGACCAAAAAGCACCGAAGCCATACTAGAACAAAGACAGGAAATAGAAAGCAGAGGGAGGGGGGGATGATGTAGATGATCACACAAGAAATCATCATCATTGTCATTGTCACTATCTTATCTGTATAGTTCTTCCATCTATTCAGTAAGAGGTATCATACTCAAAACTTCTATACATAGAATAGAGGTGCCAATGGTTTGGATCTATACTCTATACTCTATTGGCTTGTAAGAACCAAAACAAAATTAAAAGTTGAAAAGACTAATTCAATAAATTTAAGTTTGGGTTTAGTTTCTGTTTTGCTAAGATTGGATTACTGGTCTAAGAGTGGTACATTCAGTGTGAGGATCAAGGCTCGACCCTATGTTTTGAGTTCAAGTTGCCTTAGCCCTTACTGCTAAGCTATCATTGGTTTTTTTGGCAAATTTGAAAGGTCTCCCTATGGATAAGGGTAAAAGAAAATTAAAAATTAAAAAAATCAACTACATCAGATCATTCTAGCCCTTGAAGGCCATAAAATGTAGTGGTATCTTAGGCATGGATTTGTTTGAGATTCAATTAAATGATGGATAAGGTTTAGATAGGTAATTTGGGCATGGTGCCAGATCATGGGAGGATAAGGTTTGGATGTTCTCCTATAATTGCATACTTCTTATATGCAGTCCAGCTGGTGGGGCCCACTTAATTAGATGCCTACTTATAAGTGGGGTGGGTAAATGAGAATTTCTTCTTATGGATAAGGATCAACAAATAAAAAAAAAAAAAAACAACCATGTTAGATCATCATAGCCCTTGATTGAATAGTCATAAACTCAGTGGTATTTTAACCATGGACTTCTTTCATTTTCAATTCAACGGTGGATAAGGGTTAGATAGGTAATTTGGGTATGGTGCCAGCCATGGAGTTGGATTGTATAAATTTTAGACCCATGGGCTGCAGGGGGTTTGTAGTAGGGTAAAGGGAGAGGCATTTTTTTTTGAGAATCCAAGGGTATACCCTCATTTAGACATGCCACATTGACCGAATAGTCATGGCAATGCGTTGATTTTGGTATGGGTTACTCTAGCTTGAACTGACCTGATTCACATATGCCTTGTCTGGTACCCAACTCAACTAAGATAGGTTTATAATTTGTTGATTCCAAACCTGTGGGTCAAGTTAAAATTGGTACTAGTTATTTTTATTTTAAAATAAAAAAACCAAATTATGAATGTTTCTTATAAAAAAAAAAAGGGTTGAACCTGTTATGAATATTCACGTTGGTTTCTTCAATTTTAACCATTTTTAGGAATCCAAAGCTTACAATTCTTAGAAATTCGATTACATGGAGGGAACTTCCCTCGGTCACAAGTGTATTTCTTATTGGTTTTCTACGAAGTCGTGGAAAACTCACGTTTATCAATTCCATATCACCAAGGATTTGTGTCAGTGAAAGTCCTTGCTTTTTAGGATTTTTTAGTTTGTTGGATTTGAAAGTTCTCATTTTAGCAGATTTACGCACCAATACCAATTTTTCTTAGATATATTGGTATGATATAGTCAATTACACAAATCCTGAATGAGAAATCCCTGTTCCAAAGTGTGTAATTATAGAATTGAGACTTACACCACTAAAATGAATAAATTACATTATACAAATAAAAAAGAGTCTTTTTACAAAAAGATCCCTATGTTCTTGCAAAACCTCAAAAAGTCCATACATTTTGTGTTTTTACTAAAGCCTACTTTGACCAACAGTAAAGATTTGAAAAGTTAACTTTTGACTTTTCCACTCTCTTATTTTCTCTACTTGACAGATTTACCCATTACCTTTAGTAAAAAGATGAAAAGATGCATCTATCCTTTATCCTCTATTCTTTGCCCTTGACCACCTCCACTTTGGATTCAAATTAATTAGTATTTGCAAATTCTGATTTTGATATTAGATTGGATTTTAATTGCCCCCAAAGGGAGGACTCTTTTTCTAGAAAAACCTAAGCTAGGGAAGTAGAAAACTTGTCCACCATCTGGTGAGGAGGATTACAGAAGCTAGCAGAATAAAGATGTCAGTGCTAGCTGTCTACTTTCTTGCCCAGTGCCCTGACCATAAATCTAGGTTATGATTTTGGGCCAATTGGTAACCCAGCCAGGTTTTCTGGTTTTGGTACACAACTATGGACCTGTTGGGTATCAGGTCCAGGTTTGTTTAACAAACTCACCCAGGTATGTCGAGCTGGTCCATTGAAGCATACCCAAGATTACCCATTTAATTATTAGGACAGATATTTTTCTCTAGATCCACTCAACAGTCAACATGTTTGGAACTCATACTAGAAAAACAAGAAAACTTCATCAGATCATGTGAAGTAAAATGTTAGGTTGGTCTAGTCCTCCTGGTTGATTAGCCAATTTTATCATGGAGACTGAAACATTGGTACTAGTGATGTAAATGGGTCCCCGATTCTCCGATTATTCGGAGGTTCCAACCTGTTAAAAATCGGGTCTGGGTCCTTATTTAGGCCCCGATAAGTAAATGGGTCCGGGTCCGGATCCACCTTAGTTCGACCCGTGGACTTAAGACCCGATATATTACCTTAATTTTTCGAAAATCTCTCCTAAAAATTATATTTTTTTAAATATCATTTTCTACCTAGACCCGTCCCATATATGGTTTTGGTTCCGGTTCCAGAGCCAAGAAACTAGATCCGATTCCACCTTCTCCTTAACGGTTCCGGGTGGACCCAGACCGGAACCGACCCGTTTACGACCCTAATTGGTTCGAATACAAAAACTTGTGAGCACTTTGGAATTCACATGTGGGCCTCAGAATTCAAATCCAGATGAAGATGCTTGTTCCAATCAAAAGAGAGGAATTATCATCACCTGCATGGCTAATCCCCCCACAATACTTAGTGGAGTGAAGCTCCAAATCTAGTCCTGTAGATAGAAAAGTAGTAATAAAATGAAAAGAAAGGAAATAATGAGTTCAGCTGTTTATGTAGTAGTTGTAATCTGCAAATTCAAACCTTACTGAGTCACTCCCCATAGACAGTAGCACCCAGGCCTCCTAACTGATAATGTGCCAAATACTTAGCCCCATTTGGATACTCAGAATTAGGTACCCTTCACTGAGTTTACCTAGAAATTGAATTGTCACTCTGTTTGCAGGTAATTAGTTATTGTAAATGACAAAACAAGTCACAAGTAACTCATCTTATACAAATGCTTTAACCCTGATTTACACACAAACAGAAATACCGGCACTTGGATTACAAAGATCCAAACAGGCACAGTATAAGGAATCAAGCCCACAAACCAACCCACTGGCTTCTATGATAATTGATATCCACACCTCTTGGAATGCAGGAACGATGATAGTACTTCCTTGGATTTGCACAAAGTTATCATTGTGGAGAAGTCAGGATCACCAATATATGATTCCTAGGATCTACAATCATCCTCAAAATCCTTGTCGGTCATGTTTGGCAACGAGATCCTCAAGGATTCTGCACTGGTTTTATCCTAGGATTTGAAAATTCCACATTTGGCAATTGCATGGGCCAGTGGAAATCCTCAATTTTTGAGGATTTTCAGGTCCATCCCTCCCACATAGGATTTAAGAATCCTCAATTTTGCATATTTACCCACTGACACCAATTTTTCTCAGTCATACACATCAATGCATACCGAGTTCGACTCATTGAGGAATCATTAAACAAAAAGTCTACCTGTCCAGAATCATCATTAAAATCTACGACAGTGAGGAATTCTCACACCTAGGGATTCCTCAAATGTTACCAAACATGCCCGAGTAGAATCGTGAACATTGCTGAAAGTGGTGGTTCCCAGATCTCCTTTCGAAATGTTAACATTTTCTCAAGGCCAGTCGTTAGAAGATATTTACAGGAGAAAAATTGTAAAATACCAATTGTCCATAAAATATGGATTAATTTCAGTTTGGGCTTGCTGACAGATTCATAGAGAATTCCCACTCATATATTTGCTACAACAGAACTGCAATGGAATTGACATAGCTTGAAGTAAGATGAACACACCAGGTGTTCCATGAACGGAATAATCTCGAATAAGGCAGTTTTTGAATATACAAACCTTGATTGCATGCATGTAGAAGAGATTACATGGAATTACAAGCATGTCTCATGAGAGCACTTCCATTTGAAATAGGGTTCTGCTAAAGGGACTACATATAAGCACTTGCACAGATGAGTAATGTCTATATGCAACTTCACAGATCATAAGGAAATGATTCTCTCATTTAACTATCAGCAAAGGGTGAACCAAGCTGGATTTTGAAGTCAAAGTTAATGCATGTCAGCTGATGCCCACTTTCCCCCAACATCTTCATCTTAAGTGTGTATGAACCCTGCACAGAACAAAAGCAAAAGGGAAAAAAGAGAGAAGATAATGGCGAGTGAGAACACTGGTAATTGTGAAAGCAGCAATTAGGAACTTTACAGTTCTGAGTGGCATAAAAGCTCCCAAGTTTGCACATGCAGAGTGCCCTCGGTTCTGTGAATGATCTTAATCGGCAGGTCCCACCAAGTATGAGGTGACTGATGGCCCTAAAATCTAACAAAATTAAGAGACCCTCGCTCTTCAATCAAGGGGGTACAAACAGAAAGTTTATATAGCTAGGTTTTCCAATATGGGGCAATTAGGGTATATCTAGCACCCATGATAAGCCTATCAGATCAACAGTCTAGATCACCAAAGAGAGGAAGAACTGCACAGAGCTGGGCACATCTGCAAACCCTATCTAAATCCTTCTGAGATAGACACTTCAATTAGGTTTTCCAATATGGGGAAATTAGGGCATATCTAGCACCCATGATAAGCCTGTCAGATCAACAGTCTAGATCACCAAAGGGAGGAAGAACTGCACAGAGCTGGGCAAATCTGCAAACCCTATCTAAATCCTTCTGAGATAGACACTTCAAAATCCATGGACTGCAAATTTCCAACGAAATTAGGAAGCAGTCTAGCGGAAAATGGAAAACATAATGGTATCTAGAAACACCAAATGCAAATATATAAAAAAAATAAAAATAAAAAAGAGCATAGCTTAAACCCACACCAAGAATGGGTGTAAAAAAGAAATGACTTACAGGAGGAGTGTATCCTGGTAAAGTCTGGGTGTGCGATAGCACAAAATCACCAGTAGAGATTGGGCAAGATGTCTCTTCACAAAGGCTGTGGCTTTCAGTATGGATGTGGACCCCAAAATACCGGACCTCAATCACCAGTTTCCCTCCAGATATGGCTTTATCTGCACCATAAAATACAAACTTTAGCTCGTCCAAGTTATAGATGCATAAAATATTCTATTTGGACAATTCCTGCATTTGGGTTTCATTCCTTTAGTGTGTGACGTTTTGATATATATAAATTATTTATTTTACTAATATTATGTAATTGATTGTATTTTAGTTAAATACGTGACTAGTCTAAGTGGGGACCGCATTAGGCTTAGGTTTGGTGAGTTGGGCTCAGTGGATAGGTGTCTTAACCCATAGTTAACCCGGGCCAAGTTTAGTCGGTATGATTCTTCTCTAACCAAGATTCTATTTTATTTAGAATTTAAGTCAGATTACAACTCCTATTCCCATTCCCTATATATACAACACCACCGCACTCTTTTATTTTTACACACAACTCTCTCTCTTCCAACTTTTCTCTGGGATAGCACCTTGGGTTTTGGCATTAGGAATTCTAGACCGTCTCCCTCAACCGCAGACCCCAGGCAAGTACCTAATCATGATTTGTAGATTTAATACTTGTATTCTTCGTTGATTTGCGTGTCCATGCATGTAGAAGCCCTTTGATGCCCTTTCATATTATAATGTGGTTATGCGACTTTTGTGTTGTGAAGAGATTATAGATTTTAAGGGGTGTGTGTGTGTGTGTGTGGGTGTGTGTGTGTGTGTGTGTTGTGGGTGGGGGGGAGGTTTAATTGATTTTTCGATCCTTACATTGACTGGAGTTCACCCTTTTTCAACTTCTGTGATTATGTAAATTCGGGTATGGAGGTAGATAGTTTATCTATTGAAAGCCTAGGGAGGACCAGAAGGCGTGTTTGGACCTGTGGGACCTAGGTGGGCCACTTGATGCATTAACCGATCCGTGGATCCAGAGGAGGACCCACAAGCAACCCAATAAATGGCGGACCCGTGCGAGGTGGGCCCTGGTTGGCCTACCATCCAGCACCTTGATCAGATGGAGGCGTGTTTAGGGAGAAAGAATAGTACGGGCGACAAGTCAAATCGGATCACCGATCTGATCCGGACAGACGGCTGGACTTGGCTGAGCGACCTTGTTGGTGGGGGCTGATCTTGGGTCTTGATCAGTGGGGCCCACTATCCGAGCACCCTCGCTACAACAGGCGAGAGATTTATCGTTCTGGAGGAGGTTCTGTAAGAGGTTTTGTTTCAAAACTTGCATTGACAGGAAGAGGTGAATGTGGGAATTGGATGACCTAGGGGTGTATTGGAAAGTATGGACCTCGTTTTGACCGGGGGGTGAATGGGAAAGTGTGGACACCACTTATGTTACAAATCACTTACCTTGCCCTTGAGTTTTTGGAAATTAGGAAAAGGACCCTGGTTATTTTATAAACTCAATTTCAACCTTTGGCCTATTTTATAAAGAGTTGAATTTGGAAAATATTATAGATGGAATCCTTAGGTTTTCTAAAATTATACATTAAGGTTGTTATTTGCAAATTAAATATTAAATGATATCTTTGGTTTTTAATGTGTTAAATTTATATTTTTGAACTCTATTAATCCGATAATTGGACCGAGTAAATACCGTCTGGGCACACAGTATCTTACTAACATGGGGTTTAGTGCCTCATATGACCTCGGGGAAATCCTAATGGATTCGAGCTCAACCCATCTCTATTGGAAAGCCCTTAATTGGGTCTATGCACTATTGATTGTGAAGGGATGCATTGATCTTTTATCTATTTAGAGATTCTTGTGGTTGTTGGGTACAAGACCTTATGTTTGACCTTAGGATTGGCTTGTGATTATTCTTTGACCTTCGGGTTTGCATACGTGACTGAGATTGATGTTCGTTTATTAGTTGCATACCCTAGATGGATATGGACCGTGATGTGGCTAGGCAATCGATTGAGATATTGTAGAGGTTTATTCGAATGATTTATCGGTATCGATTGTGGATTATTGTGCAGCCAGCCCTTCACTTTGACTAAGGTTTCTGTGTTAGAGCATTACAAGTCACTAGGTTTATTCTATTATGATATGTGTATATATATATATGTACATCGATTGGGTCATAACTGAACGACTGCAGTTGTAATTGGACGGCTGATCACCGATGTGTACGGGCACTTTAATATCCGAATTGATTGTTTGACCCGTATTCCGGATTATTAATCGGTTTATGACCGCCAACGTGATTGAGATAGTTAGGGCTAGCCACCCAAAACAGTAGCATTGCTTCTGTGTAATTATTGTATTGCTCTATTGTGTAGAGTGGATTTAGGTTATATGTTCTTTTCATCATTGTCACAATGTTATTCTCTTATGATCATTACCTGTCTTTACTCATCTTGATCTTGTATTTTATTTATAAATTATGTTTTAGTGCTTGCTGTTTACCTTGTTTATTGGTGCATAGGTACCGACCCCTACCCTGCCGAGGAGACGGAGGAGGGTCAAACGTTTCAAGTGTTTGAACCAGTTAATGAACCCGAGTGAAACGCCAATGATGGCTATAGAGCCGTCTGAGTCCGCATGGGAGTGACTTTCATCATAGAGACTATTTTAGTAGCAATTTATTCATAATGAACATAATTTTATTTAGTTGTTTTGTTTAGGTTATTTTGGCAACTTAAACCTTAAATATTTAGTTGGTTATGTGTTGGTTTGATTTTTAATATTGATACCAATTGATTAATGCTTCTGCAAAGATTTTATTATGACTAATCATGTTTCAGAATTTTGTGGGTCCATATTTGGGAGCTAGTGTTGCATTAAACACAGGAAAATGAATGTTTATTCTTATTTTTCACGTCTTTCCCTGGTTGTATTTTGGGGACATGACATTTAGTATGGTGATGAAGTGAATATTTCTATGTTTCTATGCCTACCACTTCCTGTTCCTGCCATTTTGCATGCATCAAAAATATAAATTTGCAACCAGCTGATGCCCCAGCCAAAGAAAATGGGAATAAAAGAAGCAGGAGTGGTGCAGAAAATTGAGGGGAAAATGCAATAGCATGTTTTCAGTTTTCCACACCAAACTGAACATAAACCATTGCATCTAGAGAAATTCAAACGCCCTAACATATCCTTCTTAAGGCACCAAAATGCATACCAAGAAAACCATGATCATAGCAATGATTGGCTGAAATGGGACCTGTGTCTCAACTCTCAAGGCAGCCAAAAAGATTAGAGGCAACAGAGAACTAGAAAAGGGAAAGAGGTTAGCTGACAACCATGGCATTAGACAAGCACGATGAATCATTTGCCGTCATGGGTTTTTATTTCGAGATGAGGGATGAAAAGTTTAATTTTGGAAACTGGAACCCAGATGATTGGCTTGTATAGTCATTCAAAGAACTATATTGCAGAAAAATGCATCGAAATAGGACTTAAGGAACTGATATTACACAACTAAAAGACGGACTTCAACATTTGCATTCTCACTAGGGGAATATGCAATTATGCATTCTCTGAGTACTCTGTTGCAATCCTTCTCGTTGCATATACAAGGAAGCAGGTATCCTTATTTGTACAAAGTTAAACAATTACAATTTAAATGCAAATGAAAGTATGCATAAATGATTTACTGGTAAAATGTTTCCAAAGCCTTCTAGAAAGTTCTCGATGCAAAAAAACTTGCAACCACGAGACAGTGCAAGATACCTGCTGTAGATTGTAGGTTTCAAACCCATCCATGTGAATATAAAAAAGCTAAACAGAAAACACTCGCATTCCATGTGGTTCACATTTACAGTATTTTCATATTATGGCCTTATTAGGGCATGTTTGGATTGGCAAAAAATAGAATAGAGTGAAGTTAAATGGGCCCTAACAGTCTAAATTTCAACTCTACCATGTTTGGATGAGTTTGGCCCGAGAAATGAAGTAATGTTGTGAGCCACATGTATTTCATTTCACTTCAACTCTAAATACTTCCATTTCCTTGAGTAAAAGTGGATTCTACTCCAAACCTTAATATTGAAATAAGCATCCAAATGGAGTGAAGTGAAGTATTATACTTTAACTTCAACCTACTTCCACTCCACTCCACTCTACTCCACATGTGAAATCCACTTCATTTTACTCCACTCCTAATTTATCCAAACAGGGCTAAGAGAAATTATGACAATAGCCGCCTATGCCATGTACCACTTTCCAGTTTCTTGAAATGTCCCTAACGAGCAGCAAACTGTTGGATCTCACAGTCCCCTTTTCGTAAGTGATTAGCCTGCCTTAATATTGCTAGTCAGAATGATATTCACCATTGTAGCATGCTTCCCTTTCCACCAAGTGATGGGGCTTGAATATCACGCTAGTCAAAATGATATTCACCATTGAGTCTTCAATCTCATAAAGAAGAACCCGGGCATATTTGCAAAATAACTACAACGCCGAATGCGGTCAAGGGTGTATATGAATTCCTATTCACAGGATGTTTCCAGTGACGAACCTTCTTGAACCATCTCAAAGTACTTGACTGTACATTCAAGTACTAACATAAATTGTAGACTACCAAACTCTCCTAGGGAATAGCTATTCATGTTGTTCATCTTTATAGTATTTTACATGTAAGTCTCAAGGGAAATGATAATATGCAGCCACCTACACAATGTAGGCCTTTCCAATTTCTTAAAATCTGCACTAATGAGCCCACCTTGTACGGCAACAAACTGTTAGATCTCACCCTTCGCCCTTGATAGGTTATCCTGAACATCCATATAAAATGATATTCACCATGCTTAGAACCATGACTGAACATGGAGCCTTACTATTAGAGCAACTTTTCATGTTTTTCTGTTGAATGCATAACATTTACGGACAAAGACAACAGACCTGCCAATGTTGGATGGCCAGCAACCGGACCATGCATTGGCAGTACGCGAGAATGATATTACCTAGAATAACTAATCATTTTACGCACACTTCTCTTGGTCATAGTTTGACAAAATATTGGAGACACCACAAGAACGGTGTCAGTTATTTTTTCTTTTCTTTTTCACCAGAACGACCAATTAATGATTCCCCACAACCTTGGGATCATATGCTGCAAATTTTGGTGGCATGGATCACCGTGTGTCAAGTTATAGATGATCTAAAGAAAAAATAACTGAAAAGTGGCATGGATCACATTCAAGAACCTCTCACACCATATAAAGAAAAAAAAGATCAAGTATCATCTTAGCTGTAACCATGCAACATTTTTTTTCTTTTACTAACAGGAAGGGTGTTATTATCCAAAGAGAAACTACAGGGTCCTGATGCATAAGGTCAATGATCTAAACTGACCCTAATCAGTTCACTGTGACAATGCCATTATTAAAGAGAAATCATATGCATTAGGATATGTATGTTTGGACACATTTCCTATAAGTAGGAACCATCACACAGATATCTAGACTGTTAGTAGGACAAGCCTCATTAGTATGACTGTATGAGAGATGTCATAAACATTGTCGAGAGTAGCGGACCTGAGCTAGCTATTTAATTTTTTCACGCCTTTTTCCAGACCAACAAGAGTAATTTTCGAAACCATCTATTCATTGGCCAGAGATTGAATGAGACTACAATGTTCAAATCATGATGACATTTCAGGCATCTTTCATCCAAATGTCGCCCATCATATCAGTGGTCTGTAGCTAGGGTTGGCAAATTGCGAGCCGACCCCCTAACTCAACCCATATCCAGCCCACATTACCAGACCCGTATCCAATATGGGTCAGCTACAAGTCAGGCAAACGTGAGTAGCAGTAAAACAGGTCGGGTCGGGTTGAATCACACAACCCATCTAGACATAGTATATCTGCAGATAAGGTTTCCAAATTCAAACAGGGGGAGGAAACAGAATCTATTTATCCATAAAATGAAATTGAAAAGAGCCCTTTTTTTTTTGGACTTCAACTGGTTAAAGTGGGGAAAATCTAGAGGAGAAAACAAAGGAAGCAGAAAGAGAAGCCTAAGAGGCTGCTATGAAAGCTGTCACCACCATCATCATCTCCTCCTCCTCCTCCTCCTCACTAGTCACTACTACTACTTCGCTGGTGCAGGTTGGGTTGACTCGCATCGGGTGCAGGTTGAAGTTGCCAGACCTATATTGAAAATGGGTCGGATACGAGTCTGGCTTCAACCTATAGACACCTGTAGTCAACGTGACCCATTTTCACCTGACCTAACTCATTTGCCACTCCTATGAGGAACACTGGTGTCAATTGTATAGAATTGCACACTAAAACATCATTCACATTCTAATGAATAAATACCCTACAATTTCTCTTATCAGGTCACTATCATTTAGTTCCAATCAAGGTTTAAAATTGCGTTTTCGGCCGGGCTGGAAAACCGCTATGATATCTGTATCGGTCGCGGTTATCGGTCCGTTGGGTCGTCACGGTGTGAAATTTTTTTAATCCAAAAAAACTTGCAAAAATATCCAAAAAATCCAGAATATTAGAAAATGCTGGAAAACAATGTGTTTTTTTTTTTTTCCATTAGTAACAACAACAAATCAAAATATCGGTCACCTTAAGTTATGAGTCCTTTCTGTGTCGTAGTTCGTTGTGTCTTTTCCAGTATTTCATATATTACAACTATTATTTTGGCTCATGATCAATTTATTAGTACAAAATATAAGAAAATAAAGACAACATATCAATTATCATTTAATACTAACTCAATCATAAAAAAAAGTTGTAAAATTTAAGACCACGAAGATAACATATTAAAATCTAAAACATGATAGTGAGATAGATAAAAGTTTGTAGATCTAGCATGAAAGTGTGTAGATCTATCATTTAAGTGAAGAACACAACACAAGTGACAAACCCAATGATCTTTTCATTCATTTCTATGCTTTATCTAAAAATAAAAAATAAAAAACACATAATAGTAAAAATAAGGGAGTTAAGTTGATTTTATTTTACCAAATAAAATGATTTCTTCAAGAAATAGTGTTGAAATTTGGAAATATGAAAGAGAATGAGCTATGGAGATATGGCTGCTCTAAGGAGATGAGGGGAGAGGAGAAGAAGATGGGGGAACGGGGAAAAAGTTACAAAAAACTAAGGTTTTTGACCGTTACTCCATCTCAGCCGATATTTTAAAATATCAGCTGAGATATCGGTCAAACTGATATTTTGACTATCTCGGCCGATATTTACTGCTATTTTGGGGATATTTTGCCCTCGGTATCATAGCAAAATAGCGTTCCAGTATGGACTGATACCGGTTCATATATTTTGACAATCTCGGCCGATATTTACTGCTATTTTGGGGATGTTTTGCCCTACGATATCGAGACCGGTATCACGGCAAAATAGTGTCCTGGTATGGACCGATACCGGTTCATATCGGCCGACATGAACTGGTATCGGCCGAATTTTTAATCCATGGTTCCAATAGACATGACTTGTAAATAAAATGACTGTGGAGAAGAAAATGTACAATTTTTGAAATATTTATATTTGTATATGAAAAAAAAGGCGCAGCACAAAATAAATAAAAATCTGAATTTACCAGTAGATGCAGATATCCTGAAAGTAGCAGGCTTCCCCCTCACCACTGGATCCGGAGACATGTCAACTCCCTTGACCTTAACCGCATATTCATCATTTTTATCTACACCCATAGTAAACATAGAGGATCCAAAAGTCATCAACTGATTGACATGCCTATGACTAATCTCAGAAATCTCTTGACAATTTAGCATGAAATGACAAGGTAGCACTATCGTCGTAATAGTAAGTCAAAGTCTCAGCTTAAAAACCCCAAAAAAAAAAAACAAACAAACAAACAAAGAAAGAAACATTACACAGGCACTAGCTCATAAGACCCATTTGCAGTTGGATCACAAAAAGCAAAAACACAATCAAAGAAAGAGCTAAATCCCCCCTAAAACAAGGGGTAAGATGATTTGAATTCCACAATTTTGGTCTACCACTAATCCAAATGTAACCCCCTTTCATATAAATAGAATGGATAAGTTGGGCACAGTAAAAAAAGAAAAAAGCCCTTTTCCTTTGACAAGGTTACTTACATTAAAACTTTCATCAGATGGGGAAAAAATGAGAGAGAACTAGATCTTTATTTCCTAAAACATCTGAACTCGAAAACACATAAAAAAAATAAAAAAATCTTTCATTAATCCTCAAATAAATTCGTTAAGACGGATCCAAACACCCCCATCATCAACCAAGATTGAATATCAACAAGCACATAATCTTCCATATGGCACCAACAGAAACTGAACTCTATTCGTCATGATTCTTCTGCTTCTCTTTCTCTCTGTGTGTTTTCAGTTGTTGCAGCCTAAGTTCCGATAAACCCACTTGACGCCGCACTTTATTGGGTGGTTATCATATCAGAGGATTTCCCATCTTCACCAAATGATACTTCTTTAGAAGAAATCAGAAGAAGGGTCAAAAGATGCAAGTTCTTCAGAAGTCTTGTGAACGATTGACTTTTCCAAAACCACAATGCATTCAAACACAAAAGAAAAAACACTAAAAAACAAAAAAAAAAAAAAAATCAAGAAGAAAGAAAAGAAAACCCTAGATTCAAAAGGAAGAATAAAGATAGAAAACTGACCGCAGTACTTGATTTTCGTGGCGTGAATGGAAGGAAAGAGAAGAAGAGCGGCGAAAAGGAGAGGAGAAAGCATCTTGCAGAGATCAAACGCCATAACCCAAGATTTGATTTGAAGAAGTTGAAGGAGGAGGAGGAGAAGGAGGAGATATTTGAAGATTTGAAGAAGTAGAAAGCAGGAGGGGTTGGAATGGAATGGTTGCTTGGCGGGGACTCTTTTTCAAGATGAGCTGGAGAGAGAAAGACAAAAATAAAAAGACGCGAGAATACGTGATGCTCTCATCCATTTGCACCAAACTATACAGGGTAGTCGGTAGTAGATGCCTGTTGGACCTACTGCTATGTAGTTTTGACCGTTGACCTTGCTTTTTTTTTTTTTTTAACTTTTTTTTTTTGTTTGTTCGATGACGTGGAATCTGCCGACGCCTACCGACGCCTTTACGGTTGATCATTGGTAAAATCTCGATACACAATATAACCCAATAGTTTTTACTATATTATCGAATTAGCCTTTTTAGTTTTTAGCTGTAGGTGGTTAAAATTCATAACTTTTAGTAAATATTTACAGATTTAAATATTACAAGAATAAAATAGTATATAATAGAATAATATAACATTATAATGTTATATTATTTTTTCTGTTTGGCGATTTTTGAAGAATTTTATAGATTTTAAATTGAGTTGTTTGAAAAGTCATATGATTAAAGTAAAATACATTATTATCATAGTTTTTTATTAAATATTTTAATTTATATGTAATTTACCACATCTGAATAAAAAAGTAGTGTGGCAAAGTAAAGTTCAACTGTCATATTTTGACCTTAAGTTACTTTTCTTTTATCACATAAAACCATGGTAAAGTATGGTAAAGTAAAAAAAAAAAAAAACTACTTTACAACTCTCTCTCTCCCACTTTGCTTTACCACATGCTTCATCTCACCTTACTTTACCTCACATTTACTATGACATGACATCAATCTTTATTTTACTTTACCACACCTGTAAATAAGTCACTTTTATTTACTATATAAAACTATGATAATATGTGATAAAGTAAAGTCAAATAAAAAGAAACTGCTTTACAATCCCTCCCTAATTTACTTTACCAAATATTTTACCCCACATTTACTTTACCCCAACTTTACCGTGCCATGACATTTACTTTTACTTTACTTTACCATATATGTAAACAAGCACATCATGATGGATTTGGTGATAGATTCTTTACTTTACTTTATCGCTTTGTAATTGTCATGTAAAAAGTTTTTAACAGGGGGGAGCTGGAGAAAATATTAAGCTTTTTGAAAGAAAAGATTCTTTCGTTCAAATTTTTCTTAGGTTACCAAACGCACAAGATTTTCTTCTTTAGAAAATGAAAGATTATATTCTATAAAATATTATTTTCTTGTGTTTTCTTGTGGATCCAAACAGGCCCTAACATGAAAAGTTATGGAAAGAGATTTGAAAACAGGTTTAGAGAGACTATAGTAAGATATCTTATGAGATTAGAGATTATTTTGATAGAAAGAATTTAGGAGAATTTTAACAGTGGAAAAATATGTGTGATGCATTAGGAAGATGCAGGTTGTAAGGTCCCACAGTAACATGGAGAAATTCATTGATTGAGGAAATGGGTTCCATCTATCAATTTCCTACACCTTTTTTTTATTGTGTATTGAATGGGTCTCAGCATCCTAATTTCTGTACATATGTTGGTGAGGGGACAAGATTTAGTGTAGTGATCTTAATTGACTGGGCTGGCTCATTAGGTGTATTAGGCAATGGATGAGATAAGAATTGTCAGTTTCAAATTTTTGTCCTTTTTCAAGAAACCATTCGATGGGAAAGCCATCTGGTCCATGTATAATTCATAATCACACGATCTGAGTGGATCATTAACTCTACAGCATTTGATTGACTTTTTCAAATGTGTTTTAGGAAAGTGATTAATGTATTTTAGTAGGCGTGGGTACACCATACACATAATTAACTCTAGCAAAATAGGAAAATTTTAAGAGATAAAATCGTGGCCCGTAGCATATCACATGATCTCCTTTTGCTTTGATTTAATATATATATATATATATATATAAGGGAGATGTTCCTATGAGAAATATCTCTCACCTTATATAAGAGATACGGGTAGGGCCCCTCACATTTAAGTTGTTGGCATTGAATATGGATGCGAGGGTCTCCACCCAATATCTCATTTAAGGTGAGAGATATCTCTCATAGGAGCATCTCCCTATATATAAGTGCTTTGTGTTAAGAGTAAATTAGCGAAAGGTCCCTGAAATGGAACATTCATATACATATATATATATATAAGTGCTTTGTGTTAAGAGTAAATTAGCGAAATGTCCCTGAAATGGAACATTTAAAGGCTCTAATCCATGCAAGTTCATATATATATATATATATATATATATATATATTATATAATAGGTGAATTTAGTTGAACATGTGTGCTGGTATATTTAAGCATGATTCTTATGTGATTTTTATATTGGCTTTTTATGTGACTATTATTTGGTTTTTTGTGTGATTTTTATATAAATAAAAGTCTTTTATGATTCTTGTGTAAATTCTTTACAATGGCTTATCTGAATACAATTGTTGTATGTGTGGATTTATGTGAGCATATGTGGGTTTGTTTAATCATGTTCTTGTATCATTCTTATGTGGGTTCTTAATAGCATAGGAACACTTCTCTTTAGTAATTTAGTCTAATGTGTAGCCTAATAATCATATTTAACTTTAATGGTTCACCTCTTCGATGGGCTATAAACCTTGAAAATAAATTAAGTGCTACCAATGGAATGTTATAGAGAAGATTAAGCGACAAACTTTTTGTTTTTTTCATATGATCTAGTTGTTCATTTGGTTTTTAGTTCGTGAGGATCCAATGCAATGCATTCTATCAATGACCTAACATTTTTGTTTGAAAGATATGATTGATGATAAAAAAAAAAAAAAAAAAGATATGACTGATCACCAATACTATCAAATAGTTTTATCCTAGATAGTAAATTCTTATTTAGCCATTGTACAACTAAGTCGACTTGCAGTAAAGTGAGACTTCCATTTATGTCGTATCGATGGTTGCGTTGCATTGAAAGTCTCATGCTTGAATAAAGAGGAGGGTTAAAGTTAGGTTTACATTCACTCCTTAGTCACTCCTTAGTGCCACATTGAAGAAAGAACTAAATTTGATTTTCTTCTCTTCAGGCATTAGGCCCGGCCTTTGCTTGTAAGGCCCCAGTAAGATCTAGGTAATGTTGGCCCTCCAAGGGCTTTGGTTCACCCTGCCATGTCTTGTATATGTCTAGGGTATGCCTTGGACAATCTTGCCCCATCCTAGTCAGTTGACAGTCCAAAGAATTGACACGCACTCCAATTTGACAATAATTTTAATTTTACTTATTGTTGAATTTAAAATACCATTTAACTCTAAGACTCTAAAATCAATGATTGTGATGGCCAACATGTTTGTGATTGAATGACATTGGCACCTTCGTTTCACAAACATGCATAGGAATTGATCACTAGGTCTTCCAGTTTAAGTATCACTCCTTGACCAACACCCCAATACAGCAAAAAGAAAACAACGAGCCCCTAATTTTTCCAAACTTTTCCTCCATCTCAATATGTCTCATTTGGTTTATTAGCATTTTTCCAATTTATAATATTTTCTTCTAGTTTTAGATATTCAATCCATATTATAATCAAACTTTATCTTTAAGAACAGTTCCTTACCCCAATAATAAGGAGCATTAATTTTTACCTTACTATCAGGGATTCGAATCTCAAGTACGTCACATTTTTCTACTTGTACAAACTCCTTTCTTACTTGTATGGACTTTATTTTCATTTAAGCGGGCCTCGTTTTTAACGAGCTACTTTTCCGTGTCCATGCGCTTTGTCTTCGGTAACAACGCTGTTGTTGGCTGAGGTATAAAATATATATATATATATATATATATATAATAATCAAATTTTATCTTTCACCAAGACCGGACTGTGCAGAGATTATCGGAGAGGTATTGTCATTATACATAAAACACTTCAGAACAATGAGGTGACCGATCCACTGTTGATGCAGCAAGGTTTGGAGTCTACTGGCCCAATATCATAAAAAGTTGTGCTAACTGAATTGTCATGTTAGGTATCATGAATGGTCAAAAGAATGTTAATGACGAATGATCAACAAATGAAATCTGGAAAAGATTTCTGATCTCTGCAACGAAAGCAACTGCATGAGGACAACATTGACATGACCCCCATTTGATCAACATATCCTTCAATCACACATTACACTGATTACACCCCAGTGATTTAGCATAAGCCCAATTTTATACCCATCTAACTTTATCATGATTGGATTGGATCTTCAAAAACTCATAATTAAAACACAGTTAAACTTTTAAGGCTCCTAATTTAAAAAAAGGTTTGAGATAATTTAATGGGGCTGATCTTGTGCCTCACCCTTATTTATGATGAGAGCTTTCAATCTCCCTGCCCAATCAAAAGCATGTATCCACACAAGTTTTACAAGACAAAGTGATAAAACAACTCATGAATAGTATGAAACCAATTGATTCCACTCATGGGTGAAAATTACCCATGATCTGATATTTCTTTTCTTTTCTCTGGCTTGGAGAAAGAAAGTTAAAGTGTGAAATGAAATTTTCCAGTGCCAAATGAGTAATGGATGAGTCATTCGTAAAGGAGGGTTATCTAGATCGCTGTACTAATGGACTGCAATGTGATTGGACAGTGCAAATTTCGTACAATGATCAATTTACTTTTGAGGTTGCTTGTTTGCATGCATTTACACATGTGACGTACTAATGTTTTTCTATTAGCAGATTGCATAATCGTCATATGCAATTCAGATGGCATATGAAAAGGTCTTGGACAAGGGGAAATAAAAAAAAAAAAACCAGCCCTACTAAATTATCATTAAACCTGAAAGTTTAATGACATCTTAATTATAAATTTTATTGAGATAGAATCTAATGATAAGCAAAAATTTAGTGAGTAAAATTAGACTTGATGTCAAATCATGGGATGACAAGACTATTAAAGGAGTTGGACCGATCAAAGGTGACCCAAGTAGGCCCTATAGCGCCTGGACTGCATATGCAATTTGCTCGTAGGGTAAATGTCCATAGATCATATGAAAAGGTCTTGAGCCCTACTAAATTATCATAAAACCTGAAAGTTTAATGACATCTTGATTATAAATTCTTTTGAGATAGAATCTAATGATAAGCAAAAATTTAGTGAGTAAAATTAGACTTGATGTCAAATCGAGGGATGACAAGACTATTAAAGGAGTTGCACCAATCAAAGGTGACCCAAGTAGGGCCTATAGCGCTGGCCCTATATACTCATGCAATTTGTTCGTAGGAGAACATTCTACATGTTTGTTTGTGCTCAATTATACATTATGTTTGTTTCTGCTCAATTATACATTATATGTATAAATGATGTGTGAAAGTGGGATGTAAATCGGATCATTTTCTCATGAAAATCTTTGCACCTGCTTTGAAACATTTACGACCCTAACTCTTGCTTAATAGGCACCAATATTATGTTTGCATCTTTTATAGGCTCCACGGAATTTAATTGGAATGATTTGAATTTATTATTGACTCATTAAACCCCAAAATATTTAATTTCATGTTTTAAACATTCATATATTTTGAGATATATGAAAATGTTTACAAATGTAATGTAACCTGTTAGATGTTTACTCATGTGTAAATGGAGCTTTCCAAAAATAAATATGTTGTTGTGTTTCACATGTGTAAATTTCACATATTCTATCCGAGGAATTCGTCCATGATAGATTGAGATTGCAAAACAAAATTCATGTAGTTGACCCAACATAGTTAGGATAAGACTGATGGCCATGGTGACGATGATAATGATATTGATGAGTAGATTTTACCTATGTAAAATTCAATAAATGTAAATTACACACACACACACACTCCATAAGTCTCACTCGTGAGAACTTGACGTCTGTTTAGTTTGTTGGCAACCCCATATCTCACCAAATTGCTTAGGGATCAATCCTTGAGTATATTGTAAAAACTCCCACTCATAAAAGACAATTGATCCATCTAGTTACAATTAAATAGATAAAGATCATACAATATGTATATGGGAGACACCTGGGATAGCCCGTTTGGAAGGGGGAATCCTACCTCACCTTAAGTGCTAAGGACCAACCTCTGGCACCAGCAGAGCACAATTGGGATGCATCCTATGGTGGAGCACAGAGTACTTTAACGGAGTAGTATGATGGAACCAAGGAAGTGACATAGGCAGAGCATTGCAAAGAAATGGAGTACCCCAAGGATGACCCTTAGGCTGGTAGATTAGGCTACTTTAGGATTAAGATAGTTTACAATCCCTCCATTGTTACACAATTCCTCCCTTGTGACAATGAAAAGAAAAAGGAATACAATATGCTTGAATTGTGACCGTGTTTTTTCTTTTATTGATTTTTTTCCGTAGGTTCTCAAGGATGACCCTTGGAATGGTAGATTAGACTAGTCTAGTTTAAGAGAGTTTACAATTCTTCCCTTATAACAGTGGGAAAAAAAAAAAAGGAACGTAACATGGTCGCATTGCGACCGTACTTTTTTTTAAAAATTAATTTATTCAAATGTACTCAAAGATGACCGGTACATTAAGCTAGTTTAAGATTAAAATAGTTTACGATTCCTCTCCTATAGCAATGGAAGAAAAAAGAATACAACATGCATGCTTTTTTTATTTTAATTAATTTATCCGTAAGTACTCAAAGATGATCGGTACATTAAGCTAGTTTAGGACTAAAATAGTTTACAATTCCTCCCCTATAGCGATGGAAGAAAAAAAAATACAACATGGTCGCATTGTGACCGTTTCTTTTTCTTTTCGTATGTACTTAAGGATGACCCTTGGGCTGATAAATTAGGGTAGTTTAGGACTAAGATAATTTACAATTCCTCTCATTTAATAGCGAAGAAAAAGGAATACACATTGCGGCATTGTGACCATGTACCATTGAGATACAAGTGGATTGGCATCATATCAATGGGTTAAGACTTTAGATCTAAAATTAGCCTCACTTCTGATATTAAAAAGAATGGTAGTGGAGATGGCACCACCCCATTGGGATCAAAATGTAAAGTTCCCGGATTTAGGTTCTTACCCAACTTTCCTCAAAATGGACGTCTTACCGAACTTTCTTCTACATGAACTTTCCTCACTTGTCGGTCAAGGTCATGTTAGTCCGTTACTTGTGGGGTGGACTGCATCATTCATGCATTTATGAGTCAAGCCAATAACCACGGATGTTCTTTTTTTTTTTTACCAGATACAAAGTTTGATCATGAGCTTTTTTTTCCTTTTAAATTCAGACTAGAATATAACTAGTTTTAAGTCATGCTTGGACTAAACTTCATAAGTTCAGATTAAAAAAAAATCAATTTGGTTTTAATTTTCTCATGAGTATAGGTAAGGCATAGGTGAGGCCAACTTTGATTTGAGATGATTAAAAAAAAAAAAATAGTATGATGCTGGGGGCCCTTTATTGTGAAGTACTGGCCGGATTTAGAGTTTGGGAAGGGTTTTCGAATTTTTTTTTTTGAAAGTTGAGTTTAGGGTTTTCGATTTTCCATGATATCGGGGTGGTAAATATGATTGAATCAAAGTGGAGAATGAACATTAATAATATGGTAGGTGATGTTAATGAAGCTCCTCGAAGCACATTTGATGTTGAGGTAGTGAAAATAAATCCCCTAATTATTTCAGCTTCATTTTGAAATTTTCTAAGAAGAAAAGAGGCATTTAAGTTAATTTGCAACTTAAGTTAATTAACATCATTCTAACATTTGAAGTTAATGGCAACTACCTATTTGAAAGACACTGAAAAAGCTTAGAGGTATTTTTTATTTCATTGATTCATTTTCATATTAGGCCAAAACATAGGCACTATATAGGATTTCGTTTTTTTTTTCTCTAGATCATATCAGTCCAAAACCCTAAAAACCTAGTACTCATTTTTTTTCTCTGCACTTTCCGTTGTGTTTTAGCCTTTTATTTATATTTCAAGCTTCAAAAATACATTATAATTGACTTTTTATTTTAAAACTTAATAAATGAAATAGAATGTCCATAGAAAGTTTAGATCTTAATAGCTGAAGAATTTGAAATCAAAATCTCTTCCAAAGTGAAGGGCTTGTTCGATAGCAAGAATTACACAAATTCTTGTAATGATATTCTTCCTAGAAGCTCGATTTTTGCTCGAGTTATAGGTTCGAGAACTTGATAAGAGCATGGTGGTTTGTGTAGAATTCATATGAACTATAATAAATAGAAGGAAATTCATAGTCAAATGATCTTTGCCCAAGGATTATTAAAGAGACTGGAGGTGAAAGATATGAAGTGAAGGGTGAAGGATATAAAGTAGTGATATAGGTACAATCTTCACTTTTTTACAATTTGAATTACTAGGATGGTGGATATATATTCATTTCCCACATCCTCTTTAATCACATCTTCCATTAGTACAGAATTATTTTTTTAAATCTAACCATATTTAAATTAAGTCTTATAATTCCTATGTATTCAATTACATGAAACAGGCGGGGCCTAAGTATGAATTTTTTTTAATTTGATAACCAATAGAATTTGAAACCAGAATATTACTGTACAATCAATATTTACATGCACAATGAAACGCAAAGTGGTTTTTATAGTGGTTAATTTAGGTCCAATCAACATCATGTGAGGACCTTCAGTAAATGCATTGCAAGAGCCTCAGGTGGGCCCCACTCTAAGAAAAAAAAACTCCAATGTCTCCAGTTTGCATCTGCATTTATCACAAACCTCCAAGGTGGGCCCCACTTTAGGGGGAGAAAGACTCCAATATCATTGAATCAAACACTATAAATCTACAAACATTGGGATCAAGATCCTACTTATTGTCAAGTGATCTGAAAAATGGTCCCTGCTGACACTTAAAAGGCAACAACCCATGTGATCCCAGATCCCAAAATGTTTGGAATTGCTTATGCAGGCAAGGGTTCAACAGATTCCTAAACCCTAGATTACTCCACAATGGATCCAATTTAATATGCATAGCAGTAAAGAAAAGTTAAGTTCAACAACTCACGCAATCATTATATATCAAAGATTGGTATCCATTGTCGTGATAAACGGTCCATTGAGAATATGAGATGGTGAGGCATGCAGGCATAGTTTATAGGGCACATCCAATCCAAGCCATTGCAATTGTAGTCTATTGAGATGAAGGGGAAAAGATGATTTGATGTAGTTGATTTTGTTGTGTGTAAGTAGCTCTCATTGAGATTTTTTAATCCCGTTGCTTTTCATGTTTGGCACATATTCAAGTGGGCCCAATAAAACTTACTCACGGGCGCACACCGCACTATCTCATTAGACCATTTCTCCCGTTATCATGCATGATCCATGCATGCAGTTAAAATAGCCTTTACTAGCACCACCCCTTTTTAGGTGGTTGAAGTGGCCAGCCACAACACTCCTTATGCACTTGGAATTGCTTGGATCAATTTTAGAAAAGTTATAAACAAACACAAAGATTTGCCTTTTTATGAAGAAGCCACAATGATGGTGGGCAAAGTAGGATTTGATGCTCCTTGGCATATCCAAAGTCCAAATGGCCGAAAGTACTGGCTAGTGGTGTCCTAGTGCTCCAACGTGCAATGCTAAACTGGTTTTAGCACCAAACAAGTCAATAAATAGGAGCTTAGGTGGCTGATACTTCAATTTAAATTTATTATGGCTCTTCTTTTTCTAAAGTTATGATTTTAGAAAAATGTTTAGAAAATAAAAAAAATTCACAAATCGCCTCAAGGTGCTTTATCTGTACTATAAATATAATCCCATATATATATATGAAATATAGGGGAAATGTATTATATATATATATATATAATAAGTTGATCTGCATTTGAGTGCTAATACATGCTTGTTTTGAAATGAATCAAACTATTGAGAATTTGAGCTACTCAAAATGAATGTCCCATCCCGTGTATGCCATTTTCTTCGAATTTTACTTTATTAGGAGTCGATCCCATCGTAAGATTGAAAATATGATTGATAATGTGATTAACATGTACCCATTATTAATCATATATCCTTTACCAAAAAGATTCATATATTAGACATGTTATTAATTATTTGCACGACTTTACTGTGAGAACGATTCCTAAAATCTGAAAATGTTCCACACGTGGGTAAGTCTTCAGTTTTGAGCTACTCTAATTTTTAATAGGTGAGCCCCCACAAAGGCGCTCCATTTTTTTTTTTACTGCAAGCTGAGATGAGACTCGAAGAATTGTTATCAATCATTGACCAAACCTTTTTAGCATGAGTCAATTGGAAACGTTTCCAGACAAGTTCGGCAGTCTAATGTACAAATTAACCACCCCCTTTGTAGCAATGTGGTAATGGGACCCTTTCTACCCAGATGGTCTGCATTTGACACTATATTCAATTGATAACGACCAATTGAATATTGTCCAGCCTGTTTGATATTATTAGCAGCAGTAGAGTCCATACCTAGGGTAAAGTTACCCATGAATGGTGGAGCCCCCTACATGGACACTTAAAATTTGGCACAGTAGTCAGGGTATGACCACATATGATGCTACTTCCTCTTAATGAGACAAGGGCTAACAACCTCATGTCATGTCCATCTCCAATAAACTAATCTTTTGAGATTTTATATTATTAAAGAAGAAAGGCAAGTAGAGGAAACAACAACAGAATACAACCAACATCAAAAATGGAATTGATATAAGAAAAAACAGAATGTCTCTCTCAGCTGCTAGCTTAGCCAAAGAATCAGTCATGCCAATAGCACAAAGACCTAAGTACATGAAAATAAACACCTACATTGATGATACAAGAATGATCCATGACCTTTATCTAATTTTAGAAGGCAACAATTCTATTAATTTGCTTGTTTGTGAGATTTGGGATTTCACTCTCCCAAAAATTTGTTTCTGTGCAGGCATAAGAAAGCTGTTTTAATTCAAGTTCTTTTCATGGAAATAAGGAACAAAATTAAAAAAAAAAAAAAAAAAAAGAACTCTCTTCTAACATGAAAAATTAAGCACCACATCAAATCATGGAAGATTTACATCTCCAAACCATTTTTCAGCGGCATCCCATAATATATCTTCTTATATGAGCATGGACTATGTATGCTAAATAGTGCCTAACAATTTTGATGTGGTGCTTTTTTTTTTTTTCTTTAGAGCCTGTATTTTTACAAGAAATTCAATTCTTAATAATTCATGGTAAAAGTGGTTCCAACCAAGGATTAATATGAAGGGAAAAGGTGAAGGATATAAGATAATGATATAGGAGGGATTTTGATTATTTTTAGATTTGATTTACTAGGGTCATGGTTGGGTAATTTATTTTTTTTTAATCAAATGAGATATTATTCAATGATAATTTATAGAATTTTATATTTATTTCTTTGATTTTACCCACTTTTAGGGCCTGTTTGAATTCATGGTTAAATTTGTTGGAAGGATTATTAGAGAGGTGAGTTGTCAATGATATGAGTTGAGAAATGAAGAATTCAAGATGACTATGTAGATTTGATCTTTATTTTTTTAGGGTTTGAAATGCTAGGGTGATGAATAGGTATTCATCTCCCATTTTCTATTTTTAACGACTTCTAAAAATACGACCATAGGAGTTTAATTGCATAAAACAAACATGGCCTTAAAAATACATTTCTTGAAATTCTTGTGATTTTTTTTTTAATGATGGTTTGCCATAAATTTCTAGAATTCAATTGTATGCAAACACATCTTTATATTGAGAGGGAGAAAGCTTGAAATAGATGTATATGAGAATCAGGTATAGCAGCTGACTTGGCCACCACGACAATCAGGAAATGAAATAAAAGAGAAGAAGTGCAATTTGTGTGATGCTAAGGAGGTTGTGGGATTTGTAATGTGTTATATATAAGAATGTTTTGTTTGTATCCACACAAAAGGACTGGACCCAAGAGAACCAACATTATGGGATGGAAAGTCCACATGTGGAAAGATAAGCCACACATGTGGAAAGAGTGGCATATCCAGAGACTGATCTTTGGGCATCCGGGTCATAATCGTTCACAATGCGTAACAATATTACTACAATTATCAGCCACATTTTGATACCTTAACAGCTATTTCTCCATTAATATACCGCAAAAATTTAGATTGCAAAACTTGAATATTGTCAAAGCAAGTAACCTGTTTGGGTATTCACTTGGGTGATTCACTTGTAAAGTGAATTGTCATTTTAAGAGAGGAAAATAAGAGGGGACTTGGACAATTGTTTTTTTTTTTTTTTTTTCATATTAAGACTCAATCCTATGGTGGGTAATGGTAGGATCAAGGATCAAGGATGGTTTCCAAATCATTGTGTTAGGTAGGTGTGCATATGCTTTGGACTGATTATAGATGAGCCACATTCTACTGGATACAAATGAACAACAATCTGGATTCTGGAGTTTCATCTATACAAAAATAAAAAATAAAAAAATGCCATTTTGTAGAAAACAAAATCTAAACAGTTAGTACTGGTGTGGTGTTAGGAAAACTAATACAATATTATTTTATTGTTCGCATAAAAATAATATACTATTATCAACATCAACAGTGATTATATCCCTGCTCTCATAAATATGTTGGGAGGCCAGGCCCTGACTAGATAAGTAGATATTGCAGAAGAAATTATTATTATTTTTTTTTCACTGGGCTAGGTCATGCTACAAGTTGAAGAGTGATATTTTAACTTGAGGATGCAGGGATCGATCCTGCATACATGTGAGAAACTAAAGTACCAACACCACACAACCATAAGTGTGTTGGCAAAATAAAGTTTGAATCAACAATAGATGAATGCTATTGGTTTCAACGGAGTTAAAAAAACAAAAAAAAACCATCAAATTGACATCAATAGTATAAAGGTGATATCAACTATCAATGAATATATCAGCATCTATAAGTTATTGATGGGGGTATTTTAATTTTTTATTTAAAAAGTGTGTCATTTTTGGCGATGAGGGTGTTTCTAGTTTTTTCTTAACAAAAGTGTCTTGTGTTTTGGTCAAAATTGATATAAAACCTTTGACCACTGTCAAGGGGTTTTTGGATATTTAATGAAAATTAGGGGCTTCATAATAATTACTAAAAGATAGGTATGTGGAGGAAATTTCAAATTCTATTTTTTGAGTTTTTGGAATTACACCCTGAGAAAAACCCAAAATTCAAAATGCCCTCGACATTCTCCTGCAAAAATATTTTCTTTGAAACGATATTTTGAAAGATGAATAGAACTTGGTCCCCATTCTGAAAAAGGTGGCCCACCGAGTCAAGTAACTCATCTGAGTTTAACTGAGTACCATGGTTTCAAGTATTGGAATCGGACAATTGTATCAATTAGGCTAAAATAAATTGACATGTCTCACATTATTAGGTCAACACACTTTGCTTTTGGACGATACTTAAAGACCATATCACGTTAAGTACCTCATTTATGCACCCTTTCAAATCTTAATTGATACCGAGTCGAGTCGAGTCCACACCTTGGACTTCAGTGAGTCAAAAAGAGTTTCAAAGCCATGGTACTGTTGTATTTTGGTCCATGGCCCATCAATCCAATTGAATCTATCAAATGCCCCTAGCCCATGACCCATGACCCATGACCCATCCATCCTCTCCTTTCAATGGTTCTATTGTGTGCGTTTCATTACACCTCCAATCAAAGCCAATAATACCCTGAGTGTAACGTTCTCCATTCATCAAAGTGAGGATTCTGGCTCTTTGTTTTCCTTGCTCTTTCAAATTCCTCAACTGACAATGCTTTCTATAAGACCATTTTTGAAGGCACTCTCTTCATTCTCTGTAATGCAACAAAGGTTGTAATCTGAAAAGTACATGAAATTTGTAGGTTTATGTTTCAACTTTCCTCTTTATTTGGCAATTGAGAGAGATGATAGGTTTTGAGAAGTGCTTTCTAGTGATACTTGTGACAACCATTGCATTGAATGGATGCTCATGTGCTTACCATCACATAGTGGGAGAGTCAATTTGGTCCATTCCTCTAAGCCAAGATTTCTACAAAAACTGGTCCAGTAGGCACACTTTCCGGGTTGGCGATTCTCTTGGTAATTTCATTTTACGCGAATTTGGTTTCTCATATTTGTGTATGGTGATTGTTGATCTTGTTTTGTTTAAGAACCCATGATTGTTACTTGAAGTTGGTGTTTATAGTTAAAAGCATATAATCGGATCTTAATTGGACTTCAACTAACCATGTTCCCTTTTCTTTTCTTCTTCTTCTTCTTTCTCTATCTATAGTTTTCGATTTCGAATCAGGATTTTACAATGTAATGCAGGTATCAAGGAGAGAGTATGAGGATTGCACGGCGAACAGTCCATTTCGGGCTTTCGGGGAAGGCCCAGCAACTGTTCCTCTTCATGAAGAAGGTGCACACTACTTCCTTTGTAGCTTGGGAAACTACTGCCTCTTGGGCCAAAGGCTTGCAGTTGTGGTCCAACACTCCCCCTTCCCAGGACCTCCACCACCTCCACAGCGACCCGCGTTGTCTACTGGGCCAAATGCATGGATGTGGGCTTCGAGGCCCGCTACCGTTTCTTCTTTTCCTTCTCCGAATCCGTCCTTCCATCCAGTCCAAGTGGGTCACATGGCACCTGTACCAACTCATAGAGTCCCATCTCAATTCCATCCCACCCCATATTCTGGGGATGCTGATTTTAAATGTGGTGGGCTATCAATTATGATGGTTTTCGCTGCTTTGGCTGGAGCATTGTTTGGGCCTATTTGAGATTGAGAAGATGATGATTTGATTTTTGGATGCTTAGATGCAGATGAAAGGTTTTGTTTCTCACTTTTGTGTGGTGTGATTCATTAGGTACAATTAACACTTGAGCCCCTTTTGTGAATGCAAGAATTTCTAATAGAAATTTGAATGCAGAGAATTGTAAAAATTGAATTGTTTGATGGGAATGAATCCATTTGAATACACCCAAAAGTCTAGTGACCTTTAGGTGCTCAGTGGAACATAATTGAACATGGCGCATGCCATATAAAGTAATACCTGGTGAGAGGATTAGTCTGACTACTGGGTCAGGGACGCCCATATTCAGAATTTGTTGAAGTCCAGGTGAAGGAGGAGATTTCAACATTTACACAAAAACTTAAGAGATTAGAACAAATGATTTTCAAAGGGGATTACACACAAAAAAAAAAAAAAAAAAAAAAAAAAGGGAGAATTTCATAAAGGTATAAAACTTTTGGCTCATTCTAAAAAATATACATGAAGATTTGAATATTTTAAAAAAGTATAAAAGTTTTCACGATTCTTTCTATCAAGTCCTCGCCATAATTATACCTTTATACCATTTTTCAAAATCTTTCCTTAATAAATCATTTAAGAGAAATGATAAAGCTCAATCCAAATGACCCAGTGGGGCCCATTTTATCTATAAGCATGAACAGTTAGAAAAGGGAGGTTCCAAACGACTAAAAAACTAGCTTCATAAAATGATTATCATCATCAAAATAAAAAAGGTCAGTTCTAGGGAGGAGGAAAGAGGCCAGGAAAAAGGCAACAGAATCTACATGGGAAGGGAATTTTGTTCATTTCTGGAATTTTGTTCATTTCTCAAAACTTACGAAAGAGGCCTCGATAAAAAAAATTGTGGAAAACTTCATTTCTTTTTGAAATACTAAAAACTTTTTATACTTTTTTGTGAAAATAAGCCAAAAGTTTCATACTTTTTTGAGATTTTCCGAACTAAAAACTTTTGAACGGCCATCTACAAAAACAAAGATTTACCCGTCAGTGCTCAATCACCTCAGGGAGGAGGAAAGAGGTTAAGAAAATGCAGCAAAATTTCACAAGGGAAGAGTATTTTGGTCATCTCTCACAACTTTAGAAAGAGGCCTTGATTGAAAAAGTGTGGAAAAACTTTTATACCTTTTTTAAAATACTAAAGTTTTCTTATACTCTTTTTTTTTTTTTTTCGGAAAATGAGATAAAAGTTTTATACTTTTTTGATATTCTTCCTAAAAAAAAAAAAAAAAAACTTTTGAGAGGCCATATGCTAAAAAACAGAAGATTTACTCGCCAGGGCCCGAGCCCGACCACCACAGTGAAAAACAGAGAAAATCATACTTTCTCGTGTTTTCAATTTCATCGTTCTCTCCTTTCCGCCCTTTTAACCCCCGAGCTGCGAAAGAGGGTAAAAGTAGCAGATGATGATTCGCGTAAAAGATTCCAAGGAAATGATTTCTAGGATTCCTCACAAAATCCTCTCTTTCACCAAAACCGCCAAAAGCAGAAACAGCACAGGAACTCTCTACTGCGCTGCATTCACATCAATTTGCTCTCAAAACCCTAATTCGCCCCTCACATGGATCGGCTCCTCGCTAGAATTAGGGTTTTCTTCCTTCCTTGGATTCGCTTCGCCCATTCAGGTACCCTTTAGATTTCTCCTTGTTTTTTTTTCTTTCGATCTTTTGGTTTGTGTTTTCGATTCTCTTTACAAAAGAAACGGAGGGAGTTCATGTTCTCGTGTCAATTTCATTCAATTTTGGGCGTGGATTTATGGATGTGTTTCTGGGAATTGTTGGTGGACAGTGTGAGAATGTGCCGAGTTTCGCGTTGTGTTTCAATTGAATTTCATTAGGATTTTGGGAAGAAAGACACAAAAAAATTGTTGTTAATTGAAGATTTTCTGATGAAATACAGAAGACGTGGAGAGGTTGTTTTGTGGAATTTATGATGTATGGGTCAGGAATGTGGCCAGTCTGCAGTTTTTAGGAGGTGGGGGGGGGGACGATGGTTATGCAATCTTAAATTGTTGATGTGACAGGTTTCTAATTTTCTCCCAGATTGGGAGATTGTAGCTGTCTAATCTTTTTGGCCTTTTTACTGTGCCTTCCATAGTTATGAGTTGTAGTCAAGTAGGGAGGATAAGGAGTGGAGTTGACTCATGGAGTCAATTTCAATTCAACTATTAAAAATTGTAAAAGATTTAAATACAGTAAGAATTGCAGGGAAGAGGGTCTGTAAATATTGAGGGGAAGGTTTCTTCGTTTTGGTGTGGGGTCTTGGCTTTGACCTGGAGTTCTTGTGGGTCCAAAGCATAGTTACCTAGTTTACAATTAGATTAATTCGCATTCGAATTCGCTATTCGAGTCTTTGCTGGATAAAATGAATTCGATGGAGTAGGTTCATTTGATTTGCATCTCAAATCGTCTATTCGCAGTTCGAGTTCAACGAGTTCGATGAACTACATTTGTGTCCATGCTTAGGCAATCACTAGTGCCCCCATCTAAAATCCAAATCACCGAAGATAACTGTTCTTTAAATTTACTATGGTGAGATTTTACTAATTAGAGTTGGGCCCACATAGATTGATTGTGTGTAAATAAAAATCAAAGTAGAACTTCATGTTTTACTGGTAAGCAATCTTAAGGTGCCACTTTGAGATTTGGATTAGCGCTAATAGACAGGGGTACCATGCTTTTGAATTGCTTGGATTTTCAGGTGGGCACTTTCATATGGGCACCACAACTGGACCCAATGTAGAGAACTACATGAGACTAGTTCGATGACAGTTTGTGAATCAAGCTGTGAATTATTCGAAATGAACTATTCGGAGTTCGAAGGCCTCATGAATGAACCAGGTAACTATGGTCCAAAGTATGAAAAACATATGTAAAGTGTAGATGTGTTGATTAATTGGTAAAAGAAAAATGAATTGAGGGAGAAAGATTTGAAATTCATAATGGTGAGGAGGAAAGAAAAAAAAAACACATTGTATATATATTTGATCAGTAACCATGTAAAATTCATTGAAAACGAGAAAGATACTAACCAAGAGCCATTAGGGACCAGTCTAACCACCCAGAAAACAAAACCTGGTGATTACAAGCAGTCAAAGGTCTAACAGAACACTACCCAAGACCCAATCCCCACAAATTACCCCAAAGGACCTATGTAAAGAGATTCCCCATGATTCGCCAAAGAGTTGGCCACCTCATTTTCTCCCCCTAATATGTGACATAAATCCACGGTTGTAGCAGAACTGGCAACCCTGACACTTCCAAGGACGACCTCCTTCTTTGGTTGTGATGTGACCCGGAAAAAATTGTAATTATGAGAGAGAGAGAGAGAGAGAGAGAGACGATGGGAATTTGTCAAGGCAATGCCTAGTGGATCATGAAATGCATTAAAAAAAAAAAAAAAAGATTGGTGGACTCCAACATTTTTCTGTTTGATCACTGCTAGGCTGCTTGATTCTAGGAAGTACGTGAATCAATCTTGTAGATGGGTTCTGTGCTTTTACTATGCAGTCACTGGATCGTTCTAAGTTTTGTGTGTTTTTGTGCTTATACCTTGCCTTTTTCCATCAAGCCCTTGAGTTTGCGTATTGGTATTTTGTGGCCGCATTTCTTCTCTACTTCTGGGAATCACGAATGTCTATGATACCCAGTCTTTGGTTAGTTTGGAAGGAGAGGAACAACATTTTTAGAGGTGCTTCGTCGTCCATTGATAGAGGCAAATCGAGTCTAACAGGTATTGGAGGGGTGATTGGCAACGATAAGGGAGAAATTCTTTGTATCTTTTCTAAAGGTGTAGAAGTCAAGGATTCTGACAAAGCTGAGGTCCTGGCTATTTTAGAAGCTTTGAGAAGTTTTTCTTGTTCATTTCAGGTCACTTTGATTATGGAGAGTGACTTGCACAATGCAATCTTGTGACTAATGATAAGGTCAAGTCATGGAAGTTCCAGTTTTTTTTTCAACGAGATATAAAGGCCTTGGCTTTCCATCTTCATGTGGTTAGATCGGCCAACAGGTAGACAGACTCTTTAGCTAAACAGGGGTTGATAGATCTTCTGCTTCGGATGTTGTTTTGCTGTAATTGTGTTGTATAAGTCTCTTATACCCGTGGTTCTCTTTTTGGTGTAGCTTGTAAGCTGCTCTCTTAGTTCATATAAATTTAATTACCTTTAAAAAAAGCGTGATACCCAGATACTCCAAAATGGACAACATATCCATACCATATCCCATCCAATGCTTATGTTTTAACTGTAAAACTGTGTTCCTGCCATATCCATAGACATGGTCCACTGTCCATTCCATATATGGGCATCATAGGCAAACACGTCTTTAATGTTTTGAGTTATGAAATGGAGGCCTGGGATAAAAATGGGGAAGGAATGTATGGCCTGATGGAATCCAATGGTAGGGGAAAAGATGATAAAATAAATGGTTTGTTCTAATCATAATCTTTTTTTTTTTTTTTAATGGCGTTGTTCTAATCATAATCTTACTCAACAACTTTCCTAATGATACTTCGATGCTTTGGTTGAGTTATGCCTTCTCTTGGCTTGGGCTTCTAATGCATGTTTTCATTATGAAATCTGAAAGAATGGCTTTCTGTATTGATTTCTTTCCTCAAAGATGGTGCAATCTAATGAATACATGGGCAAGGTCCGCAAGGATGCTTTTGTATCGGTTTCTTCTCTCTCAAGATGGAGATCTTACCCTGCAAAAACAGGGTCTTTGGAGGGGAGTATAGATAGAATAGTGGTTCCTGGAGTGGATCTGAACGGAATTCAATGATCATAAGAGATGAATGAGAAGGTGCTTTCCACTATAAAAATTCTGATCTCAAATATTTGGTGTTGGACGTTGTGCAAACTGGGGGAGTCCTAAAGTTTGTTTCTAAGAAAAGACAGTGAAGGCATGAAGCTCAAATGATATATCAGAAGTTGGAAATGGAGGTCAAAGCCTTCAAAAAGGATACACTTAGCGTGTTTAGTTTAGGAGAGGAAACTAGAAAAATAGGGAACTTGGTGGAGTAGGCTAGTAACATAGGTGTCCAACTGAAGGGAAATTCTATTTCTTCATAGTGATTATAGTTAGATAGAACATTAGGGGACTTGGAAGGAAAGAGAAGAGGGTTGTCTTGAGGTATAAGTTGGATTTTTTGTCAAGAAACCAAGTTGAAAGGGTGGACGATTGCGTGATAGATGAATTTTGGGGGTTTAATGGCTGTATTGGGAGCTTGTTACATCCCAAGGAGTTTTGAGGGGATGGTTTAGGAAGAAAGTTCATTCCAGTTGGAAGAATTACTCTGCTCCCAAAAGTTGTCAAAATGTTGCTCAATTATGGATGATTTTAAATGGATGGCTGCCAATTTCTGTGGCTCTAATGAGTAATGAGGACATGAGGGGTCAATTCTGTGTGTGTGTTTTGGCTTAATCAGACCCAGACTTGATTGTTAACTGGACCCAAATCTTGGACCTGGTCCGAACCTAATTATTATTTTTTGAATGGTCTGAACCTAATTATCAATCAGTTTTAGAGAAAAATGGGATCCATGCCTGTATTTTTGGGGTCGGGTCCATTGTTTATCCTCATGATCGAGGGTCCACTGACATCCCTAAGGTCTCTCATATCAAATGAGCTACTTGTTGTATTTTAAGTTTCTAATGAAATAATTTTTTATAACAGTTTTTTATGAAATATTAATGTTACTGTCTTACACATCTGAAAAATAAAAATAAAAATTCAACCTAAGAGTTTCTGTAGTGGATGGCTTCTTGGCCCTTTTAGGTTTCTGACCCTAGCGAGCTCGAGAAAGAAAGGACAATGCCCCACATCATTCTTTTTTGTTCCTTACAACCTAGAGGCCTTGGTGTCTTCAAAGATTTTTTGTTTCATTTCGGTAGAAATTATTGAAATGTTTCATTTCGTTAACGTTTTCCAAAACAAAACATGCTTATAATTTTTCAGCCCAAAGTTCAGCTTGTTTGCACCAAAACAAACTGACATTATTACTGAAGTAGGTCGAAAGAGCCAAAACAAACTGAAATGCCCATAATAGGTTCGTTCTTAAGGAACATGTACAATTTTGAATTTCTTTTCTGTTATGTGCATAAAACGCATGCACATGCACATGGGGGCCAAGCTTTGATGACATGGTTTAGTGGCCTAGACCAAGTTCTAGTTATTTAGTTGCTATTTTGTTGCTTAATTGTAGTCAGTTTCTATTAATGTTGCTAGTTTGTAGGGAGCAGTTCTCCATATCCTGATTTTACCGTTGTAACTTGCCTTATATATTAATAAGGCATGAGTGAATAAAAGGATCAGCAAAAATTTATCTAAAACTTGTTGGGAGGTTGGTTTCCCTCGAAGAGACCATTTCAGTTCTTTGTTTTCTTCTGCACAAGCTATCTCCGATCTTTGCTCTAAGCCCATCTTACAAAAATAGCTAAAATAGGGAGAGGACGGGTTAGGGAACCCATTCTACTTCAGAGGCCCAATTCAATCAACCTTTAACAGACGTACCCATCATATTGGTATTAGAGCCAAGTATGTCTGATAACCGGATCACCCGACTGGAAACTGAGGTGGGTTTATTGTCTTACTTGGCTCTGATACCAATATGATGGGTACGTCTATTAAAGGTTGAGTCTCTAGATTGAATTGGGCCTCTGAAGTGGAATGAGTTCCCTGACCTAGTCCTCTCCCTATTTTAGCTATTTTTTGTAAGATGGGCTTAGAGCAGAGATTGGAGATAGCTTGTGCAAAAGAAAACAAAGAACTGAAATGGTCTCTTCGAGGGAAACCAACCTCCCAACAAGTTTTAGATAATTTTTTACTGATCCTTTTATTCACTCATGCCTTCTTAATATATAAGGCAAGTAAAAGTTACAACGGTAAAATCAGGATATGGAGAACTGCTCCCTACAAACTAGCAACATTAATAGAAACTGATTACAATTAAGCAGCAAAATAGCATCTAAATAACTAGAACTTGGTTAGTAACAAGACTAATTCCAAGGCCACTAAACCATGTCATCAAAGCTTGGCCCCCATGTGCATGTGCAATGGTTATGCACATAACATTTTCCCTTTTTTTCCTGTAAACTGCTTAATCTGGCCTGGAAAATGTGTCAAAAACAGTCTTTTAACTCTTTCCAAAGAAATGAGAAGACTTTAAATAAGTATTTTCAGGTTTTTTATATATTATTTCCTTTTTTTTTATATTCTTTGTATTTGTTTTCTTCATTCCATCTTTTTTGAAACAGAATGCCTAAATGGCCAAAATGCTAAAATATTCCATTTTTTGAAGCAAACTTGAATGGGCTCAAAACAAAATTGACAACCATGCTTTGATGTGCGGATTTGGAAACATTGTCCTTCCAAGAATTTCTCCTCTAAGTTGTTCCTCAAGGCTTATGTTTCCAAGTCCAATTCTTGTCCTCCATGTACATTGGTATGGAAAGGCTTTGGTCCTCCAGGAGTTGAGGCTATTTGCCAATTAGCACCAAGAAATAGCATTTGATAATTTCGAGGTACAGGAAATTTCTTATACAAGTATCTCAGATATCTCTGTTTTATTCAAGGATGAAAGAGAGACTGCAAACATACTTGCATCTTCATTGTCCGTTCACTAGATAGGTGGGTAGTCATTTTCTCTTACTATGTGGTATGTTGCAGTGCTTCTTGAGAAGCCTTTATGGTAAAGGAGGCCAAATTATTTTGAGGTTCTGGAAAGTTGGGGAGCGGGCCCTTTGGTAAAAGAGGCCATATTATTTGGAGGTTTTGTTAATGGCTATTTTATGATCTCTTTGGAAGGAAAGGAGTGAATTCATTTTTGAAGAGAATGAAATGTTATTGGAGCAGGTTAATATGATTCTTCCATGTGTGGCGCAGTGCGCTAACTTTTGACTAGAAAGGAATATTTGGACTTGCAGTTAAAAATATTTCTTTGTGAACTGGGAAATAAGAAATTGGTGAGGTGGTTGCCTCCTGCTGATACTCAGAAGTCAGAAATTCAATATCGGATTATGTGATCAGAGGAAAACTAGGTCCATCTGGCAAAGTGGTATTTTGTTCGATGAGCATGACTCTACTCAAATGCTCGAGGTAGATTGGGGTGAGCAATTCCAATGAAGTGGAGCTGTGAGAAGTGGAACTAACGGAGGCTTTTTGGATCATCACTAACTTTTTTTTTTTTTTTTTTTGGGGTCATTTCATTGCGGAAAGTGACTCTACAAATGTGATATCTTGGGATATTAATAACTGGGAGAGTTCATGGAAGTGTCATATTACTTTAATTGAACTTAAATGTGTCACAATTAGCTTCAAGTTGAGTTTCATCATATTTTGATGGGACTAAATGTAAGTGGTTGATGCTTTGGCCAAACAAGGAGTTGATAAGGAATCTATGTATTTAGGCACATGCTTATATTTCTTTTTTATTTGATTTCCTTTGTTTTGTATCGGTTTAAAGATTTTCCACCCTATCCTGAACCTTGTTTCTTATTCTGACATCTTGATTGAAACTTAACCATTATTGATAAAAAAAAATGTATTGAAAATGGTGCCTAAATTAACTTCTTCCTTTTTTTGGAAGGTTCTAATTTAACTTTGGTTCGTATGGTTCAGTAGGATTTGTATATTTTTTTGTCTCTTTCTAATGTATTTCCATTTGTACCTGTGCACTTTATACTTGAATAATTGCAATTTATTATTAAAGGTTCTTTTAATATTTTAATAAATTTGTATGGACCTGTTATGGCATTAGGTTTCAAGCTTTCATATCTCTTTATGACACATACATCTGTAAATATGTCCACTGTCCAAGCTACATATACTTCAACATGCAGGCGACTTTGACGCTTGAATTTTAAGTGCTAGTTGTGGGGATGTGGCCTATGTTGAAGTCTGTAACATGGGTGCAGTTGTTAAGTTCAATCTAAATCTTAAATATGAAGTCTTTATCACCAAGTTGCTGTTATCTCCCTAAACCTGGAAGAGGTTTGTGGGAAGAGAAGTGATCAATGGCTTGAATAACTTCAGTTTTAAATTAGGTTTGATGTCTTTCCTTGTAGCTGCCATATCTGCATCTGCTTCCTCAGATTTCTAATAGCTATGATCTCATTCGTCGGTTATCCATGGTTTGCATTTTGAGACGAAAGCTTGTATACTGGGGGAAACATTGACGTCCAACAAATTGTATAGCCACCGCTGGTGATAGCCACGACATCTATGTGACATTAGAGTAACTTATGAGACTGTGTTCTTTTGTCTCTGCATTTCTGCAGAATCTTCACCATTCATTAGACACTTCTCATGCAAGGAGCTTAGAAGAGCGACAGGCAGCTTCAGTACAATCGTGGGAAGTGGTTCTCATGGATTTGTTTATAAGGCTCAATTCTCAGATGGTCTTGTTGCTGTAGTCAGAGAGGTAAGAGATTTTCAGCAAGGACAGGATGCCTTCGACAGGGAAGTTCAACTGTTGGCTCGTCTGCATCATCGCCACCTTGTCACATTTCGAGGGTTTTCCAAAGGATATGATAGGTTTTCTTTATAATTGTGTCTATCAAATAGATTTTACTTTTCCATGTTGATGTCTCAAGTCCATTCAGATTTTCCATTTGAGTTGTCATTATTTTGAACGATCGTTTTGAATCTGCCTTAATTTGTTGCAGGTTTCTCGTCTTTGATTACATGGAAAATGGCAGCCTAAAGGAACTCCTTCATGGTATGCATTAACGCTTGATCCCATGTATCCACCCCTGTTAATTTCGTTACAGTCAATTTGATGGGATAAATTTGCAGATCCTCTGAAGACTCCATTGAATTGGAGGAGAAGATTGCAAATAGCTGTTGATGTGGCAGCTGCTCTGGTATGTGATTGACTGATCAAATTAATCCATACATACATTAAAAAAAAGTCTTTTGTGATTCATTGTTATTAGCTATTGCATTGCATTTCTGCAGGACTATCTGCACTCTTTTTGTGACCCTGCTGTATACCAAGTATCAGTCAACTCAAGTAATGTTTTGTTGGATGAGAATTTTGTTGCCAAGGTATGCTCAGGTGCAATGAAATAATTCCACAGATTTTGTGGGGCCCATATGGTCCAGTGCCAATTTATGGGATTGGGTGGGATGTGTAGGGCGACCTTGTGAAAGGAGACTGCGAGTGGCCATGAAAATCCTAACAGTTTCAAAGCTGTCGTCGTCGTTATTATTATTATTATTATTTTTGTAGGACTAGGGTGATTGGATGGGTGCGATTATTTACCCACTCTGCAAGTGGTTCTCCACACATCCTACCCACCAAGACCACCATGAATCGGAACTACTCCATATGCTCTCTCTCTCTCTCTCTCTCTCTCTCACACACACACACACACACACACACACACACACAAATTTGTGCAATGGGACCCACCTAAGATCAATCCAATCCCTGACACCCACTAGTCACTGCCCCCACCACTCACCCCAACTTGACCCTCATTTAGACCTATATTCACTGTTGAATCGAATCTCTCATAGATGGCAAAATTGAAAAAAATTGAACTTTGAATCCTTCAAATCAAGGGCTAGGATAATCTGGTGGAAGTATTTTCTTTTTCCAATTCTAATCCATGATACAGCCTTTCCCCCTTCTGTTGATTGGCATGCATCCAAATCTGCCCCACAAAGAGAGGTATGTGGAGACTATACTGATACTAATCGCACTTGTGTACAATGTGTTTCTGTGTGTGTGCATGTGCATGCTTGCAAGACTAGACTGTTATTTGCTACTGTTAAATTATGAGATAGAACCTGAAGATGACAGTTAACCTTGATATTCGCAGCTCTCTGATGTGGGTTTCCTTGCTTCTGAAGGCGATCTTATTCTGGAAGTGAATGCCACATGTTCTGGTATAAGTTAACCTTGTACTTTATTCCTGTTCTTATGTTTCTTATTTTTGTTAAAATCTTTTATATGATTTGTTTTTTTACTCATGCAGGTCACGTAGATCAGAAATTCAAGCATGTCATCTTCCAATATGGCGTGCTCCTTCTCGAGCTCATCACCGGCCAATCATTTGGTAACGAAGACATGGATTTAGTTAAATGGGTGCAGGAATCTGCCTTCACTGATTCCATCCATAAGATGATGGACACAGATCTTGGGAATAGTTATAATTCCAAAGAAGTTAAAAGTCTTCTAGTAATAGCAAGGTTGTGTACAAAAAATGAAGGAACGGGATCAATTACAATAAAACAAATACTCAGATATTTGCAGAGAACTCTAGAACCCTTTGTTCCATTTGCCAATTATTGTTAGCTTGCAAAGCTCTTGTTTGCTTTTAATTATTGGTGCTGAGAGACTTCTCTATTCTCAAGGAAAAAATTTTGACCACTTTTTTCTTTTATGTGCATGTGGGGTTGGTTGATATGTTTTTGCTTCATTTTTCTCACAGCTTCTGTAGAATTTATGGAATTGGATAGTTTGTTCGCTTTTATGGGAGGATCATTTTACATCGTCACTTGTTAAATTTCATACACTACAAAGTTACTAACCTTTTAACTTGGCAGTGTATTTGAATTAAAAGCAATATGAAGACCATAATGGGAGAATTGAGATTTGTATCTAATTTATCATCGTGAAGAGAAAAAATAAAGGAAATGGACACTAGTCATGTTGTTTGGTGCATGAATTTAATCTTTAGTTGATGTATTTGGCCTTCTTGATTTGCAGCAAGGTCACAAAAAAACATGTTGAGATTTGCTCTATGGTTTCTCGAATTGGTTCATGCATGATTCACTTTTATGGTAAGTGGCTATGTTGTGACACTGCAGTATTGTGGTACTCAATGGACCATGAAGTACCATGGTACCTGAACTCCATTATTGTGGTTTTATCAGCACTTCTTTGGATGAATGAAAAGAACAACATGTATGAATTTCAAGCAAAAGTAGAAAATCTAGAAGGATAGAAGACAGTAAAAAGGAAACCTTCTTGCTTCCCCTAACATCGCACAAAAAGATTTGGGAATTGCTCCTTACATCTGATACAAGTCCCGATTCAAGGATATGTCAGGAAAATACATGTAAGCATACAAGTGTGTGGAGGTGTTTACATGTGACTACTGTGTGCTCCTGGGTCTGAAATGAGGAATTACTAATCCGTCTTTCGTTTTCTCAGGAATTCTGAAATGATTTGTCTTTCAATTTCTTTGAAACCATTATGTTTGATGGGAACAGATGCTTTTTTTTTTTTTTACAGAGAGAAAGCATTGATGAATTTTCACCACCCTACCGAAAGGACAAGGAAGACAGACATGGATCATCTTTTTCATACTCGTATCTGCTTCATGCGTGGCTTGCAAGAGGAACCACCTCTGCAAGAGGTGTTGAAAGTGGCGTCGGCAAGGGGGATGTTCGGCAAACAGGGCATGTTGGGTGCAGCCGTAACCATGCATCCACACACTTGAGGTGGAAGAGGTGGCTGCAGTCAGGCAGCAATCGCAGCATGTCCGTGTCCTTGTAATCAGCCAGGCAGATGGAGCAGCACGAGGCTGTGGTGTCCTTGTTGCTTAGCTTAGCCTTAGAGTAGAGGAGTTTGGGGTAGCTCAGGAGGGTGGCGTCGTCAAGGCCAGCTTCTATATCCATGACAGGCGGATGGGTGTCCGGCTCAGGGCGTTGCTGAGAATGGTGTGATGAATGGGCACGATTGCAGTAGTATGAGGCAAGGGTGATGGTGGTAATGAGTAGTAGTATGCCTATAGAGACTCCTATGCCATAGCCGAAGCCACCGATATTGCCGTTGCCAAGCAGACCGCCGGAATTTGAGTCTGAAGTGTTGTTCATGGTTACAGAGATGGATCAGTGGGATGGATCAGCTATGGGATAATGGGTTATTTGGTGGGGTGGTTGTGCCAAAGATTGATCAGCCATTGATGGATGTGATTGTTATGTGAATTTGGAAGTCAAAAGCTTGTAAAATGTCAACGGCAAAGCTGTGATGAGGAAAGATGTGACGAGGAAGAAGCAAAGATACCACCTCCCTTTGGGGAGGAAACATGTGCACAGAGAGAGAGAGAGTTCTTTTGTGTGCAAGGGAAACAACGGTTTGAAAGAGACGTGGGGGAATATAAAATGGAAGTGAGGTCAACTGTTCTTTTCTCATTGGATATATGCTGGTTTCTTTCATGGGGTATGTAGTAGAGGTCACAATTCCCCGAACCAATCTGCCAACCCAACCCATTAATTCATGTTTACCCTTGTCCTTACTCAACCAACTAATTTGACAGTGACCCACAAAACTGATCCGGTTCTATCCAGGGCCGGCTCGAGACAATTTGAGGGTTAAAGCGGCAATCCTAAATGAGGCTTTTTCTATGTTTTAATATTATTATAAATATTTTATTAAAAAATTATTTTTCTTGCTTTTTTGTGATGTAAAATTACTAATTAAGTTTTTATTGTCAAGTTTTTCTAACCTATCTTAAGTCCACCTCCAAAAACTCACATGGAAATTTTAGGTCACAAAACCCAACTACCTATTGCCGCCTGCCCCCAACCCGCGCCCCCCACCCTTGAGTCTTCTAGGTGGGGCTCGGAGCATTTTCACCTGTACACAGTGCGCATATATACCATGAGTCAGGACTATCCAAGATGAACTTCAGATGTGTGCCCCCGCGTATTGGATGTTTCAGATGCACGGTGCGCACATACACTATGGGCAAGTGAATACATTACGGCGGGGCCCCATTGTTTATCTTAAATTTTAAGATTTATTATTAGGGCTGAAATCGTAAGCTATAGATCTGTTACAACCACATCATAAATTAAATTTGAATGGGCCCCTATTAAAATAGGATATACAAAAACAATGTGGAAGGCTTGTGAAACGAGTTCACGACTGAATGTATTGTTGAAATTTGATACACATGGACTGCTAGAAATATAATGGTGTGCTAAAATCAATTAGACTACTAGTTGGTAGAAATATAAGAGGTAGATTTGGAAATATAATAGGCCATAAATGACACTTTAAGGTCCCATGAAAATCTTTATGGTATCTTCTTAAGAGAGAGTTATTATGGAGCCTTATATTTTAAGGAGAAAAAAAATAGATGACATTTGACAAGTTTGCCAAGTTTTCTTTTTTGAAATTTCAAAAGATGTCTGCTGCTATTATGAGACCTTATTTTTGGGGGTCTAAAGCAATGGCTTTGTTGGCTTTATGGTAAACCCGGCCCTGGTTCCACCTGGTAATTAAGGGTTCTGGTTGACTGTTCTAACTTCGTGATTAGGTTCAGTTTGGATTGATCCAAGTTACCTACACCGGTTAGCTCAAACCCAAAGCAACACTATCCATTTCTGCACCTACTCTGTCTGCTGCTTTTACATCTTTATCCTACTGGCATGAATAATTCACATTACATTAATGCATGTATGACCTGCATACTTGATCTTTGCGCTTGTGGGCAATGAAATGACGCAGCTAGTGAGGTTTATAACCGATGCACGTCAATTGCTGGTTGAAAGTCATGGATACTTGCGTCTTTGTTTCTCCTTCCTGGAAAGGATATACAATACATGCACTTGCCAATAAGGAGAAAGACCCAGGATTTTTATTTGAGGGGGGCGAACAAGGGGCGAGGGCTGTTTGGGACCCAATTATTCATTGGATTTAAAAAGAGTGTGGACGGTTTTCTTTTGGTCCAACGGGGTGAGTGCCCCCGAAAGCTAATATGTAGGTCTGGCCATGCTCGTCATGAGCAAATATTCAAGATTGTATAAGGTCAGCCTCTCCGATTCGATCCATGTGGGCCTGAGGCTAAACAAATCCAGCCTCTTAGCTAGCAGGTTGGTTCCATTTTAAAAATTCATGCTAGGATCATTGCTCTGCTCTGGGTAGACTCTGAAGAGACACCCTCTATCCACTGTGGGGTATATCAGATAAAGGGCTAGATTGCCTGCCCCACATCATGGGGATGGTCGTGTCTACAGCTGGGGCAAGAAGCTCATTTTGTGAGGCCCATGGCCTTTTGTTAATCTTGTGGTCTAGATTGCATGCACAAGGGTGGAGATTGGTCGTTTATGCAGTTCATGCATCTGGCGAAGTGGTTTGCACGTCCAGGTAGAAAGAAGGAAATATGACTTGGTCTATCTGATGATGTACGTCAAGCCCTTGATTTCTTGAGCATTAGGCCAGAGCCGGCTCCTCCTACCTGAATTAAAAATGGGATTGATGCCTCTGAGATGGCCATGGACTCTTTGTAAATATTATACATGTCATGATGGTGGGCCTAGTTGTTGCAGCTGTCTATTTCATTATTGAATATCTTAGGAAAGTGGGATTGGCTTCTTTCAGTGTTTCTTTCCTTCAGATTAATGTCAATTAGCTGACATTTTGAAAAGCTTGCAGTATTCTCATGGGAGTATTCCCTTCACATTTGGCAATTAAATCCTCATGGATACCCTACAAGTTTTGACAAAAGTCATGTAAAACCCACATTTGGCAATTGTATTTCATTGAGAGTTTGGGCCGGTGAAAATTCTCATTTGAGAGGATTTTCATGTCCGACGGTCCAACACATAGATTTTGAAGCCCTCATTTTGTAGTTTTACACATCAATACCAATTTTTCTCCATTATGCCCATTGCTATGCCCTGATATCAATATTGTAAAATCCTTGGTTATATAAATCCTTAGTGAGAAATTCCTATTTCAGGGGCAATGAGAAACCCTCAATTCCGCAGATTCCTCGTGGACTCCTTATCTGTCACCAAACATTTACTTTCAAATCCTCATGGTTAGTGGGACCAAAATTGTGAGTTGAAGGTTTTTGTGACAAATGTTTTCCTAAACCTAAATGAAAGGCGCTTGTGAGTGGAGAAAGCCACATCTGCTATTGTTTGAAGGAGTAAGTAGTCCTAAAGCAACCAAAAAGAAAAAAAAAACATAGTAGAAAGTAGTTCACAAAGTCAAATACTCAAAATCCAAATCATAGATGGTGGAAAATCTAGTGGACCACCGATCAGACCATCCCTTTTGAAATATATACCTGGTACAAGACATGACCCCCTTTTTAGGGGAGTTTGGTGCAACATTAACTTAAGACACGCCAAACAGTCCCACTAGATGCCAATGTCATGGGCTTTCAAGGTCAAGATTCTCCTAGTATATCTGATCAGGCCCAAGCCAGGACATTGCAATTCCTATACTATTTTTGTTGTTGTTAAGAAACTGCAGACCTGACTCGGCTTGAAAGTTTGTCAATTTGAGTCAGTCTTGTTCAAGTTATGCACATAGAAATAAGGTGGGGAAGATATGTGAAAAATGAAAGACTCGATTCTTCTCTTAGCATTGACCAAGCTTGTAACATTATTGAGTTTCTAATCTACTCAATGGAAAATGAAAATCTGTATAGGTAGAGGTAATTCGTCCAGGTCAAGTCAAGATTTGTTGTTCAGACAAAAAATTAAAATTGAAAAAGTAAAGTTAAATCTTTCTAAGAATTTAGAGGATTTTATGGAAAAAATCTTCTTAGACTTAGTGGAGACCAAAAAGGACCCAAAATATAATTATCCACATCCACCGTAGTGGTCCCAGGGGCCCTTTTAACTTTTTTTTTTTTAAATTTCCTGAGTAGCAATATCCTCACTCACGTGTTCTTTAAAACCCACCCAAAACCTTTTCCCTCTTTTGTTTTATTCTTCCTCCTCTCTTCTCCTCCATAAGCTTCCCCCTTTCTTCTTCCTCCACCTCTCTTCTCTGCCACGATCTTTGTTCTTTTCTTTTCTTCTCCTTCACGAGCTTTCTTCTTCTTCCTTCTCTTTTCTCCTCCACTAGCTTTATTCTTTTTCCTTCTCTCCTCTCCTCAACAAACTTCTTCTCTCCAAAAATTTTGCATTTTTGAAAAAGAAAGAGGTCTTGCATGAGTTTATACCTGTTGATTATATATTTGCACAAACTGACTTGTTTCTTAAGACATCGGATTCTTCATGGGATGCTACTTGTTGGAGTTTATAGATTTGTGGATAGATTGATTGTCGCTTGTAATTTTATTATCGGATCTTGATTATTCAAGAGAGTAACTAATTCCAAACCCTCAATCACTAAATCCTCATTCCAAATCCTAAATCCCCAAATCCTAATCCAAATCCTAAGAAATACAAATAAACAATCGCTTATTGAATTAACAACATTACTCAAGGGGTTTCTCGGTGGTCTAGTTATACCCTCCAGTCATATTGATAATTGCCTACTTAAGATGTCACTTTCTGCCGCTCGCTAGTAATTCTCACATTTGGTTATAATAGTTTGGGTAGGAATTCGACCTATTTGGGCACAATTTTGTAATTGAAAGCGAATGTGAAATGTAAAAGTAAAACATGAAACATTAAATGTAATTTAAAATTTGGAATGTGAAAGGTGGAATGAAAGAAAAAATTGGAATGTGAAAATGAAATGTGGATGTGAATTGTGTGTGTAAATCTTAATTGTAATCTTATCCTCTTTTTCTTCTTTTTAACATGTGATTAGTGGGGATATCCCCACCCGGCATAGTTAACACACTCAGTTAGGCGGGCATATCACCGCCCACTTTTGCACGATCGAGAGGGATTTCGCAACTCAGCCAAAAAGAAAAAAAAAAAAAGCCAAAAAAAGTAGCAAGAGGACTTTTATAGTCTATATTCGAGAGTTTTTTTGGTCTTTAACGAATCTTATAGGATTTCTAGGGTAAAACCCTCAAGAATCTAACATCCGCACGGCTTCCACTAGAGGCAGTAATTCATTAACACACTTTACAACCCAACTTAAATCAAGGTTGGGAAACTCGGCGAGTTGGCTCGACTCTACCGAGTCACCTCATTTTGACGAAAGACTCAGTCAAATATAAGAAAAACTCAACCGAGTTAAAAACAAGTACACATTGCTTGAAGTTTCGAGTTAGCAATTTAATAGTGATTGATTGAAATGTAATAGGTTTACTATTATGAATTTATCATTATTAATTTATGTAAGCACATGTATATCTAAATTCTATAAGTATTTGATCCATTGCATATAATCATATCCAGCGTACCATGGTGATGTATAATGATCATGGAAGTTAGGGTGTGCACATGGGCAATTTAGATCGATTTAGAGGGGAAACCATTAACCAAACCGAACCCATCAGATTTCTATCTTCCCAAGCCGAACCGAACCACCCATGTGCTCAAACCAAATCAAAAGGAATCGGTTAGGTTCGATTACAATTTTTTTGTTTTTTATTTTTTTTTATACAAAGAAATGGCAGTTCAATTGGTGAGAGACATTGGACTTCAAGTAACGGAGTGAGAGTTCGAGTCTACTCAAGTAATTTTTCATATTCCTTTATATATTTTATAATATATATATATATTTATATAATTGGTTTGGTTCGGTTCGATTTGAGTGGTTTAACCACACCTTCAAATCGAAAATTGAACCGAATCAAACGGCTTGAAGAAATCTGAACAGTGACCGAATCGATCTACTACAAAACCGATCTGAACCGCCCGGTTCAAATCTTTCCGAATCGGTTTAGTGGTTTAGTGGTTTATTGTGCACCCCTAATGGAAGTCCATTGGATGAAAAGATCTATATGAGACCTACCTATGTGCAAAATCTTGACTCCATAAGATCATCCTCATTCTTTGATCCATGGCCGTAAATTGTAATGGTTTTAGAGGCATCATTTTCTTATGATTTCAATTCAATGGTGAGAAAAAAGTTGGATTAGTGTCAAACTTGGACTTGTGACTATTCCCCCTGTGGTTAGTGTGTGTGAAAAGATTAGATTGACTCAAGGTTGGCCCCATGACAAAAAAAAGGAGTGGAAAATGGGTGTTTTTAAAATGGGGCTTTTGGGAAGAATTTTTATATATAAATATTCATGTGATATATCCGTCACCACATTATGATGAGGGACAACATAGTTGGACTGACTTTATGATTCATCCAAACCATCCACACACATCGGATCCCCTGAATTACAATAGATCAATTCATTTTTCACTAATCCAAGTGGATTGGACCGTTGTATTGAGGGTCAGACTTCTTCTTTAATATAAAGTCGTTAAATTTATGGGCCACAGATGAAAGGTTTAGAGACTAGGGATTGTACCCAAACTTAATATACGGGCTCATCCACTATGACTCTTTTCACACACCCCCACCCCCCAAAAGTCCCATGATCAGTGGGGCTCTAGGTGGGCCCTATCAAGTTTGTCCCTTACCATATGGTGAGGGATGGATGTATATGAATAACCCCCATATATATGAGAAATTCTCAAAAACTCCCTATTTTAAAAACTTCCCTTTTTACTCTCCTGTGTTTTTAGGGTGTGTAGCCCACCTTGAGCTAATCCAATCATCTCACATATACTAACCCCCGTGAATTGGTGTAAAGCCCAAGTTTGACACTCATCCAACTTTTACTCACCGTTGAATTGAAATCATAAGGAAGTAATACCTCTAAAACCATTAAACTTTAGGGCAATGGATCAAGGGGTTAGGATAATCTAAAAGAGTTGAAACTTTTCACATAGGTATATCTCATTTAGATTATTCCATCCAGTGGCATTCCATTGTTGTCAATGCCATACACCATAGTAGGCCCAACTAGGAGGGGTCTATATATATATATATATATATATATATATGAGCAAGGCTCTCCTAAGCTCAAGCTAAGTGTAAAATCTCGTAAGCTCATGCTTGTGGGGTCCATCTTTGATCCATCTAAATGGACCAAACACACGACCCTTCTAAATTGCACATGTCCACCAACTTTCGGTCATATCCGAATTTACTGGACCGTTGGATCAACTATATATCGATCCGAATGGACTATTAACCATTAAACTTTTAGGCCCATATGGAGAAGATAGAAATCACGGTTGGGGCTGATTTTTTGTAGCGACGAAGATCCCAAAAAGTGATTGAAATCCCCCCAACCCCTATCCCCATGTGGGGCCCACAACATACTTGAGCTTACCTTATCATAAGCTTGAGCTTAGGAGAGCACCTAGGTGTTTTGAAAAGAAGAATGCTCCATGTCATTTGTCTAATGGAAAAAGGACGAAGTTTACTTGTATTCAATTAGGGGTGTTCATGGATCGAGCTAAGGAAAATCTAGGCCCCGACTCAACTTCTAAACTGTAGGCCCAAGCCCAACCCATTCCCGAATTGGGCCTTAACTAGCTAGCCCAAGCCTAGACCACATGAACAACATGAAGCCAGAGCCTAGCCCCGTGTTAAATTTATAATTTGAAAATTTTGGTAATTCATATTATCTTGCAGGCAGCTTTATCGCTGAACAAGTGAGCTTGTACGAAGTACTGGATGGTGAGAGACGCACACCAGAGTCATACCCAACCATGTGCAAAACGTTGGAACCATGATTGTACAGAAAAGAAAATTTGCTGAGATTTTTTCCTTTTGAAAAAGATGATCGTGGCTCCAAGTGCAGAGCTTCAATTGCAGTAATAAAACTGGTGAGCCCAAGTCGATTCACAGAGAGCTTTAGAAATAAAGCTTTCCAACTTTGTCACCTGCCCTAAATAAAATCTAATTTTAGCCTAAAATTTAAAAAAGTACATTCATCATCCTTACTTTAAATTAAAATTAAATACATTTTCAAAAATAAAAATTCCTAAATCTAAAAACCTAATAAAAAATGAATCGCAAGTTGCTGCAAAAGAACACACATATTAGAACATCAAATTAGAAGCAATAAAAAAAAAATAAGATTTACCAAAAATAAAACTAAGAAGCAAAATTAGAGACGAAATAAACCTAAGTTAGAAACCAAATTAATCAAAACATGTTCGACTAAGATTAGTAACAAATCAAATCAATCAAAATGATAACAACCTACTTTCTAAAATTAGCATGAAAACCTTACTAAATTAGAAACTAGGTTAGGCAATTAGGGTTAGATACTTTCCTAAGTTAGTGAACTAAGTTAATCAAATCCCTAAAGTTAAGGACTCTCCAAATAAATAAAGATTTCAAATCATAACAAATGTAGAAAGCATTAAGTCAATCATACCTTATGTTAGAATTTCCAAATCTTAAGAAACTTCCCAAGTTACAATATTCAATTAGCAAAAATTAAAAGGATCTTTTATTTTCTGGAAATTATCTAAATAATCAAAAACAAAAAAATTAGAAACTAATCCTAAAGTTAGAAAGTTGGTAATGCAATGTATGCCATGAGATGCTAAAAAAAATTTCAAGTCTGAAAAACTAATATGCTAGGTTGTTTCTATACATTATTTTTTCTAATCTAATGCAACCTAAAACTTAGTTTAATGGCTGAGTTTTGAATCAAAATGATGCATGAATCAACTAAAAAAACAAAAGTAAAAAATGATTTAAAATGAATAAACTATGTATGCATAAACATGACTTAAAAACTGAAACTGTGCAGAAATTCTGCACACAGGTAGCCTAACATGTCATGCTCAAGCCACTGGTTCACCAACCTCCTGACATCTTTTTACTTTGAAATTTTGGGACGTGATAGACTACATGTTAAACTTCAATTTTTGCAAATTTCATAGAAAAACATCATGATTTGACTGGTCTACCCACTTCAAACCTTTTGTCAAAAACTGTCTGTAGTTTTGCTAAACTGTGAAGAAAGTGGAATGAACAACAATTCTGAGAAAATTTTCTGATTTTTCAGAGTAGTGTGTATTGTGGCACTATCTACTAAACAGAGATTGTCCTCAATTCTATGATCCATACCTTAAACAAAATAATAAACCAATATAACTATGCAATCACATGATAAAGCTGAACTAATTAAATCATTCACCATAAATTAGAAATTAATGAAAAATAAAGATCCCCTTTATAAAGGAAAAGTCTAAGAAACATGCATCTCAAATAAGTTGGCCAATAAAAAGTAAGAATATCAGGTTCACAATTAAGAGAATCAGAACTGTTGGTTTTGTCAAGACTTCAGACTTGATTTAGAACTTCAAGTTCATAATGCATGAAATTAGAACTGCAGTTTCTATCAAATCTTCAGGTTTGAAGTAGAACTTCAAGTTCATAATGCATGAAATAAGAACTGCAGCATCTGTCAAATCTTCATGGTTTAAAGTAGAACTTTAGGTTCGTAATGTATGAAATTAGAACCGTAGGTTCCGTCAAATCTTAGGGTTTGAAGTAGAACTTCAAGTTCATAATACATTAAATTAGAACTGCAGGATCTGTCAAATCTTCATGTTTGAAATAGAACTTCTGGTTCTAACAAATTATCAGAACTTCTGGTTTTGTCAAAGTTTTCATTTTTAATTTCATGGCCGTATAATTTAATAAGATTTGAACAAAACACTTCAGGTTTTGATTTATGGATATGAATCTACAGGTTCATATCAATATTCTGACTTCTAGGACTGCTAGTCCATAGATAGGTGAACTTCATGTTCAGATTTAGAACTGCTTGTTCTATTTTGTGATCCATTCACAGTATTAATAAATTTAAATTAAAAGAAAAAAAATCATGCAAGACGATGAACAGTAACCAAACACGTGATCGTAGTCTAGGAAAAAATTTCTGATTGTTCAAATGTTGATTTGTTGCGTATATTAAGTAATGCCTGTCGCCGCGAAAACGTAGAACCAAACCGTTCGTTGATCAGAGGTCGGATGAAGAAGTTATGGACGGACCTGATAATAAGATGGATTCCTTTTGCACGCATTCTGAGACTGAACACACATGAGGTAGAGAGGAAAATAAATTGAGGAGAAATTTGGTTTGTTGCACGTAAATCGAGGCACAAATGTTTGCCACAGTATGCAAACTCGAGGCAGGACAAAAGTCTTTGAGGCACGCACGCTTCTCAAGGCAGGAGAATTAATAAAGTAGGAATATAGCCTTTGCAGGAACAAAGTCGTTGCACATGGACAAATTCTTTGGAAGTCTTTGATGTCGCACGCTTCTCAAGGCAGGAGGGTTTTGGTTTTTCTTTAGTTTTTCTCAACGTACGAGAAAGATAGTCACCTAAAGGCTTTGAGGCATGCACGCAAGCCGAGGAAAGCTTTGCTTGGTTTCTTTTTTCTTTTTTTTTCGTGCTGATAACGTGTTAGAAAATAGATAGACCAAGAAAAAGAGGATTAGAGGGAGAAGAAAGAGTTTTTCTGTTATCTCATTATATATGTGTACAAATACAAAGGGAGAAACCTATTTATAGGCAAAGTAACCTCATAAGAGAGGAACCATAATTCTAACCCTAACTCATCTTAAGTGGGCATCCACCCAAAATTCATATCTCATAACACTATCATATATTTGTGAATATTGACTTATTTATTAAGACATAGGATTCTTCATGGGATGCTACTTGATGGAGTTTGTAGATTTATAGATATCAACCAACCCATTCAAATGGGTTGGCTGATAGTAGATAGATTTATTGTCGTTTGTAATTTTATTGTTCGGTCTTGATGATTCAAGAGAGTGCCTAATCCCAAACCTTTTATCTCTAAATCCTGATTCCAAACCCTAAATCCACCAATCCTAATCCAAACCCAAAGAAATACAATCAAACACTCTTTGATTGAATTAACAACATTACTCAAGGGGTTTTTCAGTGATCAAGTTATACCCTCTAGTCATATTGATAACTATCTATTTAAGATGTCACTTCTGCCACCTCCCTCGTAATCCTCACATTTGGTTAAAATAGTTTAGGAATTCGACCTATTTGGGTACAATTTTGTGATTAAAAGTGAATGTGAAATGGAAAAGTAAATTATGAAACGTTAAATGTAACTGAAAATATGGAATCTGAAAGTAAGACATGGAATATGAAAATGAAATGTGAAAGAGAAAGGTGGAATGTGAAATGTGGATGTGAAAGGTGAAATATGGAATGTGAAAGCAAGACTTGGAATATGAAAATGAAATGTGGATGTGAATGTGAATTGTGTGTGTGTAAATGCGAGTTTTGTGTGTATGTGAATATGAAATGTGAAATGTAAAATGTAACATAAAGTCTTAATTGTAATTTTTTTGCTCTTCGTTTTTTTACATGTGATATCTCCACCTAGCATAGTTAGCACACTCGGTTAGGTGGAGATATCCCCACCCACTTGTGCACGGCTGAGAGGGGATATCGCGGCTTAGTAAAAACAAACAAAAAAGTAGTGGGAGGACTTGTATGGTCTATCTTAAAATTTGAGAGCCTTTTTGGTCTTTAACGAATCTAATAGGGTTTTTCGGGTAAAAGCCTCAAGAACTTAACACCTGCATGGCTACCCTTAGAGGCACTAATTCATTAACACACTTCAAAACCCGACTCAAATCAAAGTTTGAAAACTCAGCGAGTTGTCTCTTGACTCTGCCGAGTCACCTCATTTTGACGAAAAACCTAGTCAAATATAAGATAAAGTCAGCCAAGTTAAAAAAAAGTACACAATGCTTGAGATTTCGAGTTAGCAACTTAATAATGAATGATTGAAATGTAATAGATTTACTATTTTGAATTTATTATTACTAATATATGTAAACACATGTATATATAAATTTTATAAGTATTTAATCCATCACATGTAACCATATCCAGCGTACCATGGTGATGCATGATGATTATGAAAGTCCATTAGATGGAAAGATCTATATGAGACCTACTTATGTGCAAAATCTTGACTCCATTAGATCATCCTCACTCTTTGATCCATGGCCCTAAAATTTAATAATTTTAGAGGCATCATTTTCTTATGGTTTCAATCCAATGGTGAGGAAAAGTTGGAAGAGTTTCGAATTTTGACTTATGACTATCCCCTTGGGGTTTAATGTGCGTGTGTGAAAAGAATAGATTGACTTAAGGTGGGTCCCATGACAAAAAGGGGGCGATTTTTAGAATGGGGCATTTTGGAGAATTATCATATATCTATATATGTGGGCTTTTGTTATATTGAGAATTGTTCTTACGGAGTCACCGTGAAAACTTTTTTGTGGGGCTCACTAGGGGTCCCATTTTGGGATGGGACCGGTGGGGATTGAAAGATCTATATGGGACCACTCCAAATATCAGTTTTGACCCAATCCCATGCTCCTAACCCTTCATTCATGGCCAACAAGTCCAGTCCATTCGTATGGGTCTATAGTCAATCCAACGGTTCGGTTCATCCGCATTGGTGCCAAGTCCTGGAGCGTGACTATCAAGGGGTCTTTTTCCATTGCAAGGTCAGGATTAGGTGATAGTTAGGCTCCACCAATAGTTCTCACAATGAGAACCATGAGAACAGTTGTCACCTAATTATTTACCTATATATATATATATATATATGGGAGATGCTTCTATGAGAGATATCTCTCATCTTATATGAGAGATGGGGGTGAAAGCCCTTACATTTAAGTTGTTGACATTGGATATGGATGTGAGAGCCCTCACCTTATCTCTCATAGTAAGGTGAGAGATGCTCTCATAGGAGCATCTCCCATATATATATATATAGGGCTAGCTCTCATAAGTCAAGCTTTGGATAAGGTAGGATCAAGTGTGTGGTGGGGCCCACCTAGGGACCCACATGGGGATGGGGATTAGGGGGATTTTAAGAACTCTTTGGGACCCTTCTATCTGAAAAAAATCAGCACCAACCGTGATTTCTATCATCTCCATATGAGCCCAAAAGTTTAGTTGTCAACAGACCATTCGGATCGATACATGGTTGATCCAACGATCCAGTAAATTCAGATCTGATTGAAAGTTGGTGGACATGTGTAATTTAGAAGGATCATGTGTTTGGTCCATTTGGATGTAACAAAGGTGGCCCCCACAAGCATGAGCTTATGAAATTTTATCCTAAGCTCGAATTGAGGAGAACCTTACTCATATATATATATATATTTATCACTCCCCATTTTAAAAACTCATTTTTTCACTCCTATGTTTTTAGGGTGTATAGCCCACGTCGAGCCAATCCAATCATCTCACATATACTAACCCCCGTGAATTGGTGTAAAGCCCAAGTCTGGCACTCATCCAACTTTTACTCACCGTTGGATTAAAATCACAAGGAATTAATGCCTCTATAACCATTAAACTTTGGGGTCATGGATCAAGGTGTTTGGATAATCTAATGGAGTTGAAACTTTTCACATAGGTAAATTTCATCTAGATTATTCCATCTAGTGGAATTCCATGATTGTCACTGCATCATAGTGGGCCCAACTAGAAGGGAGCATGTAAGATCCCGACTCAAGTGAACTCGATTAGTACTAATTAAGTCGTGTGTTGGTTCTAAGCGTGTTTAGTGAATTTTGGTTAAGTTGGGCATAGAATAATTTTGTTATAACTTTGAGAAATTTTGAGTGCATTTTTTATTAGTGGAGCCCTTTGGGGTTCCTTTTTATGACTTTGCATGTACTTGGGGGATTACTCAAGATTCCTATAAATTGTGTTTCTATCCCGTCTTATTTATCTCGTTAATCTCTATAACTTTCATGTTGATTCCATACCCGTTCGAAACCTTGAAACCCGACTTTCCTTGCATCAAGGGCAAAAAAGTCTTTTTACACCAAATCTGGACACAAAAGATTGATATTTTCAAAACCCTTAAAATATATATTTTTTTAGAAACTAGATATTTCGACGATCGATTTTCCCTTTCTTCGTCGAATTCATTCGAGGTCCCGAAAACCATGTTTTTAGCCCGACAAGTTTGTTGAGTTATGGGACCCACCTTCATTCTCTATATAAAGAGAACCCACCTTCACTTTCCCTTTCTTCTTCCTTTCCAGCTCAAAAGTGGCAGCCAACTAGGGTTTCCCTTTTCTTCTTCTTCTTTTTTGCTTCTCCATCTCTCTTCCACACTAATCTTGCACCAAACAAAAAAAGTGATTCATCTTCTTCTTCCCCACCTTGCAAGCTCTCCATTTATAACATTGAAAAAGGAAAACCAAGCATCCTAGGACTCTCTTTAACCTAGTCTTGTCCATTTGAAGACCCTACAAGTAAGTAATTTCTCCAATCTTCTAGATTTATGTTTGCCTATACCTAAAGTGTCCCCATCTTCTTTATTAGAAGCTTTCTCTTCTTGTCCTTTGGTTTTGTCCATTTTAGGGTTTTTTTTTGGGAATTTTTGATGTCTTGTAGGTTATCCGTGAGAAGAGTGTGATTAGAGCTTGATTTACTAAGCTCGGACTTAAGGCAAGTGGATGGATAGATGTTTTGAGCATGAAGTGGTTTTTATGAGATATATGAATGATTTTATTAATTATTCTTGTCTTGCATTGGTTTTAAAATAAATGCTCATAAATGAGTCTTGTTGGTTGTTTAACTCTTGCAAATATGGATATTTATGGTTTCCATTTGATACTTGTTGATAGCTCAAATGAATCTTTATGATTGGTGGGTTTTCTCTTCTCTTTTTGTGGTTGAATGTGGTTGAGAAAGAGATTTGGTTGGTTGGATTTGAAGGAATAGAAATGAAGTGTTGAATGGTGAAATAGGATGAGCTTTTGAGCTCATTTTATTGCAGGGAAAGGCTGTATTGAAAGGAGAATTGTTTTGAGGAAGAAAATGTTTGAATCTGAACTCAATATGAATTTTCCGTAGCTGGGCGGTCAGCTGGCGATTACCTGTCGGCTAGCCGCCTGGTGACTAGTGGCTAATCGAACCAGGTTCGATCACAATTCCAGAGAGTTGTTTTCAGTTCTAAAGTGGGGCGGTCAGCTAGCGGTCACCTAGTCTACTAGCCGTCTAGTGACCGCCAGCTAACCGAATTAAGGCGGTTACAATTCCAGTATGTTCCATCCTGTCTGGTAACCCATGGTCAGCAGCGCCATCAGCCAGCGACTAATCGCTGAACCCATTAGCGGCTAACCGCCAGGTAATCGACCTTTCCCTAGAATTTTAGAGAATGAAGAGAAAAAAACCACATTACAAAGATTCATGGAAGTGTTGAAATTACCAAGGTGTGTAAGGAGCCCGGAATGTCTCCAAACTCAAGGAGTACCAAGTCTAAATCGAAATCGACATACGGGACCCCTAGTCACCTTGAACTAGTCTCAAACCCCGATACTTGTCCTGAGATTTCGAAAATCCAATAGTATCCTATTGTTCCCGAATTTTGATATGCATTCTCGAAAATACTGGAATAACATTTATAGTACTTTGCTAGCCCCGACGTGCATTACTTAACATTGAGATGATATTGTGCCTTCGAGCACCCCCATCCCACTCAATTATTTACTTGCACCTGATGTATTTTATACATGTCCCGATTTCTGTTATTTGACATATGAGTCGGCACTACTAAGCTTCAATGACCTTGTCGGTTTGATCCACCGACTTGGAGATCACCCTCCTGTCTCGCCAGCTGCAGTTTGGATCCCGCTATCCGGTTATTACCGTGGTCTTGTCCCGATACCCTGGCTTGCTACCGTGGTTCCCGATGCCCGGCTCGATATCGCGGTCATGTCCCGTATAGTATATATATATGTATATTTCGTTGAATCTCCTCACTTCGTGTGACTGGGATCAACGCCCCGATATGTTCTTGTTACTTCGGTGAAAGAGGACTTAGCTTTGTGTGGTTGCCATCTTGCTTGTTCCTGATTCCTTGGATACCTTACATGTTTTATATTGCATATTGTTTTTCAGCAAATGATTCTTCTATTTTATGAAAGTTATTGTTTAAATAGGTTTAAATGTTTTCAAATGTAATTTCAATTATTGTCATATGGTTATATCTTTTCACCCACCTGCTAGACCATCGTGTCTGATCCATTATTTTGGTACTCAGGTCCAGTTGCCGGTTACCTTGAGGAGGCGGTTGGTGAACCACAGCGATTAGTCGAGTGGCAAGCCGACGATGTCATCTAGACATTCGGTTGTCTGAAATGCGTAACATTTGGGGTTGTGGATAACCATTCTTTAGGGAACTTTTGGGTTTTACTGACCTTTATTGGTCTTTATTTTTGGGAATGTAAATTAAATGATCTTTTGTACAAACTTTAACATTTCTTTTGGGGAAAGCGCTAATGATCATTGCTCATTCTGATACTTTATTTATACATATGTCATCCTTATTACTAGAGATGAATTGAATGTTTGATTTACTACACGCTTCCGCATTTAAAAGAAATATTTATGTTGTTGTGATATCCTCACTGCGGACACTTGTGGAAATCACGTGCACGGATAATATCTTATCCTTTATTGACCCGTGGACGTATTAACAAATTTATTATATGTCTTATGGCATTAACCATTCATTCGTATATCATCATCACTAGTCCCGATCCAGGATTAGGTCGGTAACTCGGTCTGGGGTCGCGACAGAGCGTTTCTCTTCTTTATATATATATATATATATATATGGGAGATGCTCCTATGAGAGCATCTCTCACCTTACGGAATACATCATCTCTTGAATTCTTGACAAATACTAACTAGCTTAGGGAGGTGGATGAGAGAGGGAGAGGGGATGAGAGAGAGAGAGAGAGAGAGGGAGAAGGGATGAGAGAGTGTGGGACATGTGGGATAGAGAGGGAGAGAGATGGGTATGGATGTCCCTCCCTTTAAATAGCTTTTGATCTCTCCTTTGGTGAGAAACTTCTTCTTTTAATTGGACTTTTTTGCTTGCTCCCCAAGGAACTTTCCTCCTTAAATCCAATCTAACGCGATCTTGGGCTCCATGGAAATCTGAATAAGCTACCAATGGTGGCTAGATTTCACCGATTCGACGATTGGATTGAGAGTTATGACCGCTATAAGTTGCCCTTAAAAAATCCGAGAATAATTGTGCAAATAGGGAAGTTTCATATTTGTGGACATGCAAGGCATGTGGGTCCCATCTTGGATGGTCAGTCATCATCTCCTACTTGGATTAAATCTCATTTTCCTTTGGTTCAAAATTTCTCAAACTTCTCTTGGATCTTCGTTTCCTAATTGAACACCTCTTTCTTGAATTTGAATTTGAATTCTTGATGATGAGAGAGTCCTAAGTCTTGGACATCAAAGGAAAGAAGAATTTCCTCAATTCTTGGGAATTTGCCACAAGTAGCAAGTGGAGGCCCTCCCTTGGGTGTGCATAGGGATTCACGCCCAAGGAGGGTGTGGTCCCTACTTTTGTCATTTTTTTTTTTTCTTCTTTCTTGAGTGTGGGCCCTCTTAAATGATTGTCTCATGCAAAATAATGAAAAAAATGCAATTTAATAATTGTTGGAGACTTATGAAAATCATGCATAGGACCCAGCTAGGTTTTCAATGTGCCCAATTAGATCATGATGCAAGAGATCAATGCATTTTTGAAAATAAAAAAGTCTAATTGGTGGAGTGATCATGTGGCACAAAACCCTAATTTCATGAAAATCATGCAATTGAATCAATTTTGACTCATTTTGACCTAATTTTCAATTTAATGCATAAATGCATTAAATCATGGAATTTTATGCAATTGAATGTGAATTGACCTAACTAAGTCCACTAATTTTAATGAAATTATGACTCTGTGCTAATTTTGCGGACTTATCAATGGCTAAATCTATTAGCACGGGCCACCATCCTAAACATGCCCCCCTCGGTCAAGTTTCTAGTGTTAATTGATGTGGAGCTCACCATTAGATTGGTCATGTATTCTTACATGTGGTCAACTGTGTCAGTTCTTTGAAGAAAATGCATAAGTTTAATTGCATGTAAATGATCTGATCAGTCTTAGTGTAGATTATTCAAAATCTACTTATTAACATTTACCCCTTCCTGTTTGCATTAAAAACATAGGAATTGAATACATAAGGTGGTTAAAAATGAAGGTAAAAGGTGAATTTCCAAAAAAGAGTATCAAATAACGTACATCTTATTCTTTTACCGATTAAAAAAAAACATTTTCTTTTGATTCTATTTTCCTTAATGTTAATTTTTAGAAATTCACCTTTAATATTCGGTTTTAGAAAGGCAAACGAATATTCCCTTAGGGTAAGTTTAGTTATATAAAAATATTTGAATCCAAATCATTTAGAACATAGATCACAAATTTGGAGAGAATCCATTTAGGGAAATTTTCAATTAAGGCCTCAAGTTTTTGCCTTATTTAAAAAAAGGACACAATTTTCAAAAGTTCTTAAATTAGTTCATAAGTTTTTCAGTAAGTTTTCAATTAAGGGCATCTAGCCATTTAAAGGTATTTTTTGACGATTTTGCCCTCACTTTTTTTAAAATGCCCAAATCACCCTTCATATAAAGCTATGGCATGGCTTCGACAGCCATCACATGCAGCTAATCGTGCGGGACGCTGGTTGCAGAGGCGGACCCAGGATTTTCATTTAGGTAGGGCTAAACTTTTGCTAGAATTTTTTAACTTTAACAAAAGCAAAAGAGAAACTATAATTCATTTAAATAGACACAAAAATAGTTAACTACATAAACTAACATATATTTTTTGTTCAAAATGATGACTATATTCATTTCTCCAAAATTTACAATATAAGAGAACTATACTGAAAACAAAAGAAAAACCCCAAAAAACATGGGCAATTCAATCATCCCCAAAATGCAAAATTAAATTCTCATTCCCATAAACATGTGTTATCTCCGCGGCTGATATTGGTGTCCTATGCTTTGATATTAAATTGCCCACAGTAAAGTGAAACATGTACATGTATGTGCCAACTGACAATGCCAAGCATATACCATTAGATGATCAGATTATCAGAAGATCCCATAAAGAACTCAGAGCATCCCTTGGTGGTAACAAATTCACCATGAAACACTTCAGAACCTTATCATTATTTAAAACTATATCAACGTGGGTCTAACAGACTAACACACATTCGTGAGTATTAGATGCAACAGTCCTTCGTCTTTTCCTTGTAACAAAGAATATCATAAATAAAAGCCCTAAATCAAAACAACCCTAAAATCAAGTAATGTAACAAAGTATATCACAAATAGAAAGCCCTAAATAAAATAAAATAAAAACCCCAAACCCTAACCATGAAACAGAAATCAAACAAATAGAACTAAGAACCCTAATTTCTTTGTGCAACACCTAAAATAATGAATGAAATGCCTAAAATAATGAATCAAGTCAAAGAAATGGGGGAGAGGGAGAGAGAGGTGACAATGATAGACATTAAAAATAGAGAAGGAGAGTGAGGGCGAGAGAGGTGACAGAGAGAGAGATTTACCTGAAGGTGAAATACTCGTAGCCGTAGATGTTCGACGAGGAGCGCGGCGATTATTGAAGAAGGAAGGGGTTGTCCGGCTGACGTCAAAACAAGAAGAACGATGGAAACAAGAGTTGGAACTTGGGAGGGTTTTTTTGTTTCTACCCTTTGACATGGGGCAATAATATTAGGCATGTGGGGCGTGGGCCATAAGCCCAATAACGCTATTTGAAGGGAAACTCAAAATCCACCTGGGGCGGCCGCCCCAAATGAGATCCACATGGCTTCGTCTCTGGCTGGTTGTCCTTGATTACATTGAGGACGCTTGTGAAGAAAATGAGGTAGATATCAAGGAAGTGAAGGAGGAATTTCTTTCAATGAAGAGTAACTAGAGTATTTTTAAAAAATCAAGAGAAAAATTTGTCGAAAAATAGCTTTAAATGGACAAATGTCCTTAATTGAAAACTTTTAAAGGGCCTGATTTGAAATTTTTTGAAACTTGTGTCCTTTTAAATAAGACAAAAACTTGAAGCCTCATTTAAAAACTTAGAGACAAATAGGGAGGGAAGGAGGGAGGGAGCCCGGTAGGGATGTAAATGGGTACCCGTTTCTCCGGTTACCCGGAGGTTCCGACCCATTAAAAACTGGGTCTGGGTCCTTATTTAGGCCCCGATAAGTAAATGGGTTCGGGTCCGGTTCCACCTTGGTTTGGACCCGTGGACCCGAGACCCAACATATTACCTCAATTTTCGAAAATTTCTCATAAAAACCATATTTTTTTAATATCATTCTCTACTTAAACCCGGACTCGGATCCAGACCCGTCCCATATATGGTTTTGGTTCCGGTTCCGGAGCCAAAAAACCGGTTCTGAAACGGTTCCGAGTCCGGATCTGGTTTCACATTCTCTTTAACGGTTCCGGTTCTGGGTCTACCATGGACCCAGATCGGAACCAACCCGTTTACAACCCTAGAGGGAGGGAGATGAGAGACGGGGTGTGCACCGAGCAGGGAGAGGGAGGGAATAAAGGTATTTAGAAATATGCTAGAGGTTCCCATAAATGGATGTGCACCGAGTAAGAAAAGATGTGCAAATAGTCGCTCCCTTAGGGCACGTTTGGCAACGGTCCATGTTAGGGGGAGGAATCCTCTGTTTAGAGGATTCTCTCCATCTCCAAAGAGTCAACAACTCTTCAGGTAGGATTCCTGAAAAGAGTTCCAGGTTTGGACGGATGAAGGATTCTTACAATTTGTAAAATGTATGGTCCAATGGACGTTTTTATAAATATTTCAAGATATAGTAAGGATCAACGGTTGAAATTTAGTCACCTTACCACGTTTGACCTTCCCAAATTAATGACTGGTTCCAATCATGATTTTGGACCCCACATAAATTGAAAAATTTGGAAAAATGGACTGTTTTTATTCCCATTTTCTATAATAGTGTAAACAGTTAGACGTTTTAGCACATATCTTGAGATATAAGAGGAATCAATGGATGAAATTTAGTCACCTTACCGTGTTCGACCTTCCAGAACTAATGAACGGTTCCGATCTTGATTGTGGACCCCACATAAACCTGAACATTTGAAAACAAGGACTGTGTTGATTCCCGTTTTCAAGAATAGTGTAAATGGTAAGACGTTTTGGCACATATCTCGAGATATAAGAGGAATCAATGGTTGAAATTTGGATAACTAGCCATGTTTGACCTTCCAGAGTCAACTACCGGTTCAGATCATGATCTTGGGCCCCATAGAAACCAGAAAATTGAAAAGAATGGGCTGGTGCCTGATCTCGTTTTTGGCCCACAGAATCACAGAAATTGATATCTAATGGCTTGGACGGTTTTGCAAATATCTCAAGATCTAAGATGAATCAACGGCTGAAATTTTGTGAGATATCCGTTTTGGACATTCTTAACACTATTATCGGTTCAGATCTTGATTGTGGGGCCCATAGAAACCAAAAAAAAAAAAAAAAAAAAAAATGCAAAAACTGATCTGCCCTATATTACCGCCTAAAATATTATAGCTCCGCAAATACGCATTGGCGTGGAATCATTCGATCCAAGGGGGGGACGTCCGATTCCAAAAATAATCAAATGGGAAGAAGTCTCCGATCCATCCTCTAGAAATCCATGTAGATCTAAATAAGAAAATGCGCACGATCGTTGATTTTAGGCGAAAAATCCGTGGTGAAGACCATTTGACAAACGTGCCCTTAATGTATAATATGAAAGACTGATTGAGTGATTCTCCTCACCTGCTGTATTATTAAATGAAAGGATAACTACAAAACCATAAAACCATTGAAAGATGTCTATTTCAATATTCCCATGGCATGACAAATAAGAGAGTGTGACCGACGCTTGGTACTAATCCAGACCATTCATCTTAGCCATCCACAAGATACTGCATCCCGAATATTACAAAGCCCCACCCATTGATGAATGCTATCCAATTAGGTTCTGGAAATAGGCAAAAAATATGAAAATGGTTCTAATCATGATAGTGATCGAATGAATTTGAAATCTGAACATAAACCCCAAAATGTTGAATTTAACTTCTCCATATGGTCTATCGAAAGAGCATCTCATCAATCAACGGCCCAGATCACCTTTTCATGGGCCCCACAAGATCAAAACTCTGGGTCATGTTAATGTAACAAATTATTCCTAGATTCTTGACCTGCTAGTCAAATTCCGTCCCGTCAGTGCCACGACGTCAGCAGCGACAGATATCTAAAAACAAATTAAACGACAGGGACTGGCTACAATAGATCCTCTCAATTTGGGATACAGAGAAATCCTATGTCTTTTAGGCTGCAAATCTACAAGTGGATATTAATAGAGGCTCCACTGAGCACCTAAAAGGTCACCTAGGCTTTTGGGTTATATCATGTGGGTTTAGTCTCTTTTCTAGATCAAGTCCCACATCAGTGGGCGAAGTGTGTGTGTTGTGGCTTATAGGGGCTCCACTGAGCACCTAAAAAATACTTAGGCTTTTGTGTTGTATTCAGTGGATTTAGCATCTTCTCTGGATTTACAAAACAAGTCGATATTAATACTTAAAAAAAAAAAAAAAAAAAACCAATATGTCCAAGTAGATGGTCCAACAAATCTGTTGGTAGAGTTGTTTGTTTGGCATTTTATATATAGAAATTAAATACGTACCGTTAATATCATAAGTGGTTAAAAATGAATTTGAAATTGAGAAATAAACTTTCCTTTTGATTCTATTTCCCTATAAGGAAATGTTATTTGGTGTTATTTTTTATATTGCACTTTTTAGCTTCACTTTTTAATTAGTAATGACATGAAATCTATATATTCAATTCATATGTATTTTAATGCAAACTAATAAGACAAAGGATTTAGCTAAAGGGGAGATCATGAAGGACAAAAAGAGTTCATGTAGTGAACCTTAATATGGACTCGAGACAAAGCTTTAATAATGATGACTATCAGGGGCGGATCTATGCTTTCATGACCTGGGGTGGTCGCCCCAGGTCGGATCTTGAAACTTCCCAAAAGTCCAATGGGCCTTACATCAAGGCCCACATGTGTTTAAACAACCGCCCCACATATGCAATTGACTTGTTGGCATTGAGAAATGTTCTTGTATCCAATTTTTTTTTTTTACCATACCTATTCACCTTGAATTTGTAGTGAACTTCCATAGGTATTGATTTTAACATAAATTTTGAGTGAATCAGGATAATGTAAGTTTGAGTTGATTTTTTTATGAGAGAAATCAATGTTAGCAGATCTAGTTAAGTATTTTGTATTTATATGTTTAAATGTAATATATTTTCTCTTCTGCTATTATTTAGGTGAAATATGTTTAGCAAAAAAAAAAAAAAAAGTTCACATTTTCAATTGACCATTATCTGCCCCACCCAAATGAAAATCCTATGTTCGCCAATGATGACTATAATGACAGAATGATAAACAAGAAGCGAAAAAGGACAAAGAAAAAAAACCATATTTTTGCCGGAAAATCCATCTGGCTATTATCTAAAAACTCAAATCAATCAAATTACGTTCTCCCTATTTTGTGTATTTCAGCCAAATTTCATTCTAATAGGAGATGATCCCACAACCAGATCGATCACAAATCCATCACAAGCACACCATCGATCTCATGATAGGACCAGGACCAACCTGTAATAAAAGTGACATCTAGCCCAAGATCATTAGTTTTTTTTTTCTTTTTGTTTTTTTTTTTTTTGTTGGGGGGGGGGGTTGTTTTTTCATAAGTAGGCCCAAATGGATTAATGGGCATGCCCATAGCCATAGGATTTCTCTGATTCTTGTACACAGAGAGAGTGAAAAGCAATCGCTATCATCTTTTTTGGAAGCTTTTGCTGCTCCGACAGCATGCGAAAACACAAAGGAAAAGAAAAAAATTATAGAAAGAGAAAGCGATTTTTCTTGTCCAAATCCCGTCTCTCCCTCTCTCTCTCTCTTCTATTCCTTCCCTCCATAGCATCCAAAACATTAGACACAGAAATAGAGAAGAGTAGAGAGATTCAATTCAAGCAACCCCCACATTTTTATCTTATTTACGGATTGGCCCTTTCTGCTTCCATTTCTCCCCTCTCTATCTCAATGTCTCATGAATCTTCTCTTGGTTTCAGGTCAGTTGAGGTTTACCAATTCACTTCATCTACTTTCTTACTGCAATTTGCTCACATTTCACGGATCTGGGCTTGTACGGTTGGAAGTTTTTTTTTTGTTTGTTATCTACTTTAATTTCATCTTTTGGGGAATTGGGGTGGAATGCTTTTTGGGGTGAATTTCTGTGAATGCTTTGTATTGGGTCTTGGGATGAGATTTGTTGGCTATGTTTGCATTAAGTTGTTGTTTGGTAGTGGAATAGATCGGCTAGGTTTTGAGCTGAAATGGGTGTTGCATAGTTGAATTGATTGCCCACTTTGAAGTAGAATGATTCTCTGTTTCTGTTGCTACTAATGTGCCCAGACCTAAGTTGTGAAGGAAATGGAAATTGATACTTAAAACTACCATTCCCAATTCTTATTTACTCCCCCAAATGTTCAGCCAAAAAAAAGCATCAACATTATAGCCTTATTTGAAGAGTTCTACGATTTACCTTTAGAACTACAGTAGCCCATGTGATCAACCATATTATTATCAAGCAAAATTGAAGGAACATAGTTTTTATGATTATTAGCTTCTACTGTATTGCTGGGTGATGACCCACAACGATGTTATCTTGGTCGAAAGATTTCTGTTATTTGATGCTTTGGCATTAGTAACATTTAACACTGATATGTTTGTTATGCATATGAATAATAAGATTATTAAAGGCTTGGATCATTGATACTGTTGTCATTGTCGACTATGCGAAGACTATTTTCTTATCCTCCATAGTAGCGATGGGTTATCAATTTTGCGCTCATTTGTCCGACCCGGTTCATCTAGATCGCTATACCACCCCGCAAACCATGATCTGGGTCACATCAAACCGATATTGTAGGTCGGTTCTTTTTGGGTCACAGTATCAGACATTCTACATTCAGGAATCAGTTCATTAATGTGTTGGAAATCTTGAGCCACTTAAAATCTCATTCAAAATTTGATAATCTAATATGTAGATTACAAATCATATCAAAGTTGGGACCAGAGCCATTGCATTAGTCATCAATGGCTTGAAATCTCAGATTTAAAACCTGCTCCACTTGTTGGAAAAAAAAAAGGAATTGCCTAACGATCCTCAAATATTGTTTATCTCATCCTGTCCACAGATAATTGGGATCATTGATATGGAGCAAAAACACAATCTGTGATTCAGGTAACCTTGTGTTCAACATGAACACAAATTCTCTAAGCCATTATATAAATAGTAGAGAAAATGTTTATTAGGATAATAACTCATTACTACTAAATGCTTCTTCCACTGCCACAAATGATTGCTCAAGCAATTAACTTGGTGCTCTGTGGCATTCGCCTGCGATCCTTTAGGCAGTTTTTAAACCACATACTAGTTGAAATATAAGAGAATTAAAATTGGAAGATTGGAAGAAGGAGGAAGAGGAGGAGGAGAAGAAGAGGAAGAGGAAAAATAAATGAGTAAAAGTTGCATCATACTGTGTTGGAAGTGGTTCCCTCACAACTTTCATTCAAGTTTGTGAAAAACTTCATCTTGTCCCCTTCACTATCACATAAATATAAAAACATGAACTAATGAAGAAAGTAGCCATCATAGACGCACCTCTATTAGTATAAGATTCATTTCTTTGCATTTTGAAGACTGTGATTTGCTTGGAATTTGGCCAAAAATCTAATTGGTTTGGCCGGTTTTATAGTACCAAATATAAAATTTGATGATAATTGATTTTTTGAAAAGTCTGAGCATAAGATGGCTGATGTTATGTTCTTCATAGAATTGTATGGAAATGTTCAATTTCCTCCATTTTGTGGCATGTAACTGTACATTTTATAGTTAAATATGCTCTTGAAAGGGCTGTCAATGGTGACGTTGTTGCTAGCTAAACTGTGATTCCTCCAAGTGATGACAGCCCCCATCTTATTTTTACACATTTTATGCTTATCGACTTAAATTCTGTGATCGATGTTCTCCTACAATTGTAGATTATTGCAATTGGCTTAATATTTGAGATCCTACCTTTCTTCATTATCTATAGCAAGGATTTCTTATTTTTTCTCTCTTTTTTTTTGATTGGTTCTTATTTTCTCTTCTTAGTGGCAATTCAATCCTCATTGCAGTGTATCCTTGTTATCATGAAGTTCATTTGTTTATAGTAGATTAGGAATGAATGGTGCTGGTCATGTATTGATTTCTTGTAGGTCACCAAATTGCAGGTACTAATTTGAAATAACTGGCGCCATGGGTGTTTCTGGAAAGTGGTTTAAAACATTGGTTGGTTTAAGGAAGTCAGAAAAATCAAAGCCTTCAGAAGAGAATGAAAACGTGAGTAACATTATCTTTACAGATTGTGGTCTCTTTTTCTTTACACACACAATATAGAAAGCAATAATACACATGTAATAACATGTGTTTAGCCCGTGTCTCAATTTTGTGAACGTTAAATTTTGCATTGCCTCATTATGTTTTCTGGGGCTTTCTCTCTTTATGCACTGCTTAATTACTTTGGAGAATTGAGAGAGCTTCTTTTAAGCTGGAAGGACATAACAGCAATGAAGGTACTCAAAATAGCAAGTATGAGTAGATGAAGACAACATGAGACAAAGCAAAGCAATGGTTAAGATGATCTCTAGTCAAATGCTTACCCTTGCCTGAGTAGTACAGGAGAACGTAAGAGGCTAATTACAGGGCTCCAGACGAACATTTTGTAGTTGATCACTAATGACTTTAGGCTGTAACTTCCTACTCCATTGATGGCTAGTTCTCATTGATGGGGTTTGAACTGCTTCATCCTCAACATAAAGAACGTGTATCTACTTGTTGATTTGCTCCATTTTTAATATGTCGCTATTTATCAGTCACCGTTGAAATTCATTTCTTTTATTCATGTTTTGATGCAATTCAATATGGGCTTATCCGATGGTTTCTTTCTTTATGATTATTATTATCATTTTGAGTTTGTATAAATCTTATCTAATGTTGTCTTGCAGAGAGCATCAGCTGGCAGTCGGTTTTGGCACCGGAGAAAGCACTCAGTTGAGATTGATAGTGCTGTTCTTGAAGATGAGCTTGGACAAGATGATGCTCCAGCAATGGGAGCTGTTAAGATGCAATCAAGCTCTATCACTGAAACCTCTCCTGATAGCTCTCTCCATGTACAAACTGCCTCTCATACTGCAGAGAGTATGAAAGAAGACTGGGCTGCTACACTGATCCAAACTGCTTTTCGGGCGTTTCTGGTATGTATGAGTTTTTAAGTGTTTCCAATAATTTCTTGTATAACCATGTTGATATTTAAACTGATTGAGGAGGATCACTGATCTAAGTTATTGGTGCTTTATGGTCAAAATGACATTTTATAAGAAAGTAAGATGGGAGATATTGAAAATGTTCATATGTGTAGAAACTATTGTTAGCTAATTTACAAAATCATTCGCACATACACATTCTTGTGGATCTTATAAGCTGTTAGATCATTATAACCATTCTCTACTATCTCAGTTCTGTTGGTTTGAAAAAGTCTTTAAGATTACTTTTATCTCAGGCTAGGCGAGCACTGCGAGCTTTGAAAGGGCTGGTAAGACTCCAGGCTCTTGTTAGGGGTCATGCTGTAAGAAAACAAGCTGCAATTACACTTCGATGCATGCAAGCTTTGGTGAGAGTTCAGGCACGTGTCAGAGCAAGGCGTGTGCGCATGGCATTGGAGAGTCAGCTGGTTCAGGAAAAAATGCAACACCACCTTGTACACGAGGCTCATGTTCGAGAATCAGAGGTACAACATGGAAATGAATCTAGTCTTAGGGCCTGTTTTTTTCTTAGAATTTCTGACAAGAACTTGAGGTGTTCGGGTTTTTGGACATGATGTGATGGCTTGTCCCTTGGCATTTTCAAATGCCTTGTTTCGTCACAAGAATTTCAAAATCCCAACCGCCTAAAAGGTCTCAAATGCCCTGCAGAATTTTGAAATTCCATCTCCTTTTTATTTTTGGTGGAATTTCTAGATGCTCAAGTACAAAGGAGCGTTCAGGAATTCCACTATGTTTGGGAATTCAGAAAGCAAAGAAACAAGCCCTAAAATGCTAGGTGGTAATTGGATATAATGACATAACTTACTGTCATTACCTAGACGACGGAAGCAATCTATCTTCAAGATGACCTTGACGTTCTTGTGAAATGCTGGGAATTCATTTAAAATACCTCCATAACCATTACTTTTGCTGTCTGGCATGCCAATGGTAATGCAGAGGCTATTGTTAATTGTGTTATGCCATGGAAATGGTGTGTTTATCTCAAATGTGATATTTTGATCAGTATGGGAAATCCAAGTGTTCAAGAAAATGGCTATGATTCATGTAGTTCTTTAATGTCCGGGCCAATTTAACCTCTTATGGAGGAGCTCAATTACCTAAGGGGGTGTTAACGGATGACTTTGTCCCAACTATCTTGGGGTCATCATCAAAGTCTTGTCCCAACTATCTTGGGGTTGGCTACATGAATTATGTTTCTCCATTCCGATCTATCCTGAGCCAAATACTCACATAATGTTAATAGATACTACATGTAAATAAAAATTTATGATGTACCACCTGATAAGTTGGCAATGTTTCCTATTCGAGCGAGTTTATTAATTGGGGGTTGTTACATTCATGGTTGTGACATACTAGAGGCCCTAATTACATCTCATGAAGAAAGCCCTTCATGGAAATGTAAGCCAAAGAATATGATTCTAGAAAAGGTGGTATGTTACCCTTGTGATACGGATGCACTTATAGTTAGACCAGTGTTTCAAAACTTGGCCAAGGCTGAGTCGATTTGGACTTAGCTATCACTGAGTCGGGTGGACTTGGCCGAGCCTCCCAGCCTAGCTCTATGTACTTCTTCTTACTCACATCGTCAACCCTGGCTTCCGATCTCCAATATCAAACCTCAAGCAAATCTCTAGAACTTCTCACTGCTTCAAATCGGTCTTTTGAATGTTTTGAACCTATCATCAGAATCACCCCATGAGCATCCACACTATAACAAGAAATCATGCCATCTCCCAAACACGAGTCTCAATAGTTCTATCACCTTCCATGCCATACCCATAAAACCCCATATCCTAAATCCCTTTCTTTTGCCATGCCTTCTAGAAGACTTCACTGATCCAACTTGAAGGATCCACACCACACCCATCAAAACCTCAAGCCCTAAGTCCCTATCTCCGGCCATGTATTTTAGAAGACCCCACCAATCTTCTTCTTTTTCTTCAATTCTCCAATTTTACCTTTACCCCAAAGTCCATCTCTTCAATTTCCCCTCCGTCTTCTCATTCAAATCTCCCCTTCTCTTCCACCTTTGCTTTACCCACTTCTGTTACTACACTAACAGCTCATCTTCTTACTGCCAAAGATCAAAGATAAAAAGAAGGAACTCGACCTGGTTCCTGCGAAGTCGGGGCTGACTCTGTTTCTTAAAACCCCGAGTTAGATGAAAAAGTACTTCCAAATAAAGGTTTTGCAACCTCCAAACCTGCCACTTTATGAGAGGAGGTTGAGGGAAAGAAGAGCAATGATTTGTCTTCTTTAGTGGATTTATCCAAATTATGGCATCTAATGCAGATAAAAAAGGTTATGAAATGCATCCTTTGAAGCCAGCAGGCACTGCTCTCAGGTCTTTCATGGATTCTGTCTGCTTTTCGGAGGAGCTGATGGTGAAAGGTATACATTTAATAGAAGTGTAGTCCTTTGGTAATAAACTTCTCTCAGGTCCTTCATGAAATCTACCCTCTTTCTAAAGGTGAAAGTTCTCTCTGGTCCTTCAGGAAATCTATCCTCTTTCTAATAGTGAGGTAAAAAAATCATTTAAGGATCTAATTATATCAAGGACTTTATGTCCTTGTAGCGGATAACCCTAGGTTAGCAGAAAATGCCAGCTGCATTCTCTGAATTAGGAGTTATTTCCCTTTTGGCTTTCTTTTATAATATTTCTCTCGTTTCTGAATATAGAGAACTTTTGGAATAAAATGAGGGACATGAAAGTCCCAGATCTGGTCTTCAATCCCTTTGCTATCGAAAGTATCAAAGGGAAAGAGGAGAGGAGGTATTACCTTGAACAGAAATCTTCTTCTGTCTGCTGCTAGTAGTGGAGAAACTTATATTTTCTGGTTGTCATCTCTCATCTCTTCTATTTTTAGGGATAAAATCTGCTGCATAGTTTTTTAAATCGGAATCGTATCGCAAATCGTTCATACCCATGAATTGAATCGAATCGAGAATAGTAGGATTTTTTATTTTTCTAATAAAAATGAAAAATAATTAAAAAACTAAAAGAAAAGGAAAAAAGTAATTATTCATAACCATCCATTTTCCCATTTATAGCAATATAAATACAATGACAAGTAAATCTATCATACAATCATATCAAGAACATCGTGACATATATATATATATATATATATATATATGAAATAAATGATGTGTAAATGGTTAAATAAGTTTCAAGTATCAATATATATATTTATTATCTTTAAATCAAAAAATAAAAATAACAATAAAATCTAAACCATCAATCTTACACGGTAGGATATCTCTTGTAGTTAAGAACGTGTTCATGAAGAAAAGAACCAAAATAGATTAAAAAAAAGAAGATATAGACAAGCACCAAACGTACAATCGAATGCTTTATTAAATGCATGTTCTTTATTCATCTTTAAAACTTTATAAAAGCCATAAAAAATTATTAGGAGATTTCATTAACTACTAAATAACCTTTTCAAAATAAAAAAGTTAAAAGAAAGAAAAAAAAGTAAAAGATTATTAATATTAACTTATTAGTTATAGTTATTCTCGCTTAGTAGAATTGCTTGAATCGTAAGATCCAATGAAATGAGTATCGAATTGTTGGATTCAGTCCTGAATCCAAAGATTCATCTGTAAATGGGATTTGTTGCATAGATATGAATCGTTTTCCTTAAGATTTGGGATACGAATCGTAGAATTCTGATAATTATGATCTGCTGCAACAAATTTTACTGCTAACTGGGTTGATGGCCATTTTCGAGGGTTCTTTCTGCATTTTCAGGATTGCATCAGGCCATTTCAGCTGGTCATTCTGAAATCCAGAGGCCATGTTTCCTTACATGCCTAAACCTGAATTAAACAGGCTCTAAATCTTCAAAAAACTTGTATAAAGATGGTCCTTGAAATAAGGCAAAAACCGCAACGCAGTTATAGAAGGTCCTTGAAATAAAGGCAGTCCATCATCATTGGCTTCTGCAATGGTCATAAGCGGTAAGTATCCTGAAGGCTCTCCTTTACTTCAAAAAATGCAAGTAATGCATCCTTTGATACATTTCTTTCAGGACACTTAATGGGATTTTATATTGTGGACTCAATACCACACATCAATGGCATACAGCTCTACAGTTTCTCTCTATAACAGAAGGTTTACACCCCATGTGAAAAATCCTTAAATGCTGGCATCTTTGTGCCATTGGGAATTCCTATTACAACTTTCCTTACTAACAGTGGAGCTATGGAGAATTTTCATATGCATTGTCAATCCTTCCATTTCCTTAGAATCCCACTTTAATATGTTTGAATGAGATGGGGGAATATTTTCAATGTTTTTTTAGGTTGCATTCTTAACTTGTTATATTGATATTTGGCCATTGATGGATCACAGTTTTGAAGAAAGTTGTTTGCTGGAAAAAATCAGCTTAGGCTGTAGCTACTGAGTTATATGGTGGACTTTGAAATATTGTGTAAATGTGCCTGCTGACTTACACCTCTTATCTGGTGGTGGAATGGACTGGCCGGCTGTATGTTGCTGAGATTCTTCTCTCTTTTGTTGGATTGCTGATGCAGGAAGGGTGGTGTGACCGTGTTGGATCTGTGGAAGAAATTCAAGCTAAATTGTTGAAGAGGCAGGAGGCTGCAGCGAAGCGTGAGAGAGCTATGGCATATGCTCTGGCTCATCAGGTAATCCTTCAAATGATAAAGCTTCTTCTCTTCCATTTAGCAAGAATTGCATGTGTGGGTTGGGGTTGGGGGTTGTCAGGGGTTTGCATGTGATGCAACTCAAAGGATCAGAGGCATGTGCTCTGGCTCATCAGGTAATCCTTCAAATGATAAAGATTCTTCTTATCCATTTGACAGGAATTGTGAGTGGGTGGGCTGGGGCTGATGGGTTGTTGGGGATTTGCATGTGATGCGAGAGAATTGGATTGACCAATTTCCAGTTCACGCCTATGATACGCTGTCAACTGTAAAGAACAGACAGCTATGGGCTCGAGCCAACTGTGCCAAATGGGCCATAAACAAATAATTCTAGTGGATCACTTATGGGCCTGGAATCTGGGCCTGTGGATCAGGTAATCCAACCCAAGTTTGCTGTGTTCTTGTGACCAAGTCAATGCAACTATCCTACAGGCCTTATCTCCTGTAATTAACGCAATAGGGTTCCCAACCCTAATTGTACACATAATTTTGTAAATATCATTTCTGTGGACAGAGTACCACCAAATTCTCCCTAAGAGGTCCTTCCTTCTCTTCGTATTACGTGAACAACAACAGAAGATGGATCGGTTACACCATAAGGACCAAAGCGGCCTGAAGCATGTGGGTCTCAATTTCGTGAATGGTGCAAATGACAAATTTCACAAGTTGAGAGAGTTTCATGTGAGTAGAATAGTTGGGTTTCTTTTGGTCTCAATCAATTGAAGGAAATAATAGATATCTCAGCAACAGGGTCGATTCAGTCACACATTATAGATTCTCATTGTCATTGATTCTGTGCCAATCACAGTTCAAATATGCCTTTCAGATTCTGCAGAGTCCTAGGGAAAGGTCCACTGAACCAAAGGTTCTTGGCGTTGCATCAAGATGATAGAATAGAGGGCTTCTTACTGATGTCAGAGTCTTCATAAGTCATAACCTAGAGCGACAATGATCATGTGAAGTTACCTATGGGAAAAGTACCTCAAAGGCTCAAACTTTTGCACTAAATTTGTTTGGAGTATTTGGGGAACATCCCTACAAGAAATAAAGCCCTTTGACTATTCCCAATCCTACATTAGATCCCAACCATTGATAGAAATAAGAAGACTGAATCCCATGCATTGTAACTCATTAAACAAACTTAAGAACTAGCTAAATATAGGAATTATAACTAACAACTAAGAAACCACAATAGGAACTTAATTAGGTAAAAGAATGGTGTGCCCAAGTCGAAACATGGAACTGTGAAGTCAACCCCATTCCACACATGATTATAGTGTGAAGTGGATGCCATGTCGTCCATGTGGATGCCATCTCTTATGCACCTTGACTGTTCTTCCTCCACTGGGAGCAGCTTGTTTTCAGGTTTGTCTTTCACTTGAACTTCAATCCAGTTGTCAAACATTGATAAACATTGATTGACTCATTTGAGGCACTAGGCATCAAATTAGGTTCTGGCAACTTCATCAGCTACAAGGAGAAGCAGACACCATCTTTGGTGAATGGGTAAGTATTTATCCTTCTTTGATGTGCATCTATAGTACAGCTGCAGTTGCATGATGAGTTTGTGTCCTGTTCTGTTGGCACATCATCCTGCCGTACTTGATCCCTGTGTCGCCATTTTAGGAAGTGCCAACATTGTTTATTCATTATTACTGTTACTGAACCCTTTTCTTCTATGTATCTTTGTAGTCCAACATCCCAACTGCCGCCTTAGATATCTAATTTTCTGTACATCTGGGATCACCAACCACTATAGATGTTTTTTTCTTAAAGTTGTATAAGTTGTTCTGAAGATACTGTTTTCGAGCCATTTTCCTTTTCTATTGTCGACTGATGGATGCTCTGTATTTCTTCTTTTTCTTTTTTTCCCATTGTTGATATGTGCTTGCTCCTATATTTCCACGGTCTCACTTTTTGACGGATGATCAACTTCATCCCTTTTCAACTGATCATCATCTTTGGTCTCTTTGGTGCATTCAGCTTTCATAGCTTGAATTTTTGCACCATTATCTATGTTATCTTTTGTAATCTTCATGCCTTCTGTCAGAGTTGCAGAATTTGATTATTTCATTCATCACCATGGGTCTCCCATTGTTGAGAACCAAAAAAAGATGTGGTTTACCTCTTTTAGCCCAACTGTTTTTATTCTAATTTCTGTTGTTCTGACCTCTGAGACTGGCCATGTTTTGAGATATTCAACCACAACTCGGATGGATCTTTTGTTAGTACCTTAAGTTTTTATCTGATTTATTTATTTATTTTGCGACATTTGGGACTCGAACTCACTTATTCTTGTACACACACCCATGTCCCTAACCGAGTTCCAACGCTTTTTTGAAAAGATTAGGTTCGGAGTGAGGGACAAGTTGTTTTCTGATTGACTTCCTCTTCAGTTGTATATTTATGAGGCATCTCCTCGTTTTCTTTTTTTTTTTTTTTTTTTTAATTAAGTTTGGTCTGAGGAACCCAACTTGATATTGTTAGTGCACACCCAAGATAGAGATACATTGTCCAAAAGTGACAAGAGCCTGGATTTTGAAAAGAAAATGCAACAACCAATCAAAGATGGAACAGTTTCACTATATGCACCAGACAGGTCCTTAATACATTTTCCCAATGGCATTAAAAGCAAATGATAAATTTTAGCAACCAGTTCTTAGCTTGGGCAGTTGAATGCGAGCAGAATAGTTGGGTTTCTTTTGGCCTCAATTAGGTGAAGGTAATAGCAGAAATTTCAGCAGCAGTATAATCGATTCAATCACACTTCACACCTTGTAGATCTTCAGTAGTGTTGAATTTCATGCCAATTGTAGTTCAGATATATGTTTGAGATTCTTCAAAGCCAATCCTAGAGAAGATCCACTCGCCGGAACGTTCTTTGCTTTTGCATCAAGAAGAAGATGGTAACGGAGCCTTGTTACTGATGTCAGTCTTTACTGTCGAGATCCAGACTTCACGCCAATAGGAAAGTTTTCTCTAGGGATATTGACATGCTAATCCAGCTCGGCTCAGCTTGAGTCGGATCAATCTTGAGCTTTGCTCGTGTGCTAATCAGGTCGAGCAATAGCCAGTTCGATTAATTCACAAAACCTTGCTTGAGCTAGAGCCTTTTCAGCTGGGCTCGTCTTGTTTGATTTTGCATTGCATTTGTTATATATGATTATATATTATATTATATATGTATTATATTCAAATGGGGCCCATGGATGATAATTATAATTTATGATATTCATATATATATATATATATATATATATATATTACAAATAGCAATATTGGAGAACAGATCAAGGCAAGGTCAAGCTTTACTTGGTTCGGCTTGTTGACAATTGAGCTTGAGCTTGGAAAAGGAAGAGTGGTTTTTTTTTTTTTTGGGTAGGGGGGGTTGGGTGGAGGGGTGGAGCTCATTCTTAATTCGATGTTGGTCAACCTTAGCTTGGCTCAGCTAGCCTACATCCTTAAATTTTATCTTCTAAATAAAACCTTAGGACTGGACTACTATTGCGAAAAGTCCTGGAAGAAATATAGCCCATCAACTATTTGCATCAGCAAGTAATAAAGCAAGATCCCAACCACTAATAGAAGTGATAAAGCTAGATCCTAGCCCTTGTAACTCAGCAAACGAAGTAAATTACTTGCTAAAATGGGACTCACGCCTAACAACTAACCAACCCAAGAAAGAAGTAGGACTTTAATTGAGATGGGGGATGGGGGCAACATGAAACTATGAAGTTCTTACCTCTCTCAAATTTAAAATGGGATTTTTAAGAAAATGTGAAATATCCTTGTGGATTAAATTGCCAAACTTGGTTCTTTTACTTTCAAGTTTCTGTTTATTTTAAAATGTAGGAGACATGACTCATCATTTGGAAAACGACCAATAATGGGTGAATGTTACTCTTTAGTCCATAAATACCTCTCATATACAACTACAAGCATTTGTATGTAGGCTAATTTGGTTTCTCATCTGAGTGCTTGTGGTTCATTTCCCAATCTGGCATCTAATCATAATCTATTTTGCCTGATTGTATGCTGTGGTATTTGTGGGGGTTTTTCTTTTTCTAGAAATAATTTTCTTTTTCATTACAGTGGCAAGCAGGATCAAGGCACCCAGCAGCCCCTGTAGGGTTTCAGCCTGATAGAAACAACTGGGGATGGAACTGGTTAGAGCGATGGATGGCTGTTCGTCCTTGGGAAAACCGATTCCTTGACATAAATCTCAAAGATGGGGTCATGGTCCGTGAGAATGGATCTGTGGAAGGAAAGAATGGACCCAAGACCCAGTTAAAGTCTCCCAGCAAGAAACCCATTTCAAATCTGAGACTGGGTCCATTCAATTCTGATGGAAGTGCATCTTCATCTAGCAGGTCTGCAGGCATGCTAGCTACATCCTCCGCTCAGTTAGGAAAGCCAAAACCCAAGACATTTTCAGAGGAGCCGGCTGAAGAAGCTTGCTCCAGGCCTTCTGGAATTGGTCCCCGTTCCTTAAGCAATCCAAAAGAGAGGTCTGCACAACCAGATGCCCAGGAAAAGAAGCGATTGTCACTACCAAGCAGTGGTAAGTCTGGAGCATACTGAAAAGGTTTATTGTTTAAATTTGTTGACTGCATCTCAACTAATCATTTCCCAGTACATTTTTTAATATCAGATGTTTTGCTTAGTTCTGCAATCAGGAAATGGAACATATGATTCATACAAGTGGTAAGTCATTTAATGTCTTGCAAGTAAATTTCTCATATATATATATATATATATATATATGAAGAATTCTACAAAACTCCCCTTTTTGCTCCCCTACTTTTTTAGGCCATGGGGCCCTTCTTGAGCCAATCCAATCTTTTCACACACTACATCCGAATGTGAAACTCATCCAACTTTTACTCACCGTTGGATTGAAATCCTAAGACAATGATGCCTCTAAAACCATTAAACTTTAGGGCCGTAGATCAAGGTGTTCAGAATATCTAATGGAGGTGAAATTTTAATTATCGGTAGATCTTATCCATAACTTTCCATCCATCTGCGTTCCATGGTTGTAATGTATAACAGAGGGCCCCACTAGAAGGGGCGTTTAAAAAAAAAAAGATCCTGTAGCACAATTGGAAGATACTCATTGTGGCAACCACGAGGTTGCGGGTTTGAAGTATGTTGCCCAAAGTAGAAAAACAAGGGTAATACTGAATGGTAATCCTTATCTGCTCTTACATCAAAATGATGTAAAAAGAATATACTATGAAGCAGAAAGTAGATAGCAAAGGAGATTAAACGAAAAAAGGGTAGATTAGAGAATTACACACATACACAGAGAGGTCATACTAGATGGTAATTCTGATTTGCTTACATTCAAAATGATGTGAAGAGAAGATAGTTTGAAAGAAAAAACTTAATGCAGAGAAGATATAATGAAAATAGGGAAGATTATATACTACACAGTCACACAGAGAGAGCAAAACAGATGCTCATAATATTCTCTGCTTGTCACAACCCTGGTAGATCCCTGAGGGATTCATGGCGGAAGCTTGTGTGAGCCATTTATAATTAAAAAAAAAAAGCATGAATAAAATCATCACCTGACATCATAGACTGGATAACAGAAAGAAATGCATTTCCATTAAAGTTAAAACATTTACAGTAAAAGTATGTTTAGTTACAATCCAGAGTAAGGCCTGCAAGAACAACGGACATGTATACACAAGTACAAAAGATGGTTTCCCCAAAATAAACCCAAAAGTCAAAAGATGAAGTATAGCGAACTCCGACGCTTCCGATGCTCTACATCACATCGTCAGCTGTCCACTCTCGTATAACTGGCATATCCTTTCGAACCGCCTCAAAGTCCGGTTCGGGGCAAGAAATTCGTTACCTACAGTACCCAGTGTAGAATCAGACACGAATTCCTGACAAGTATTCAAAATAAACAACATAGCATGTATAACAAAAGGAATCAGGACAAGTGAGATTGCATGATATCAGGTAAACTTTACAACTAGGCATAATAGTGCAAAGTGAGTTAAATATCATGAGAATCATAATTAACAAGCTACACATGTATAAATCCTATCAAATATGGCATTCACATGATTAAATTCCACTGGTCATCACAAGGGTATATGGTTCATATCCGAGAGCACACAATGCAATATCAAGGGCATACTACTTTTAACCAAGGGCAGCAGCGTAGTTCTGAGGACGTACTGTTTGTAAACAGTAACAGTAGCGCAGTGTCAAGGGCATACTACTCAACTGAGAGCAACAGAGTAGCAACCAGGTGGGATTGAGCTAGGTGATGCCAACTTTAGTTCTCCACATAAAAAGAGCCCAAGCTTTGAATCGAGGAAATATCTCAAAATAGGGTAACTACTCAGATTATAGAAAGAAATCAGGTAAAACTGGTATTTCACACTTAACGTAACTTAAACAAGACTAAATTGGTGAAGTATGTTAAAGGGTAAACTTGTATGATATCTGGCCCAACCCACTTGTATGATATTAGGCCCAGCCCAAGTGTAAATAGGAGACCTAGTCATAATGTGTACAGCAAAGATAGATTATATACAGCAAGATAGATTCATTGTCTTTCCATTCTTAGAGATCTAATTGATCTAATTAGGTTTTAATTCCTTGATTTGTAGCCTAATCTTAGGCATTGTAAAGTCTACTTAAAGAACAGAAATCCAAGATGATCATCCATCGAATGTGAGGTTTTCACATAACTCTCTCTCTTTCGTTCTGGCATATGCTTCTGAATATCACTATGAATGACATGGTATCAGAGCACAGGTTCTAGGAAATCTTCTTCCTTCTTCATCTGAGAGACTTCTAAAAGCTTGAGTTTAGGTTCTTCTCTTCTCTCTGCGTGGGATATCTCTGATCAAAGTGGCCCACCTCTGATCAAATCACTTGTAGCCAGCAATCTACATAATGATGATCGACTATTCTTCAAAGGATTTTTGAAGATTTTTCTGGATTTTTTTCTTCATCGGATCAGGTGCTATTTACTCCTTCTTCCTCTGGCCTTTTTGACGTTTTTTTCTCCCAAAGATTTCATCTCAGCCGTCCAAATTTGTGGATATTTCTCCAAATCCAATCAAACTTGGACTAGAGGACACACTTTTGATCTCCTCCAGGATAATGTCCTCTGATCTGTGATTGGATCACGTTGTGGGGCCCACGCATCTCTGCTGCTCTGGATCTCAAGGACGTCTGGCTTCTTTATTTTTTGTTTGCAGCCAATTTTGCTACATCCTTCTCTGTGTTCTCTTACCTACTACCACTGCTTTCTTTTAGTACAATCATCTCAGTTATTTTGCTCTTCTGTGATTGTTTGGTGCTACACTACTTTGGTTATTTTGGTTAATTTTTGCACTCTCTGGTGGCTGTTTGTGTGTCTTCAAGTTGTTTTTCTTCTGCTGGTAGTAGGATTCCTGAATATATCTGCATTAATAGTTATGGAGACAGGAGATATTAAGTTGATCAAGTTTAATGGTAAAAACTATACCACTTGGGCTTTTCAATTTCAAATTTACCTTAAGGGTAAAGAACTCTGGGGTCATATTGATGATTCAGATCCCCCACCTACTGATGACAAGCTCTTAACTAAATGGGAGGTTAAAGATTGGCAGATCATGACCTGGATATTGGGGTCCGTCGATGCACAGTTTATCCTGAACCTTCGCCCATACAAGACTGCCAAAGAAATGTGGCTTTATTTAAAGAAGATATATTTGCAGGACAATTCTGCTCGCAGGTTTCATTTAGAACATGAAATCTCGCAGTTTGTTCAAGGGACCTTGTCGATACAGGATTACTACTCTCAGTTTACAAGTCTGTGGACTGATTACGCTGAGCTTATTTATGCTGACCTCCCTGCTGCCTCCTTAGCCTCTATTCAAGAGATCCATCAGACGAGTCAGCGAGATCAGTTTTTGATGAAGTTACGGCCACAATTTGAAACTGTCCGGTCCAACTTAATGAGCAGGGTGCCATCCCCCTCACTCGAATCATGTCTGGGCGAACTTCTTAGAGAGGAACAACGCTTGGTAACTCAGACGGCGCTTACACAGAATGCTCCTCAGGCTGTTCCTATCGATGTTGCTTATGTTGCCAGGGGTAAACCTCAAGGCCGGGACATGAGCAAGGTCAAATGTTTTTGCTGCCACAAACTCGGACATGTTTCCACTCAGTGCGACCAGAAGTTTTGTTCCTACTGCAAAACCAAAGGTCATGTTCTTCCGGAATGCCGGACGCGACCTCAGAATCGAGCACAGCAACAGAGAGCCTACTCTGCTCATCTTCCTGACGCTTCTTCACCAGTCATGCCTGCACCACCTGGTGCTACTTCTTCTTCTACCCTCACTCCGGAAATGGTCCAGCAAATGATCATCAATGCTTTCTCTGCACTTGGCCTATCAGGTAATCCAAAATCTTCAGTATCCACCTGGTATATTGATTCAGGGGCCTCCAATCACATGACACACTCTGCTGCCAATATGACTCATATTAAGAAGTATGATGGAGACCTCTGCATCAATACTGCTGATGGTGGCAGTATTCCCATTTCTGCTGTTGGACAGATTCCTCACTCCTTACCCTTGCATAATGTTTTCCTTTCCCCTCGCTTAACCACAAATTTGTTATCAGTTGGTCAACTTGTTGATAGTAACTGCTCCATCTTGTTTTCTCGCTCTGGTTGTGTTGTGCAGGATCAAGTATCGGGGAAGGTGCTAGCGAAGGGCCCTAAGCAGGGACGACTGTTTCCTCTCCAGATTTCGTCAAAAGAAACGCTCCCTTCGGAGTTTGCTTTGTTTTCCCATTTTAGTCATAATAAATGCCAGCTGTGGCATAATCGTTTAGGACATCCTAATTCCAAAACTTTGATGTTTTTATTAAATTCTGGTTTAATTAATGATAATAAAGTTTCTTTTAGGGATGTTTTCTTTTAATTGTGATAGCTGCAAGATGGGGAAAGGGAAAACCCTTCCTTTTCCTCTTCATGATTCTTTAGCAACGAAATGTTTTGATATTGTTCATAGTGATGTGTGGGGTATTGCACCCGTTCTTTCTCATTCTCATTATAAATACTTTGTTACATTCATTGATGATTATAGTCGTTTTACTTGGATTTATTTTTTGCATGCTAAGTCTGATGTTTTCTCGGTTTTTAAAGTTTTCTTGTCTTATGTTGAGAATCAATTTTCCACTACCATTAAAACTTTTAGGTCTGATTCAGGGGGGGAGTATATTTCTACGGACTTTCAAACTTTTTTGCAATCCAAAGGCATTATCTCCCAGCGATCTTGCCCTTACACCCCCCAACAAAATGGTGTGTCTGAACGCAAAAACCGACATCTGTTGGATATTGCTCGTTCACTTTTGTTAACATCTTCTGTTCCAACTAGGTTTTGGCCCGAAGCCCTCTCAACCGCTGTGCATGTCATAAATCGCCTACCTTCATCTAGATTAAACAACCAGACACCATTTTTTAGACTTTTTCAAAAGAATCCACTCTATGATCATCTTCGTCCTTTTGGGTGTGTTTGTTTTGTTCTTCTTCCTCCCACTGAGCGCACTAAGTTAACAGCTCAATCCTCCATCTGTGCCTTTCTTGGTTATGCTCTGAATCAAAAAGGCTATCTATGTTATGATTCTAAAGCCAAAAGAAATTCGAGTGTCTCGAAATGTCGTGTTTTTTGAAAATCAATATTTCTTTCAGAGGCATGGTGATTCAAATGACTCTGTCTCGTTCTCTTTTTTACCATCATTTTCAGATACAATGCCTCCACCTGTTACTCGTTTTAAGCCAGATTTTGTGTATAAACGACGAAATGTTACAGGTGATCTTGCCTCTGGGTCTCTCGCTACGCCTACCCTGACTGCTCCTGCTCCTGCACTTGATCCACCTCCGGAGCCTCCTGCTTCTGATCATGCACCTAATCCACCTCCGGAGCCTCTTACTCTTCGCCGATCCATTCGCCACATAAAGCCACCTGATCGATATGGCTTTACTCATGCTTCATTACTAACCACTTTGTCTTCTATTTCTATTCCTAACTCGTACTCTCAGGCAGTGCAGCATGATTGTTGGAAACAGGCTATGCAGGAAGAACTTACTGCTCTTCAAACAAATCATACATGGGACATTGTTACCTGTCCTTCCTCTGTCAAACCCATTGGATGCAAATGGGTATACTCGGTGAAATTAAAGTCTGATGGATCCTTGGATCGCTACAAAGCTCGTCTAGTTGCACTTGGAAACAGGCAGGAGTATGGTATCGACTATGAGGAGACTTTTGCTCCCGTGGCCAAAATGACAACTGTACGTACAGTTCTTGCAATAGCTGCCTCTCAGTCATGGCCCCTATATCAGATGGATGTGAAGAATGCTTTTCTTCATGGGGATCTGAAAGAGGAAGTCTACATGCGTCTCCCTAATGGACTTCCTTCTTCTTCCAAGACCGATGTTGCTCGGTTACGGCGCTCATTATATGGCCTTAAACAGGCACCCAGAGCCTGGTTCGACAAGTTCCGAACCACTCTCCTTCAGCTTTCTTTCATACAGAGCCCGTATGATCCTTCGATGTTCACACTTCATTCATCCAGAGGATCCACAATTCTCCTTGTGTATGTCGATGATATCATTATTACTGGCCCTAACAGTGATATGATTCGACAGATACAGGCCTCTCTGCAAGATAAGTTTCATATGAAGGATTTGGGACCTTTGAATTATTTCTTGGGTTTGGAAGTTCATCAATCAAAGAAAGGCTTGTTTCTTCATCAGCACAAATATGCTACTGACCTAGTGGATCTCGCCGATCTCGGTGCTTCTAGCCCAGTCGACACACCGTTGGAAGTAAATGCCAAGCTTCATCAACAAGACGGCGATCTCCTTTCTGATCCTACATTCTATCGTCGTTTGGTTGGTAGCCTTGTCTATCTAACCATTACTCGACCAGATCTCTCTTATGCTGTTAATCTGGTCAGTCAGTTTATGACGGCCCCACGGCATCATCATTTGGCAGCAGTCAAACGGATTATTCGATACATCCTTGGTACCTCTACCCGCAGCTTAATTCTTTCCAGTTGGCACACCACTTACACTCACTGCTTATTCTGATGCGGATTGGGCTGGCTGTCCGGACACACGTCGCTCTACTACAGGATGGTGTGTTTACTTGGGAGAAGCTTTGGTTTCCTGGAAATGTAAAAAGCAAGATAGAGTCTCCAAATCTTCCACGGAATCCGAATACCGAGCCATGTCTTCCGCTTGTTCTGAGATCCTATGGCTACGTGGGTTGCTTTCCGAGCTTGGATTCTCCCAGACTCAACCGACTCCTCTTCATGCTGACAACACAAGTGCCATTCGAATCACTGAAAATCCTGTATTTCATGAGCGAACCAAGCATATTGAAGTGGACTGTCACTTCATTCGGGACGAGTATGATCGCAAAATCATTACTCTTCCCCATATTTCCACTGAGTTCCAGCTTGCTGATATCTTCACCAAGGGCCTTCCCCGACCACGGCATGAATTCCTGGTTCGCAAATTGTTGCTGGTTGATTCACCGCATCAATTTGAGGGGGGGTGTTTAAAGGGTAAACTTGTATGATATCTGGCCCAACCCACTTGTATGATATTAGGCCCAGCCCAAGTGTAAATAGGAGACCTAGTCATAATGTGTACAGCAAAGATAGATTATATACAGCACGATAGATTCATTGTCTTTCCATTCTTAGAGATCTAATTGATCTAATTAGGTTTTAATTCCTTGATTTGTAGCCTAATCTTAGGCATTGTAAAGTCTACTTAAAGAACAAAAATCCAAGATGATCATCCATCGAATGTGAGGTTTTCACATAACTCTCTCTCTTTCGTTCTGGCATATGCTTCTGAATATCACTATGAATGACAAAGTACTCAAGTATCGAGTAAGACTAGGCATTGAGTACGTAAAACGAATAAAACTAGTAAGCTAAACTTGGTCAACAGAGGCTAAACATTCCTAAAAATTCTAATGACAAAAGGGCAACATCTCGTCTAGAAATGAGTAGCCCTGAATGGGTGGAAAAAGGGTAAGGGCATCCCGAGTAACTTGGAAGACAGCCGCGCACGAATGCATGCTAACCAGTCCAAGCAACCTACTACAGATCAGATCTGTCCGAGGGAAAAGCACGGCAACACTTTGCGCGCTAATCCCAAGGGGACTCACGAGTACAACATTTATTAAGGCTGTATAGTTCATGGTTTTGACGGAAAGCGATAATACTAGAATAGAAGGTGCATGCGCAACGCATGTGAAAAGCGTATACTAATGATTAATGACCTCTACCAAGCTAAACAACATTCAAGGATCCATTACAATATTATCCTAGGCCAAGGATTGCCTTTGACATGCAAGCACGACAATATTCAACTCTATGCAGTTTTAGGGCCCGGATGTCAGATTCCAATACCCTTGGTGTAAGTGTGTAACCCTAAGTTCGAATACCCCTTGACCTATTACCGTGCTCCATGTTTCCGGAAAATTCGGAAAGTGTATGTTAGCTCAAGACATCACTTTCCACAAATCTTAAGTAAAAATAGTGTTGGACAAGGTTCAGGTACAAGGTTCCTCCAATTTCTAGGCTTTCGGGCCCCTAAACTGAGGGTGACCAATTATGATAGTTTGGTATAAGTTTCAGAACCTCAAAGGCCCTCAATTAAATTAATTCAGATGTTCATCACTCAACCCAAGGGTGGACAGCCAATTGAAGTGAGACCAGTGATCCAAATGGCCGATAGAGAATTACATGGTCCAAACTGCCGAGAGGCATAATTCAAGGGTAAATGGGTGAAGTTTGGTCACCTTCGGGTCCTACCGAACATGTTTCTAAGGTCTACAAGTGATGGGGGTAGGTTTAGGAACAAATCCCAAAGGAAAGAAGCCGAAACAGTGCCCAACAAGTGGACTGCCGAGTGGGCAAAGGAGGACTGCTGGCTGGTCGACTGAGGCTCACTGCCTGTTCCACGGCTAGCCATGGTGCACCCAGTGCACTCGGCTGTTCACTGCAGAAAGGGGTTTTTCAGCCGCTGCATTCGGCTGCTCACTTCGGGATGGGGTTTTTCAGACCATTACCCAACTTTTTAGGATTTTTCTGTGGCTGAAATGTTTCATAACATTCCAGGGAGGGTAATTACACTTAATTAAGCATGTTACTCCCAATTTGAGCTTAAGCACAGGGGTAGTCTATTACAAGTGAAGTAGAAAACTAGAAACAATGGAAATACATCATGCTTGCTATGTATTTCAAATTAAACATTTGCCTTGGCTTCCACACACTCCAAAATCACTCCCAAGTACTCTCAAACCTTGCTGGAATGTCTCCCACGAAAATCCCTAAAATCTACACCCAAGACGACCCTAAAAATAAAAAGCCATGCTAGACTTGGAGAGAGCCGTTGCATGTCGGGATTTGGGGTAAAAGGGCTCCAAAAAAAGAATAAAACGAAAAGAGAGGGAGACCTCACCTCTGGCAAGTCTAACGAAGAGGAAAGAGCTAGAAGAAGGGTCAGCCGGTTGTGGATCTTCGCAAAAATGGAAAGACAGATATCTCGATGTGCTTTATCACTTGGCGGAGTTGGATTTTGACATGGCAACCTTGATTAAGAGAGATTCGAGCTAGAGATGATGAAGAGAAGAGAAAGGGAAGAGGTTCAGGTGTTGGTCGTGCAGGAAGAAGGAAGAAAAGGGCTGGGTTGGGCTTCTAAAGGAAATAAGAATTTGGAAAATGATGTTTACGTCCTGGGTTAAGTGGCAACTTGGGTTGATTAAACAAAGGTCTTCCTAACCTTGGATGGACCTAGGCCAAGAATAAAAATTTCTCGAAATTTAATATCTTTCCGAAAAACCAAGAATGGGTATTTTTGGAGGTCGTTTGTGAAAACTCGACATATACCAAAAAAAAAAAGACGATTATACCTCTCAAAAGGTGAAGTATGAGGAAATAAGGGTTTTCGGGACCTCAGACGGATTCGGGCTGAACACGAAAGTTGGTGGGCATAACGAAACCTATCTTCTAAACCCAAAAATAAGTAATTTTTTTGAAGTTTCCAAAATACCCCTGATTTTTTCAAAATCTGAACCAGGCCTTTCCAAGTACCAACTTGGTTTGAAACCTCTGGAAACTTCCCAAAACTACCCAAACATTGTTATAACCCATAAAATCACTCGATTAACATCTAAGCATGTGTACTCAGCTATTAAATGTAATTAATTAATGCTAATCACCATAATTAGGATCCAGACCTGACACTACCTTCCAAAAGAAACACTTTAACATGACCCTCCATTTCATCCAATCTCAGGCCTAGCCGCCTATTTCTGTAGTATAAACAATAATAAAGAAGTACCCTGCTTTCATCACTCCTTTTTACCTCATGTATTTTTCATGGATACATGCTTTAGTTTACATCATCATCATCAAGCCTTATCCCAACTATGTAAGTTCAACTATATAAATTTTATTTTGCCAATCCAGTCTATCCTAGGCCAAATCTTCATATATGCTTCTTCAGACCTATCCTTACTACTTTTGTCTAAGCCCTCTTTGGCCTATCCCATTTTTTTGAGGAGCCATCAACTTGCATAGAAGAACTTTTCCTCACTAGCGCTGTTGTTGGCTTGCGTTAGACCTGTCCAAACCATCTCAAACAAATCTATCTTATTTTATCACCAATTGATGCTACTCTTAATGTTTCCTAATGCACTTATTTCTGATTCTACCTTTCCTAGTTTTACCACACACATCTCAACGTTCTCATCTTTACTACACTCATTTTTTGCATGTGTTGTTTTCTAATAGGCCAACATTCTGCTCCATGTCATATTTGCTCTAATCATGGTATTGTAAAATTCTCCATTCGATATTGTTGGTATGCGTTGATACAAAGCGCTTCAAAAGAAAGTCTCCACTTCAACTTCAACCATCTAGTGCTTATCTTATGTTTGACATCCTCCTCATTCTATCCATCCTTACTAATTGTGAAACTAAGTTATCGGAAGGAATCTCTTGATATATATATATATATATATATGTGGGAGATGCTCCTATGAGAGTAATAACTCACACTACTGTGAGAGTAAGGGGGGACCCATTGCATTTAGGCTGTTGGCATTGGATATGGATCCAATGGGTTCCCCCTTACTCTTACAATAGTGTGAGTTACTCTCATAGGAGCATCTTCATATATATATATATATATATATATATAGAGGGGTCAGCTCTCCTAAGCTTAAGTTTAGGATAAGGTAAGCTCAAGTGTATGGTAGGACCCACACGGGGGGGGATTTCAAGGACTCCCTGAGATCCTCCTCTCTGCAAAAATCAGCCCCAACCGTGATTTCTATTATCTCCATATGGGCCCAAAAGTTTAATGGTCTAACATAGTCGATCCAACGGTCCAGTAGATTCGGATCGGACCGAAAGTTTGTGGACATGAGCAATTTAGGGGGTCATGTGTTTAGTCCATTTGGATGGACCAAAGGTGGGCCCCACAAGCATGAGCTTAGTGCTTTTATCCTAAGCTCGAGCTTAGGAGAGCCTTATATATATGTATGTACGGGGGATATTCATGTGCATCATTCCCTCACCATATGGTGAGGAACAAACTTATGTGGGCCCCATTGATCATGGATTTTTTTTTTTTTTTTTTTTGTGTGTGTGTGGGGGGGGGGGGGGGGGGGGGTGGTTTGTTGTGGAAAGGGACATCTTGGATGGGCTCATAAAACAAGTTTGGGGTCAATCCCATGCTTCTAACCCCTTCATCCATGGCACACTAATTTAATGACTTTATATTAAAGAAAAAAATTTACCTTTGATCCAACGTTCCAATCAATTTGGATATGTGAAAACTTGATGGATCTAGTGTACTTAAGGAGGTCCCATGTATGTAGATGGTTCGGATGTATCACAAAGTCAGCTCGGCCCCACTATGTTGCCCCTTGCCATAATATGGTGAGGTATGGATGCGCATGAATATTCGTGTGTGTGTGTGTGTGTCTACATCTCTTTACACTTTTCCACTAAAGTTGCAATCAATATATTCCGTCTTTGTACGGCTTATTTTAAAGCCCTTTGATTCTAAAGTCTCATACAATCTCTTAAATGTTGTGTTCATACCATCTCTCGATTCATCCACCAACACTAATAACATACCCCACAATGTTCCTCCAATTAAATGTGAGCAGTTAATTCATCCATAATCAGAGCAAAAATATCAGGGTTTAAAGTTGACCCCTAATGCAATTTATGGTCACTGAAAACTCACCTGTTTCTACACAGGTGGTTATCACACTAGTTACTGCTCCCTCATACATGTCTATAATAATGTCTGTATAACCTCTTGGGATACACTCTTTTTATCTAAAATCCACCAAATCAAGTCTTTATGAATACCATATGAGGACTTTTCCTCTATTCTTAGTATTTTTTTTTTAATTGTTTACTTGAAAAGATAGCTTCCATAGTTGACGCCCCTACATGAAAACGTTATTGATTTTCAGCTATCCTAGTATCTTGGTATTTTGTCCAAGTCTTCTCTCCATTCTCTCTCAATTGTTTCATAGTGTGGGTCATTAGTTTAGTCTCGCGATAATTGGTGCAATTTTGTATATCTCCTTTGTTCTTGTATATAGGTACTACAACACTTCTCCATTCATCCAATATTTTCTTTGTCCCTCATATCTTAGTGAAGAGCCTAGACCAACCTATCCAATATATCCTAAGCATTTTCAAGCATTATTGGAATGTTATCTGGCCCCATAGCCTTTCTTATTTATTCTTGCATTGCTTTCTTCCCTTTTTCCTATCCTAATGCTTCGGTAGAAGCGATGTTTGGTTAACAAAGTATCCTCTCTTGTTCTTGAGCCTCCTATAGAATCTTCTTTTAAAATCTTGTTAAAATATTTTCTCCTCTTTCTTTAATATCACTACCGTTTTATAAAACATTTTGGTCATCACTCTTTATACATCTGAAATGATCTAAAAGTCCCTAGATTTTTCCCTCATTCTTGGAAGCTTAAAAATATCTATCCTTCTTCTATTTTTAACTTATTATATAGGGCATCATATGCTTTGGACTTTGTCTCACTTACTACTACTTTTTCTTTGCTTTCTTTTACATTTCATAATGTTTCGTATTCCTAATCCCCTACTAAACTTTGTAGGGACGCCTTTCCTCTTGAACGGCTTCCTCAACCTCTATACTCCACTACCAGGCTTTTTGTCAGAGTGTCCCAAATACCTCACCCTTCTAATAAAGTAAACTATTTCGTCCAACATCACTGTTGTTTCTCCCTCCAGATTCTATTCTCCCCCTTTGATATTTTATCCTTCCCTTTCAAGTTAACCACCCCCCACCCCCACCCCCGTCCGCCCGAAAACCTTGTTTTAGGGAACCTTTTAATTACTACGCTTCTCTTTCTTTTTCTAATTCAAACATCTTAAAACACAATCATATGTCGTGTGGTCTGTGGTCAAACTCTCCAAGAATATCTTACATTATTTTCAAGCTAGTCAGCCGTGTTTTCTTATTAGAAAAAAAGTCTATTCGGTTCCTATTAGTTACACTCTTACAGGGAATTAAATGCTCCTCTCTTTTTAAGGTAGGTGTTCAGTGTTGACTATTACGGGGTCAAATGCCCATGCAAGTTCCAAGATAGTGTCTCTAAACTCATTCCTTTCTCTAAATCCCTATCCTCCATGCACTCTCTCATAGCCTCTACCGCTTGGAGGTTTTTTTTTTTTTTTTTTCATTAATTGGAATTTATCATATTAAAGCATCCTTTCTCTAACACTAGTTTAATTGCTATAAGTCTCACCGTTCTCTTTATCCCCACAATCTTTTCTTTTAAATCCTTATGTAGTTCTGTTTGTACTCTATTTCTAACATTGTTCTTTCCTATGTAGTAGAGTTTATTACCAATACCAGCAGCGAGCTCTTTAACTTTATGACCTTCCCATATTGTTTCTTGCAGACAAGCTGTATTAGCCCTGCTTTTCATTGCATTGATGAACTCCATGCTCTTGCTTGTCAAAGTTCCTATAGTCCAAGTAGCAAGTTGAATTATCCTCTTTTTCTAGACTAACTTCTTTACCCGCACTCATTTAGATTGGTGCAGAAACCTTTGCTTACTTTTCACTGCAAGCAGGCATCACTGCAATGTCTCTTATAGCAGGGAATGCCCTAGCATGATCATGAATTGCCAGTTTTTCAAAATTCAGTTTTTTAGTTGCAAAAAATGCTCTATGCCAGCTGTCAACCTACCTAACACAACCCTACTTTACCTGATCTTGGGATAGGCAGTTACAACAAATCGACAGAGTTAGCTTCATTAATCTATATCATAGTAGAATTTTTTTTTTCCCAGCATTGTCGTGACTAGGCTTTGTTGATGATGATATGAACAAAATATTCTTTGGCCCTCATGTGTGTGTATATAATTTGAATGGTCATCCTGCTCCACCAATCTTATGACATTTAAATTCCCTGTAGGCTTCAAAAATTGACCCATAGACCAAAATAAACATAAATAAAATTTTAAAAATTTAACTCCTAAAGAAACAACCCTCAATGATTTAAAAAAACTTAAGATTGTAGTGGCCTCCCTGCCACCCAAACACTGTCATAAAATCAAGATTAGATGGCTTTTGCATTTCAGTATAACCATATGAAAAATTAATTGGGCTTCCTTGTGGCATGGAAGATTACTTAGACCTTGATAGGGATGAGTGAAGATGTAGAATTCACAAAGCCAACTAAAGATGGATCTAATAAGGATTAGATGGTCATATTGTTAGGACACTGTGCTGCTCCCCAGTCCCCACACAGCCACATTGCAACTAAGTGATGACCTGGGCCAAAAATCGGCTGTGTCTATTTACAATGGGGCGGGTGCTGCACATGTAAATTAATGATTGTTGAAGAGTTTTTCTTTCTGGCCATCCTCTTTTTTTAAAACATTTATAGCCTATTTGATGAATGAACCTGTTTGAATTTTTTGGCAAACTCTCTATATGGTGACATTGCTGCATCAACCTGGCCTGGATATGATACTTGTATATCATGCTGGCACCTATCATGCCTAGATACGGGAGGGACATGCCATGGACACGAATTGTACACATAAAAAGACATGTCATGAACGTGAATTTTACACATAAAAAGTGAAGTATTGGATACGATACAACTCTATGCATTGCCCGTTTTGAAGGATCCGTGCATCGTAGCCATAGGGTGGCACAGGCACGGGATGATTTTCTCCTATGCACTGTGCACTGCACATTGGTGTTCGTCACGTGGGACCCAATGAAATTCAGGGAGGGTCCCACCTTTGGTGATGGTTTGGATGCGCATTCCCACTGGAGCACATGGGAAGGCTGTACAAAGAGCCATGCTTGAATTTAGCAAACCTTCGAATGTCATCGTGAGATGGAACTATGTTAGGAAAATTCACAATGTTATGATAATGTATTCCTTCCGATACGCATAGCTTCAAGAGATGCCACATATTTTCTCTATGGTAAGGTGTTTAGACCAACTACACACTGACTGCTAGGCACTAAAAAAATTAGCTTTTTGTTCATGCATAGCTGGGCCAAGAAGGATAATTCTGTCTAAAAAAGTGTTGCACTGGGGTACTTGTATCCGTATCAGATACTCCAATGAATCTGATTGCTTCTAATAATAAAAAGAAAAAAAATCTTACATTGCTCGTGGTACTCGAATCCTTATATGTATTTTTTTTCTCTTGATATAAATAATTACTGTATTAGTGCATAAATTTTCTTAGTACGTATATATATATATGGGAGATTCTCCTATGAGAGTAACTCTCACACTACTATATGAGTGAGGGGGGGACTCATTGCATTTAGGCTATTAGCACCCCCGCCCCCCACTCATAGCAGTGTGAGAACTACTCTCATAGGAGCATTTCTATATATATTGTGAACATATCTGCATTTCGCGGCTCTTGAAGTTGCTATATCAGCCAAGGACAACTCACATCGTCAATAGAGATGCTTGCATCTGTGTCCCCATTACTTAAGTCACCGATTTTCTTTTGATTTATATTTTTTTCTCTATTGGGTATGATTTTATTTTGCATAATCGTACTGATGAATATAAAGGTGATTTGTATATCTGATTAATTAGTGACTTTTCTGAACAAGGATCGATCATTCATTGTGTTTTGGGATTAATTGCCGATTTGTTTCACAATGCATCAGGATATACAGTGTTTGTTAAAATGTTGAAATTTTAACCTTGTTATTAAGTGAAGTTTGGTTCTCAATCACTTGTTCACTTTGGTGTGATCATGTTGAGCTATGTTGTGGTGTGTATAAATTTGCTAACACCATCATAATTCTATTTGTTGTAGTTTGTGGGTGTGTTTTATGCATACATGTACCTATCTATAGACAGGGGCGAGCCCAGGTATAAGAGGCTTGGGGGCTGAAGCCCCCACCCATACCTAAAAATATATTTAAAATTTTAAAACCACCCCTGCAAATTCTAGAAATTAATATTTTTTGTTTACATTTGCCCCTTCCCCTATATATTTTTTACATAGAGCCCCCCAAGTTCAATTTTCTAGGTCTGCCTTGTCTATAAATGTATGTATGTCAGTACTCAAACTTCATGGGTTTCCGTGACTTCCTTTCTAAATGTGCATCATCATCACAGCCTTGTCCCAACTATGATGGGGTTGGCTACATGATTTCTTTTCTTCCATTCCGATCTATCTTGTGCCAAATCCTCGGATAGGTTGCACCTCTTCGGATCTATTGGTCCTATTTCCATCCATGTCCTTTTCGGCCTGCCCCTCCCCTTGGTCAACCATCAACTTGTATAGAAAAACGTTTTCTTGTAGGTGTTGTTGCTAGCTTGTGTTGTACATGTGCAAAACATCTCAAACGGGTCTTTCTTATTTTATAACCTATTGATGCTCCCCCCTAAATGCTCTTGAAGGTGCTTATTCATACTTCTATCATTCCTAGTTTTACTTTACCACTCAACACATCCACCTCAACATTCTTATCTTTGTTGCACTCATTTTGTGCATGTGTTGTTTCTTGATTGGCTAACATTTGTCTTCATATGTCATAGCTGGTCTAATCACTGTCCTATAAAATTTTTCCTTCAATCTTATTGGTATCCGTCGAACATAAAGCACTTTAGCTTTCCACTCGTTACCGCTCCCTTATACATGTCTTTAATTATTTCAATATAACTTCTTGGAATATTTCTTTTATGAGGATTTTACGGGAAATATCCCCAGAATTTGGCCATTCCTCGCGAAGGGTTCCCTCCCCGTAGGTTGTGCAACACAAACTCGGTCTTCCTGCCACCTTTTTATCTTTTTTCGCACTTTTTTCTGAGCGACGATAGCTTCTCCTAAAAAAATTTGGGCGAAGTTAGCGTTGCTCCTCACTCCTTTTTCCTCATCGAATACAGGTTTTCCACTATTCTAATGGGCGGAAAAGCTGCAAATACAAGTTTTCCGCTATTCATATGGGCGGAAAAGCTACGAATACACTTGCAAATACAGGTTTACTCTATGGAGCAGCCTTTCTCTCTGTCATTTTCTCATGGATAGGTTCATGGGTTGAGAGTAAGCTCTACATGATAATGTAGGAGTATAAGATTGTTATTGGAACCATTCTTCCATGTTATGTCTGCCATTTTTTTTTCTTTCCCGTCCCTTTCACTTTTCAAGATAAATCTTGAGAATATGAAAAGAAGAAAGAAAGAAACTGTATGTCAGTCGGTAGTAATCTTTTTATAAAGCCTGTGATATTGTTTTCCCAAGATGATTGGGAGAAAATTGAGTGGGGGAAGTAGAGAAATAGGTGGGCGGAGAGGAAAAAATCAGAGGGAGAAGAAATAAAGGAGTTCTATGTTTTAAGAAAATCGCATAGAGCGACGCTAGTGCTCCTATCATACACGAGTGACACTAGCGTCGCTCCCCTCAGCATTAAAAAAAACGAAAGAGGTCCTGACGGACCCCGTTTGTGCTGCACAATCTGCGGGGACCCTTTGTGAGGAATGACCTAATTTCAGAACTTTTCTAGTAAAATCCTCTTATTTTATTTAAAAACCCACCAAATTAAATTTCTAGGTTACCTTTCATAAACTTTCTCTAGATCAATAAAGGCTACATACATATTTTTCCTCTTCACTCAGTATTTTTCTATTAATTGACTAAGTGAGAAGATAGCTTCCATGGTTGGCCTCATTTGCATAGAACCAAATTAATTTTCAGATTTTTTGGTCTTTTGTTGAAGTCTTTGCTCCATTAATGTCACCTATAGTTTCATAGTATAACTTCGAATCCCACAATAGTTGGTACAATTTTGTATATCTTCTTTGTTCTTATATATAGGTACTACAACACGTCATTCATTCAACATTTTCTGTAATCAATATCTTAGTGAAGAATCTAGTTAACCAAATCCGCCCAATTTCTCCTAAACGTTTTCAACCCTCCATCGGAATTTCATCTAGCCCCATAACCTTTTCTGTATTCATTTGTGATGATGATGATCATCATCATCATCATCAAAGCCTTGTCCCAACAAGTCCCAACTATGTTGGGGTCGGCTACAAAAATTTTGTTTCTCAATTTCGATCTATCTTGAGCCAAATCTTCAGATAAGTTACACTTCTTAATATCTAGTTTTTTTACTACCTCCATCCACGTCCTCTTTGGCCTACCTCTTCTCCTTGGTGGGCCATCAACTTTCATGGCCAAAATTTTTCTTACTGGCGCCGTTACCGACCTACATTGGACATGGCCAAACCATCTTAAACAGATTTCTCTAATTTTATCCCCTATTGTTGCTACTCCTAAATGCTTTCGAAAGCGTTCATTTTTAATTTTATCCTTCCTAGTTTTGCCACATGTCCACATCAACATCCTTGTCTCGCCTACATCCATTTTGTGCATATATTGCTTCTTGATTGGCCAACATTCTACTCCATAAGTCATAAATGGTTTAATCGCCGTTCTGTAAAATTGTCCCTTCAATCTTGTTGGGATTCGTAGGTCACAAAACACTCTAGAAGCAAGTCTTCACTTCAAACATTCCACTTTTATCCTATATTCGACATCTTCATTAATATCCCCATCTTTACTAATTATAGAGGCAATGTAGCGAAAAGAATCACTTTGTGGTATCTCATAGTCTTCAATTCTCACAGTAGTTTTAGCTTTTTCTATATGCCCACCAAAGTTATAATCCATATATTCCGTCTTTCTACGGTTTATTTTAAAGCCTTTGGATTCTAAAGCCTCCCTCCATCTCTCGAGTTTTGCATTCACACCATCTATTGATTCATCTATGTATTCATTTGTGTTAATGCTTTTCTAAATTTTTCTCTTGTGGCTGGTAAACTGGATCTTGACCAGTTCATTAGACAAAAATTGGGGCATTAACTTTCATATGTTATCAACTTTATCATCATTAATGATCTTGGAAGATAAGGGTAGAAAGCATTTAGAAAATATAATTTTTGTAGCATGTACAACTAGTTTGGACGAGTGATTTCCAGCAGAGCTGGCATTTTTCTAGAAATGATTTGGTTTCTATTTCATTGAGATTAGACATGTGCACCTGTATCAACTATCAACAGACTTGATCTATTGTGTCTCTGTTTAAAATCTGGTTGTTTTTCTTTTAATTCTTTTTTCTGCTCTCCTGTTGCAATCATAACCAGCTACTGGAGCACAAACAACCAGGCGATCATCTAATCGGGTTTCTGTCAACAAGACATCCAATGCACAGGATAGAATGAAATCTAAAGTAAAACGCGAGTCAGACCACATGAATTTGGCCCCAGAGCAAGTTGAGTTGCAAACATGATTTCAATTTTCATATTTGAACTACGAGGTGCTTGGTGGAAGATTCCTGCAGCTGTTTCGGTTAGTTTGTGTAGTTTTTATTTTTTTCTCTCTAGTTGGGTTCTTATAACCTTATTGGTTTTATGCCTTAATTATAACCTTCTTCTCATTGTTGTTGAATTGAATCCACAAAAATATAAAGAGGTTTCCTTTCGACTCCTTTAATTTTGATCGTGGTGCATAGTGGTGGTGTTGTGATCACTGTTCTTGTTAAACGTGAAAACTTGCTTTTCTTGCTGACTGAATTTTATGATTCTCAAACTGACAATATGCATAGCAGCTATGATGCCCAGATTTCGCATGGACACGGCAGGGACGGTGCATGGACATGGCAAGGACATAAGTTTTACACATAAAAGGCGAAATCTGGGCATTTGACCTTTTCTTGCGTTGAATGTGAACTGTTGTTTTGGATTAGCAAACCTGATTGAAGCATTGGGATAGCTTGTTGCATAGATTTCCAATCTATTGGGTCAATCAGAATCAGTCACCAAGCCATTTTATCGGGTCCAGCCGTCGTAAATTTAACTTTAAATTCTTTATTATTTCTATGTTTGTAATAGCTAAAATAAGGATTATATAAATATGGAAAATATTTTTTTATGAAAATCTTCGTAGCTTTCATATTGATGTTCGGTTAAAATTCGGTTTTTATTTAAGTATATTTTAACTAATTCAATTTTACTAATGTAAGGCTTATCTGTGTTTTTCTTTTTCTGTGTTTTTAGTGGGTTACCTGTGAGATTTTTCAAAATGAACATGCTTCGACCAGGAAAGTCAACCGGGTTTGAACTAATCTTAGTCGAGTCTTCCCCAACCTAATCACCCAATACGAGACAAGGTTGAATTGACTTGGCCAGGTTTCTAGCCAAGTGGGAAAATTAATGGCATGTATCTATTGGATCAACGCTCTATTTCAGCCTCACAATTATGTGATGTGCAGTCATAGCTGTCAATTCCATTTCGGTCATCATTACCGTCCAGCATCCAAGATGAAATCTTTTAGTATTTTGGAAATTCGTCAAAACATTTTGGGATAAAAAAAAATATATATATATATATATATATAAATTATGCATGTTTCTTAATATGAATATTAATAAAAAAATTAAAAAAGTGAAAATTTTGCTATAAACCGAAGTGGACTAGAATTCAAACTGAAAATTTTTTTGCCCCATTTCGTTTTGGCCGGAGGACCGGAATAAAAAGTTTATGCCATTTTGGTCGAAATGAAATAGAATTGACAACTATGCTCAGAATCTATGTTGTTATTTTTCTTCCTAATTGTGTGTGAAAGGAGAAAAGAAATAATTTTTTTCCCTTATAAATGTCTAAAATGCATGAACTTCTTTCAACGAGGCAACTTCTATTTGAAATAATTGAGCAAGCGTATGGGAAGAATGAGAGAAAGCCCATAAATGATTAAAAAGCCCAAATAAAATGATATAAGAAAAAAGAATAAATTAATTAAACTTAAGAGATTAATTAGGTAGAAGAGTGTACTTGTGATTGTACATTTCATACTTAGCCTTTCTGTTACATTTAAATTGTTTTTCTTTTTTCTTTTTTTTTAATTGGCCTGCTTGTTTCATGTGATTGTATTCCTAGAATTCTAAGACTTTGTATTTTTGTTCGTTAAAATTGAAGAAACAAAGGTCAATATTCAAAAATAACTATCAAATAATCTCCCCTTCACCTTAATAAATAAAATCGTGAAAAAGCCCATTACCCTAGTAATTCAAATCCAAGAAAAATTAGATGACAGCTACATCTCCACAAACTATCCTTAACGCTCATCTGTGTAATAATTCTTTGATGGATACCAGTTGACTATGATTACGTATGTATTCAATTTCTTGTAAAGAAGAGGGTCCTTAAATCTGTTTATTAAAAAATTTGCGAGGTGATGCCCATTTCTTGTTTCATCTAATACTGTTTGTACTTGTTTCCAATCTCTGCTTCTTACATTGCGTTTTGAATCATTTCCCACCTCTGGTAACTTGCACAGTGCTAGCTATATGATTCATATTCATCCCCATTCCAAGGAATGAAGATGAGATTAGCTGAAAGCAACAGAAACACTCCAAAAGAGAAAAAGCAAAAGAGAAAAAGTGAAAACAGTGTCATTTATTTCCCGGTCTTGATATTAATCTCTTGAAACAAATCTGGTGGCTGCTTGAGCATCATGGGTCAATTCTGCCAAAGCAGACACATGGTATGATTGACTCCACCAGGTAAAGAGGGTCACTGGTTTAGCCATCTAAAAAAAAAAAAAAAATCAGATCCATTAGATCTAACTACGTCGTAAACTTTCAAATGAAGAATATAATTACGTCGTAGGAATGATTCTAGTCCAAAAGGCTAAAAACCCTGCATTGTAAAAAAAAAAAAAAAAACTTAATGTAAGGTTACTTAATTTTGACAGGAGCACGCACATCAGTGGTTGTTTTTTTCCCTTAATGGTTATACTCGAATCTTCATAATATGGCAATTTCAGGCCATGGGATTGGCTTGTGGGAGTGAATGTAAGTAATAAGATGAGGGCCATTAATCTGTGGGGTTTGTGAATTCAATGAATGCTACTCATGGGATTGATGCCATTGGACTCTCTGCACAGATCTCCCCGTAACAGCTGAGCTGTCTAGTTTGATGGTGGTACGTCTACTTTCAACTATTATTGTAATTGGAGAGAGCATTAAAAAGGTAGGTTAAAGCAGTTGAATGAATGAGTGAGTGAGAGAGAGAGAGAGAGGGAGAGGAGAATGTGAGATGATGACTCTGTCACTGTGGCACAGAAGGCGTGCTTCTCACCACAGTGCCTTGCCACCTTGGTATTCTGTATCTCAGCTTTTCATGAATGTTCTGCTCGAGGGACTTGGGCTTTTTTTTTTTTTTTTTCTGTTTTTGTTTTTGTTTTTGTTTTTGACATTTGAGTCATGTATTACATGCATTTAGACTGATTTAATGGATCTCGTTTAAGTTTAATACGCTGAGCTGCTAATTTTAAGTTTTTTTTTTTTTTTTTTTTTTTTTGCTATCGGAAGGTTTTCAATTCTTAGGACAAGACTAATCCCTCCAAGTCTAGAGTGAAGCAGGATAAACACCCATGTGGCCTCAAAATAATATCACTAGTGGACTCAACCTTTGATTCTTGAAAAATGAGGAACAAGGAATCGATACCAAGACCTCTAACTCCGGAAGAGGGAATAACTGTGGTCCTGACCGCTCTCTCGAGATCGAGAACTTTCCCATGTTGGAAAATTAAAACTTAATATAGAAAATTTAGGCATCCTATGATGAAATTCTTCAAAATAAGGAATAAAAAAAAAAAAAAAAAAGCCCTAAAAGAACAAATGTATTTCCAAGGTAGTTTTCATCACTCAATCACCACTTCACGAGGTTTTGACTTCCGACGAAACGCCTTCCAAAAGTCATCTTGTATCTTCTCGTGCATATGTATGAGGTATTTGGAGTTTTTATTTGTTTGTTTAGGATTTGTCATACATGTTGATGTCTTCTTCATTTCTTTGTCCATTAATCCCAACCTATTTTTCTTCAATGTTTTACCTGATTCTCTCAAGAACCGTAGTGCAATATTGAGATTGTAATGGTGAATGCTCCATGGAAGAAGACAAGGATAACTTTTTGAAAGGTGGGCTTTTGTATTTATTTTAAAATATGTTTTATATAAAAGAAACGACTCTTTTCTTATAGAAAATTGTAAAGAATTTTTCATATTAAATATCCAATAGTCCCATATGGGAAGATCTTGGAAGATTTTTCATGTGGAGAAATTCTATATTCCAATATGAAAATCTCTACATTTTTTTAACTATCAACGCAGCATGTCAAATGAGATTCATCATATCAGTTGTATCAAAGATCAAGATAGCGAGTTTTGGTGAGTGTAACAGTCTTTGGCCAGAATGCTACGTACTACTATTTTGAACCATGGTTTGTATCATTCCGATCACATTTAATACATAGTGGTAGGAACTTTCATATATGAGCCCTTTCTCATTTGGAAAATAAAAGAAATAAAATGGTGCTTTCATCCAAGTGATATGCACAAGTCATTTTACAGCCATATGCAAAAAGATACGCACTTCGGGGAAATTTCAAAATCTAAGACATATTTTTAGGGGAATGTCTTCTCTTATAGTTAAGAGCTGAAGCTAAAAAAAATTACAAGAGAAGCTCTTGTGAGAGTTACTCTCATGGTACTATGAAAGTAAGGAGTGATGACCCTTATATTTAGGGTCATTATATTGAGACTGTTGGCATTGGATATGGATGTGAGGGCTCCTACCCTTACTCTCATAGTACCATAAGAGTAATTCTCATACGAGCATTTCTTTTTGGTTAAATTGCAAGTGCCAAATGCTGTTAAAGTTTAGAATATGCTTGGCCCTTGCGACACTAAGTGCCCTGTTGTTGACAAGGAATTGAAGTCCTAGCAATTCTAAGAAGTGTTTTTTTCATCAAGTGACTACATTTGAAGATATAATGGTGAAAATCTACAAGTGACATAATTTCATTTTAATTGAACGAATAACTAACTGGCTATCACCCTATAAATAGAGTCTTAATACGAATAGGGTATTGTATTCTTCATCCATCACCTCTTCAATTTAGAGTCCATTTTAATATTATTTCCTCGGAATTCAAATAAAGAATTCTTGTTGACAATGTTATAAATTCTTCGAACGTTGTTTCTAGCAAGTTTTTCAAATCCCCTCAAACTACAGAACATCATCATCCACGATGCTGGATTTCAAGAAAATTAATTAAAAGGCCAAAAGTGACATTTTCAAAAGGTTGGGTTGTTCGCATTCCACATTTCCACTAAATTCCAAATGTAACATTGCTCACAGAAATTTCTATTGAAAAAAAAGAAAAACTATTGCAAATAAATGCCCCATTAAATTATATATATATATATATATATATATATTTTAGGCTCCACATCAAAGAGGTTTGTAAATTAACTATCTAGACAAATTTAGGTCTATGAGATGTTTATAACCACCTGATTAAAGCTACAAACTTTGCCTTTGATTAGCACCTTAGATTTTGGACAGCCAGTAGTATCCAATTGATCCAAAATTTCATATTTCTTATTGGCCAATCTCCATCCTCAACACTCTTAACTGCAGCAAAGTGGGTAACAATAAAATATCATCAATCACAAAGAGAGAGCACGAAATTGCCTTGTATTTTCGTAGATGACTGGATCACATTTTGTCTAATTGTGACAGCAGCTTTCTTTCTACCAGGAAGCTACATCCTACATAGGATCGGGATCCGGATCCATCCTAGGTAAAGTTCCAATGTTCTTTATTTTGCATACCCATTTTCCATGAAAGTTGTAAAAAATAGTTTGTAGTACGAATGCCTCATCTTTCCCTATGAATGAATGAAAATGGGAGAAAATGGACAAAAGCCCATCATGTCATGTGTTAAAAGTCCATTTTGGAAGGAAGATAGGATGGATGGCAGCGATTGAACTAGAGTTTATTTGTGCATGTACGGTACAGAGACACTTCTCTGCTAGTGGGCTTGTCAAATCGTCATTACTTCACTCCATTCATGGACCCCCCACCCTTGATTTGTGAGATTTTGAGTCAATTGGATCCCTGGAAGGATTATCAAAACGGGCATGGCTTCGAATCCACGACCCACCCGTTAGTTTGGCAATTTACTAAATTAGTAAAAGTTAAGTAAAATCTTTATTTTCAGAAAAGGGATCACATCAATATCACTTTAATTCAAAAAAAAATTCCTCTAAAAAAAAAGTCAAGAAGCAATCTCCTTTTCTCCACTAAAAGACAAAAAAATTTTATTTTCTATGCAAAAAGTAAAAAAGATTTCATATTAAGCAACTAAAAACAAAATACCATCATAATCTCATTATATTTCATTCTCTCTTGATTTTGATGCTTTACTACACTTTATTTTACATGTAAAATTACCAAACATGCCCGAGAGCCAGTTTGGTAACTCTACTAATAAAGTCAAGTGAAGTAAAATTGATTTTGAAGAAAGAATAAAATAAAAGTAGATTATCATGCTATTTTGTTTTTAGTTGTTTGTTGTGAAATCTTTTTGGCTTTTTGTATAGGAAAGTTGAGGGTTTTTTTTTTTTTTTTTTTTTTTGTATTTTAGTAAATAAAGGTGGTTGTTTTTTTACTTTTTTTTTATTAAAGATGGAGGGAGTTTCGAATTAAAGTGCTTTTGATGTGACATCTTGTCTGAAAAATAGAGGCTTCACTTGATTTTTAATATGCTAGTAAAGTGCCAAACTAGCCCATGATAACATTGATGAGAGGCCTTACCATTCATAATTTTTAATTGATCGAAGTTTAGGTGGTTGAAATATGCTGAGCTATCCAAGATAAGGGCCTGTTTGGATGTACAAGAAAACACAAGAAAATAATATTTTATAGAATATAATCTTTCATTTTTTAAAGAAGAAAATCTTGTGCGTTTGGTAACTCAAGAAAAATTTGAAGAAAAGATCATTTTCTTTCAAAAAGCTCAATATTCTCTCATACAACTCCCCCCTGTAGAAAACTTTCTACAAGATAAGAATCTTTTAAAATGACTATTATAAAGTGGTAGAGTAAAGTAAAGACTTTAGTTCACCAAATACATCATAATGTTTATGTTTACACATATGGTAAAGTAAAGTAAAAGTAAATCTCACAGGACGGTAAAGGTCTGGTAAAGTAAAGGTGAGATAAAGTGCATGGTGAAGTAAAGTGGGAAGGAATGGTAAAGTAGTTTATTTTCTTTACTTTACTTTATCACATTTTATCTTAGTTTTATATGGTAAAGAAAAAATAACTTGTTTACGGGTGTGGTAAAGTAAAATAAAGATTAATTGATGTCATATCATGGTAAAAGATGAGGTAAAGTAAGGTCAGATGAAGTAGGTGGTAAAGCAAATTGGGAGAGAGAGCGAGTTATAAAGTAGTTATTTTTTTATTGACTTTACTATACTTTACCATGGTTTTCTGTGATAAAAGAAAGAAAGTTTTAGTAAAAATATGAAAGTTAAACTTTACTTTACTACATTACTTTTTTATCTAGATGTGGTAAATTGCATATAAATTAAAATATTTAACAATTTTTTTTCTTATAATATAATTTACTTTAATCATAACACCTTCCAAACTGCTCAATTTGAAATCTGTAATATTCTTGAAAAATTACCAAACAGTAAAAATATTATACTATTATAATATTACATTATTGTATTCTATATTATTTTATTCTTACAATATTTCAATCTATAAATATTTTATTCTGTAGACATCCAAACGGGCCCTAAGACTAAGTTTTGGCCAGCTAAATTCTAGATTCTAAAATTTAAAAAGCTCTTTTACCATTAGCATATCTGAGATTCTAGCATATGGGGACAGCATCTGGAATTCCAACTGGCATATCCCAGAGTGTTTACACAGCAGTCATATAAATTCAAATCCACAGAGTTTCTATCTAAGAGAATTACAAAATCTTCAAATGCCAAAACTAACAACTTTCTAAAATGACTACCTACGTCCTCTTTGATTAAGATGATATATGAGAGTTCTTGTTTGACGGATATTAGAGAAATCCAAGCACCCAATTGACCCATTTGTTCATTTGGAGGTATTTTGAATAGAGTGTTTTTAGGGCAATGACAACTACCATCTTCTAAAAATTATGAAATTAGTCATATGAAATGTCATTTTTGGCTTATAAAATTTGGAGAATTTCAGTTTTCAACACACAATATTATACTTGAGCATTTTTTGAAACCAGGTGATGGATAGGATTAGGGGAGTTCATAGAACCTCCCAATAAGAATTATCATAATCCCTTCAAATAAAGAGGCCCTAAATGTTGTTCTTCAATGCCATATTTGTTTGCATTAAAATACATAGGAATTGAATATATATGGTGTTTTAAAATGAAGATGAAAATTGAATTTCCAAAAATGAGCATCAAATAGCATATTCTTTTGATTTTATTTTCCTAAAAGAAAATATTGTTGAATGTTCATTTTTTGAAATTCACCTTTGGTCTTCATTTTTAACCACCATTTGTATTCAATTGCTATGTATTTTAATGCAAATAAGAAAGCAATTAGTAAAATCACATATGCCCAGGAACTCCAAGCATTTTGAAAGCAAAATTCTTGAGAATTTAGGGAATTTTGTTGTTGGATGTGGGAGAATGGCTCCCATCACCACATGCATCATATGAATCGACTCTATTTGAGTGGCTAAATGGCTCCCATCACCACACGCATCATATGAATCGACTCCATTTGAGTGGTTAAATGCATGAAAAAGTCTTTCTTGGTCTTATTTCTTAAAACTTGGACTTAAGAAGTTTTTTATTTGCACCATTTGCATATGTAAACGATGCACATGCACAACATTCACAAACGGTCAAGTTTTTTTGCGCTCATTTTATGCATGAGGTGTGAAAATGGTGTATAGACGAAACCATTTTATATGAATATTTACACACTTAAAGAAGAGTAAAAGTATTACACATTTATCTTACTAGAAGAATGCTAGTACAAGTGACGCATGTGAAGGTTGCAGTTTCAGAATTTACCGTCGTTTTTTTATTTTTTCCAACTCTTGTGGGTCCTAAAACTTTAATTCAAGCCATTCAAAAAAATTATTGGCTCATTAAACCCTAGAACTTTTATTTTCACATATTATATAACCATACATTATGAGATAATGAAAATTTTGGATATGTAGTCCAAACTCTCTGGTGTTTATTCATGTAAAAATGGTGTTCCAAAATAAACATGGTAATGTGTTTCACATATATAAAATTTATGTGTATATGAAAATTATATGTGTTTAAACCCTATTTTCATATCTCATGCTTAAAAAACAAATGACCCATAAGAAAGGGGTTTGAATTTCCAATTATTGAGGAATTATGCTTGGCTAATGATAGGCTTACCGAGGCCTTACAAAAGGAGAGGTTCCATGATGGCAAGGCACACAAGAAAAGAATAATTCATGATTTCTTTATGTTTAATAACAAAAGGTAATCATATAATAATTTCAAATCAGCTAATTATTAAGTTTTTGTTGTTATTTAACCAAGAGCAAAAAAGTTCAATACAATTCAGACAAAGAAGATCATTATTTAATTTCTTTATAACTTTAACATATTAATGAATTATATTACTTGTGCTAAGCATATATGGGTCTCACAATTGATTGAGAAATCTTCTTTCAGTTTTGCAACTGATTTCGATTTTGACCACTTAAGTTAATTTTTCCACTTAATCAAATTGATTCTTTGAATTCAAATGAACGGGAATAAGAGTCTTAGATTATACAGACTCTTTGACCTTACTTCTCTAACTTAAATTAGAATTTTTCTTAAATATATTGCCCGTGCAAAGTGCGGGCGAGTTTTGCTAGTTATAAGAGTTATAAGCAAAGGGCTTTGGTGTGACTCTCTTCATTTATAGGTTTTGCTTGGATCTCTGTTACGAATAAATGAGAAGGAGAAGAGAGTTTCTCTAACTAAAAGAAGTGGTCATTGAGTTCCAGAAATCGAGAAGATTAAGATCAAAGTGATGAATTCAAATATGCATTTACTTAATTATTATGCTTGTGTTATTTACATTTAAATACACGATGGTTGATCCTATGATTCAAACAGTTTAATTAATTAAAGCTAGCAAATGGTATTAGAGTAAAGGCCCTTGGATTTAATCTGAATTACAGGTTAATAATTGTGCTTGAATCTATTTTTCATTTATTGCTTGTGATTATCATTTGATTTAGAGGGCTTTGATGTTTTTTTTTTTTTTTTAATTTTTAATGTTAGATTATGGGTTTTTTATTCATGGTTCCACGATGGGAAGGGAGCCAAATAAGAGGCCATAATAAAGGCTTTTCAAGGTGACTATCTTCATTTCTAGGATCTTGCTTGGATCCCCATCACTACTCGCACATAAAGGAGAGGAGAAGAGAGTTATAATCTTTTGACTCAAAGCAAATATCATTTTGCAGTAATCAAGAAGATTATGATCAAAATCGGTGTATTTAGGTACTTTATATTAATTATTATACTTAGTTTTTTATATTTAATTTGTGATGGTTGATTCTTTTATTGAGAAAACGTGATTAAAGATAACATTTGTAAGAAAAAGAAAAAAAAAAAAAAACCTTTGTATAGCAAGAAAATTTGTAACCAAATAGAGACTTCCAAAAGCTGGAGGACAACCTTCTTAATTTGAATTCTCTACCAGCTTAGTATAAGCACATGCTTATTCAAGAAAGGAGTGTATAATTGATCACTTAAAACAACTCATTGATTTTTTAAAATAAATAGTTGATGTCTTATCAAAACATTCATAATTCATTACTAGTAGTAGCTGTCTATTTGCTTTTAGAATCTGTCATTATTATATCCAATTTATTGAGCCTATCCGAGTCAATGGTCCGCTAGATCAGATGAGTCATGACTCAAAATTCTTCAAAGAGTATACATATAAAGATTGCATAGCTTAAAAAAAAAAACTTAAATACCTCATGGAAGCATGATATTTGACTGATAGTACAAATGGGAAAGATTTATAGATGGATATATATATATATATAGCAATATATATATATGGAAATATATATATTTAGATTTAAAGAAAAAACTTATTCTATTTTAGAGAGAGAGAGAGAGAGAGAGAGAGAGAGAGAGAGATAAAAAAGGAGATGAGAAGGAAGATGGTGCGAAATTATTGTATAAGCGAAAGGAGTTAGGACCTAATTAACCCCAATGGTCAATCATTCTCTATTGCCATTGGAAAGTTTTGGAGAGTACATCTAAAATTTATCATGTATTTAGCCTCTGTTTGGCATCACTATTTTTTGCTTCTATTTCTCAAAATCTCATAATCGGATAGCAATTTTGAGAATAGAGGTATTTGGTGGCATTTGACAGGCTCTAAATGATGTAGAGAAGTAGAGGCAGTGCCTCTATTTCCCATAGCCCACCATTGGATGCATGTAGAAAGTAGAGAGAAAAAAAAAATAGAGGCGGGTAAACTGTGTTCTTGGCCCATTCACACCCTATTCCATTTTTTTTCTGTCCAAAATCTAAGAGTGTATATCAAGATCCAAACCGTTGAGGATGTTCACAAGATCAAACACACCTATGAGATCAATTTTTAGCCGTTAGATCATTACCAATTTTGAGATATGTGCAAAAAAAATAAAAAAAAAAAACATAAGCCATTGGATGTAATTTTTTGAAATATGTGGGCTCCAAACATAAGATCTAAAACGACTGCTCTCTTTGGAAGGCTAAAAACCATTATGTGGTAAATTTTCAAGGCTTGAAACCTCGTGGATCTCGAGATATTTGTAAAACAATATCAACCATTGATGTATTATGATCAACATTGGATTTGTCCACGAAGAGTAACGTTTTTCTTTTTTTTTTTATTTATTTTAGGAATGTAAATCAAGATCCAAACCGTTGGAAATGTTTATAAGATCAAACACAACAATGAGACCAAATTTCAACACTTGGAGCATCACCACTCTCAAGATACGTGCAAGAAATGCGAGCCATTGGATGAAACTTTTTGGATTATGTGGGCCCCAAACACCAGATCCAAACCTTTAGATCACTTTGGAAGGCTAAACACGGCCATAGGGTTAATTTTCAATGCTTGGTACATTGTGGATCTCGATGAAATTTGTAAAAACTTTCAAGCATTGATATAAAAAAGTATTTAACATGGATTATTACATTACCAAACACTTCTTTTGATTCTAACCTCTTTTTTTATAACTCTTTTTTTAATGGCTCTATTTTGATGGGTTTATCCAAAAAAGAGTAGAGATACCAAACAAGGCTTAGCCATTGTTTGACATCACTACTTTTTGTCTCTAATTCTCTAAATCTTTAGAGCGGATAGAGATTTTGAGAATATGGGCCTTTGGCGGTTTGTTTTAGCCTCTTGCTGATGTAGGGGAGTAGAGGCAATGCATTTCTTTTCCACAGCCCACCATTATATGCATTTGGAAAGTATAGGTAAAAAAATAGAGGTGGATGAACAATGTTTGTGGATCCACAATGCCCCAGTCCATTTTTTTTTTTTTTTTTTTATTTTTCTTAAAAGCCTAAGAGAGTAAATCACGATCAAATCGCTGGTAGTGTTCACAAGATCAAACATGGCTAGGGGTCAGATTTTAACTGTTGGATCATCACCGATCTCCAGATATGTGGAAAGAAATGCAAGCCACCTTATGATATTTTTAAAATTCTATGGGCCTCAAACACAAAATCTAAACCATTTTATGTCTTTGGAAGGTTGAATACAACTAAGAGGTTCAATCTTCAAGGCTTGATAACTTGTGGATCTTAAGATATTCGCAAAAACAATATTAGCAATTGACGTAACATGCTTAATTTTAGATTAGTCCATAAGCTGTCATGTTTTTTCTCTTTTTCTTATTATTTTTGGGATGGTAAATTACGATCCAAACCGTTGAAATTGTTCTTATGATCAAATTAGGCATTTGAGACCAAATCTCAAGATACGAAAAAAAAATATATGAGCCATCCGATGATATTTTATGGATTCTATTTTGTGGGGCTTAAATACAAAATCCAAATCATTATATCTCTCTTCACCTTCACCTCCTTGGTACAGGAAAATAAATACCCTTTCCAAATTTTATTCAGGTGGACAAGGTGAGCCTCTGTTTACACAAATTTAAAAGGAGTCCAAAACCATTACCCTCTTTTACTTGATTCCTTTTGAATCGAACCCACATACACTAGGGGTTCACTTCATATCTGGTCATTCCCTAGCATCAAAATCGTGGGATTCTTGTAACATGTTGTACCACCCATAAATAGCTTTTTGATTGAAACCACTGATTATAAGACCTTTTTAGGACCTCCAATGGCCATGCCACTTCTATCCTATTTGGGCCACCTTTCTACTCTTCTTCTCTAATGTGCGGACTACATTACATCGCAGGTCATGAGTGGGTACCCAAAAATATAATTTATACATATATAAGACTTTAGATTTGAGCCATTGATCATCATCTGTAAACTGCAATCAATTAGCCAAAAACATTTGGACGGTCGTGATCCATGATTGGATGGCCTATCCATGGTGGGGCACACCTCTGAGAGAAGAAGTGGTCTTGCAGTCAGCAGTGTAGCTGACCGGATCATTTAAGAGGGCATAGTGACGGATGGTATGTGAGTTGGTCTTCCACCAATTGACTTAGGCTTCGTCTAACGCCGTTAACTCTAGATCTTAACGGAAACTGGTTAGTCAGGTATCAACCAGTTTTCATCTCCATCTGTGTTTTTTACATCCATCCGTTGGGCCCCATCTCATTCCACCAAATCACAGTAGAAAGTAGAAACCCCTCCTCTCCCTGTTTCTTCATCAATGCCATCTTTTCGCTTCCTCTCCCACTCACTCCATCTCTTCTTCTTCTTTTTCCTCCAAAATCCCAGATCCTCATCTTTTCTGATTACTACTTACAAACACTTTTGTATCTTTCTCTATTAAATACCTTCCTTCTTCCTTTGGATCTCTCTCTCTCTCTCTCTCTCTCTCTTTCTCTCTCTTTTTATTTGTATATCAGCCCCAAAAACCCTAATCAACCCCCTTTTTTCTTTTCTTCTTTTTCTATGTAATGGATCACTTCTTCTTTTTGGAGAGAAAACCCTGATCTTTTTTTCTCCAATCATTTCCCCCCAAATCCCATTTTTCTTCATTCATGTGAAATAACCCTAGTTCCATTTCATCTTCTTCCTCTGATTGGACTCTTCCTGTTGTTGTAATTCTTGTCTGTTTGTTGTTGTTGATGATCTTTTTTTTTTTTTTTTTTTTTTCATTTTTTTAAAAAACATTGTCTTTTTTTTTTTTCCTTTTTCTTTGAAAGACCAACTAGTTTCTTGTCTCATTGCCTCAGAGAACCCTAATTCCCATTCCCTTTTGTTGTATTTTGTCACTGGGAGAATCTGAAATTCCCATCGATTCCTAGCTCAAAATCCGATCTTTTTCAGAACCCAGATCCCATTTTGATCCGATTTCAATCAGATCTTCTAAATTCTCGGCCTTTTTTGATCAGAAGCAAAACCCCCAAATTGTGCTTGTCTGCAATACCATGTTCTCGACCCCTTTCGTCCTCTCCTTCGCACTCCTCCTCTCTTTGCCTCTTCTCTTCCTCCTCGCCCCTCGAATCCTTCCTCCTCGCAACGTCCCCATCTCCCTCCCCGACGAGCTCGACGACCTCGCCCTCTTCCGGCGGGCGGCGCTCGCCTCCACCTCCCCTCCTCCTCCCACCCCAACCCCCAAAATCGCCTTCCTCTTCCTCACCAACTCCGACATCACCTTCGCCCCGCTCTGGGAGCGCTTCTTCCACGGCCAAAACCACCTGTACAACATCTACATCCACGCCGACCCCACCGCTCGACTCAGCCCCGCCACCGGCGTCTTCAAGGGCCGATTCATCGCAGGAAAACGCACCCAGCGCGCCTCCCCGACGCTTATCTCTGCCGCCCGCCGCCTCCTCGCCGCTGCGCTCCTCGACGACCCGGCGAATGCCTTCTTCGCCCTCCTCTCCCAGCACTGCGTCCCCCTCCACTCCTTCCGCTTTGTCTACCACACGCTCTTCGCCTCCGATCTCAGCCGCTCCAGCCACTACCCCAAGTACCGGAGCTTCATCGAGATCCTGAACGGCGAGCCGGGCCTATGGGAGAGATACATTGCAAGGGGTGATGATGTGATGCTGCCGGAGGTGCCCTTCTCGGAATTCCGAGTTGGGTCGCAGTTTTTCGTGCTGACTCGGCGGCACGCGCTGGTGGTGATCCGGGATAGGCGGCTGTGGAGGAAGTTCCGTCTGCCGTGCCGAAAGGCAGAGTCTTGCTACCCAGAGGAGCACTATTTTCCTACGCTCCTGTCAATGGAGGATCCAAAGGGGTGCACCCATTTCACATTGACCAGGGTCAATTGGACGGGGAGCACCGGCGGCCACCCACACACCTACGTTCCGCCGGAGATCACGCCGGAGCTGATTGGCAGTCTGAGGAAGTCGAATTCCACCTACTCTTTCCTTTTTGCCCGGAAATTCGCCGCCGCCTGCCTCGAACCGCTGATGAAGATCGCCGATTCCGTTATCTTCCGTGACTGAAGAATTCCGGCAATGCTCACAAGAGGTCTGTAGTTGCTCTCTCTCTCTCTCTCTCTCTCTCTCTCTCCTTTTCAGCTCTGAGTTTGGGTTCGAAATGGGTGAGTCGACTCGGTTCGGGTCCGAGTGGGCGGACTCGGATGGTCTTCGATGTGGTCATTGTCATGGGGCCCAAACAGGAAAAAACCCCGCGTTATAGTAATGCGGATCTGGTGTTGTTTTTGCTTCCACCATCTGACCAAGTTACTTATTAGTCACTGTAGTCCGCGGGATTGGGGAATTAGTAGAATAGTAGAGACCGTGTGTGTCTGTTTCCGAGTGACTGACTAGCATGTCACTGCTTGAGTCTGGACGGTTGTCATTGCTTTATACAGTGCACGAGTGTAGATGGATGACCGTTCAATAGGTGGGACACGAGATGGCAAGCAATGACAATAGTCCACATATGATAGGGGGCAATCTGTTTCTACTTCCGGTAGTCCGCGGGACATCTCTTTTTTTATATACCCTTTTATTTCCATGGAAATGGAGATTACAGGGCCTGGTTTCTTTGGAAAATGGGAGTTCTTGAATTTCCAGACAAAAGTGGAAATTCCTTGATTCTCATATGGCTGGAAACATGGAAATCAGAAATTCCATGGGGGCGGGCCTGTCAGTGAATTCCTTACTATCAGTAGTTTCTCAGTTGGATCAGCACAATGTCCCAGCACTTTCCGTGTGAATGTGGATTGTCATGAATTGTTATTGGACATTGATGGCCTAAGGCCTTATCATGGTTGGGCCAAATGTTTGAACGGTTCCTATGATTTCGATTGAAACTTAGGACACCCTAGAAAAGAAAGCTTTTCCGACCACCCCAGAAAACTTTACCTATTTTTGCGCGCGGAGCAGATAATAGATTTTACTTTACCGGGAAATTTGATTTCCGCATTCTCCTCCTTTTCCGCGAAAACCTGGCTGAGGATGATTTTGGTGCCAAACTTAGAAATCTGGAAGTTTAGAGGGATTGTTGGATGGACCGTGTGCTTACATTGTCTCACTTTCTTATGGGGTTTGGATGAGGATGGTCTAGATCTTCCACATGTGGCACGTGTGCGAGATCCAACCTGCCTTCTGGTCTCTCTCTCTATATAATAAGAATATGAATAAATTGTGCTGGTCAACGGTCAATCACCTGTGAGGTAAGAGGCACTGGTCTGGATTTTGGTGTATGCCCACTCTCACTGATGAGTAGAGTAGGTTTTGGAGCCTTGTACATGTGGTTGTGTTAAAAAAATATACACATATATATATATATATATATAGATGATGGCAGTCACATGCGTCGGCTTGGAGATTAATTCCATCTTTTGCTGTCCCTTTGTGGACGTGTTTGTCGCCATGGATTGTTGGTATTTGAATTTGGGGTATCTTTAATTCATATTAGATCCGTGGCAACCGGTTTTACTTGTCCAGTTCCCATTGGGGATGTTGGGGAATTTCTTGTTTCTTTGGTAAGAAGTGGTTAGAGATAAGAGTGTGTTATTATTTTAGACTATTTCACCCGCGGAAACTAGAATCCAATGAATTTAATTTGTACCCTCGGCCTTGATCCGTTTTTTTTTTTTTTTTTTCATCTCTAGGATTTTACCAAACGACAGGGACATGCTATTCCGAAAGACCCGGGTACAAATGGGACCCTCCTTTCATCAGTAAAGAAAACAGCCTTTGCCCACTGTCTTATTCGTATCATTATGGCGCTGTCCTTGTGGTGTAATGTTTTAGTTTAGTTACCTGCTCATTGCTTTTTTTGTGTATGGATGGATGGAAAACTGTCGGTGGAATGGTTGAAGGAGGGAAGAGGGAGTGGGGATTGATGATTTTATCAAGTCTAAACAAAGTAGCCTTCATCAAAGATAGTTGTAGTTAATGGTGAGACCCTACAAGAAAAACCACCCAGATCTGCAGTTCCACTCTAGTCATGCTTTGGATCAATGTCAACGTTGTTGTGGTGACTGTCATTTTGTTGGTGTATGTATAATTGTCCACACCATGGCATGGAGTCTCTTTTTTGAAGGTAGGTTCTGGCTCTTTTCAATTTTTTTTCCTGTAGTTTATACTTTATAAACCTAAACCTATCTCTGCTGGACAACAGTGGCCGGCCCCATTGTGGTTGAATTCAACTCTCAAACAAGCTTACGCACCCTATTAATGTGCACTCGGTTGCTTTATAGAGTGTGAGTTTAATAGCAAGAGTTTTAAAGAATATTTGCTCCCCAAAATCTATTATTTGAAATATTTAATTTCTTTTTTTCAGGAAAAAGAATGAGATTTTAATATTTCCTAATTTGGTGCATCACAAAGGATGTTAGTGTAGCTTGTTTTTTAAAGTTCCATGAAACAAAGAATTTGAGGATGTGATAAATTCAGCCATAAGGTCTATACTAAGCAAATCAACAACTCAAATTTCATAGGTTATAGACCAATTTGACGCTTGGTTGTGCTAAATCTTGATAGAAATCGCATTTATATAATCAACAGCAGCAATACGTTCCTATCAGGCCTAATGATTAGATTGGTCCCAGTTGGGGGCCCCTGAAAAAAATGGGATGCAGATTTATATACATGTACATGATCCATCTTCCTTCTTTCTAACTCTCTGCTGTGATATTGATTGATTTTTCAGTGGAATGAGTTAAAGTATTAGGAAGGTTGCGTAGGGTGGAGGATGAGAACTGAGAAGGGTTGTGTTGACCCGAGGGACCACGTGCTATGCATATGGGAAATAAAGACCAGGTTTCTATCTCTTCTGCTATCCACGGCTTTTCTGGGGTTTTTCTCTCTTTGCTTTTAAGAAAGCCATCGTCTCATCCCAGTATAAAAGTGCATTTGCATAAGTCCAAGTTTTCTTTTCTATTTTTTCCACTGCTCTACTGCTGTACATAGATATATACTTCTGTAATGTATGTGAATGAATGCTCTTTCTCTATCTAATGCAAAGGAGAAAGGTTAAAAGAAGAAGAAGAAGAAAGAAAAAAAAAAAAAAAAGGCAGGGCACAAGCCATTTGCTCCTTTTCCTCCCCTTTTTCTACTTTTCTTTTTGTTTGCTTCTCTCCATCTCTCTCTTTCTTTGATGATGACTTGAAGATGGTTATTTTTCGTATCATTATATGTAGACAGCTAAAAGTGCCACATCCACCACCACACCACCCCCCGCCCAATGAAAATGATATTCCATCTGCCTGCCCTCCTCCTCTGATTCAGTCTCTTTTTGACTCGAATTCTTTTCTTTATACATATTTTTTTTCTTGTTCTCTCTCTTTTTTCCTGTTTTGGGGGATGTTGGGGATCTTAGGTTGGTGGTAGGAGGAGGTTAGGTGAGGAATGATAATGTGGGAAATGATGGCAGTGGTGTGAATGGCCCCATCTTATGAGCAGGAAGTCTCCAAGCTTTTCCAGATGCATTTAATTTTTTATGGGTGTGGGTCTTTGTGCTAGTTGTGAGTACTTGTGGGGAGTGGCCACAGTTGGTTGGACTTTTATTTTTTTTTTTTTACTGTGAAAGAGGGGTGATGGGAATCTCCAATGAACATTTCACAGGGAGACTTGGGAAGGCCCAGATGTATGATGCAATGGTTTCCTTGGTAAAACCAACCTTACATAATCATGGTATCTGCTGTGGCTTTCATGAAGAGGTGCGGAAGATGAATTGGGATCCTTTGAGTCGGTCTATGCACGGTGACTATGAGTGGACCACTTAGGGTTTGCTACGTCACCGCAGACAGCCTTTTCTCTTGTCTGATTGCATGCATGGCAGCTTGCCATGATGATGTGGGCGATGATGTGGCGGACCTTGAATGGTCCACTAACGATTACTATAGGGATTTACCTCACTAGATCGGGACTCGCGGAAGATATGACTAGTAGGCCATTTGGGATGAGAATGCTGTTGACCCTACAATTTAGGACCGGACAATTTTCTTGACCTGGTAGTTTTTCCCCAATTTTTCTCTACCTAAATGGATTCGAAGGGTGGGTGTGTGCAAAGAGAGAATCACGTTCTCTACGTATTTCCATTTTCAGGGAAGAGGATTCCTACATTTCTACGGCTCATAGGAAATGGAAATCTTCTCTATTGTGAAAGTTCCAATTTTGTCTATTACTATTATTATTATCGTTTCGGCCGAAAACGAAGTATTGCACCGGTGTATGATCGAGTTGGATGCATGGGAAAGCAAAGCAATTTCCTATCTGCACCAGAATTTGCATTTTACACAATTGCACCCTTGTGTACCTTGTTCATCCTCCCTGACCAGCTTAATATTAATTGGGTTGTAAATATAGACCGAATTGAACCCGAAATTAGAAGGCCAAATCAAACTCCGAATAACTAAGTTGGGTTGGTAGGTTACAGAACACAAGAGTAGGATTTGGTTGGGTTTCATATCCTTCTGGTTAATAGCTGGATTCATATCTTGTTGGTTGGGTTGGCAGCGAAATGATACGTCAGATCAATGGACTGCATAATTTTACAAGTTGGTCCATAGTTTTTAAATGTTTGGAAAGGGAAAGTGGAGATTAGTTGTTAGGGGGAAAGTGTTGAAAGCAAAAACGTGCTTTCCTATATGGGCGTAGACTTCGTGTGTGAAGTTCATTTTTGACCTGCGGGAACCCTCACATGGTGGCATTCTAATTGTTGACAATGGGACTCTTGTTGTGTATCTTACTTCAGGACAACTCATCTCTGGTGTGTAGGGTGGTAATGGGCTCGGTTAGGTTCCTGTCAGGCTGACTGTTATCATGAGCATAAATGTGTCCAAATCCTAACTTAATTCATTTATTAATCGGGTTGAAAATGTCAATCTAAAACCATCCTCTAAACCAGAATGGTCGACCATGTTTAGCATGTCAGATTTTACATGCATTATTATGGCAAAGTGCAATGAGTCCAATTGGAACACTCTCACACTTGGGGGATGGTTGTCTAGCATGGGTAAACACAGCTCGATCCATTAACTTCGACTGATTTTGGACATTTCAAATCATGGTTGGAAAGCTCTCTGAGCTTACTTCTCTCTTAAGTCATCTCATTTTGACGGAGGATTGAGTCAAAAATAGGGAGACTTGACCGAGTTATCTTATTTTCATAAGTCGCTTGCATTCCAAACAATTTAATAGGAAGATCTAATTTTAAACAATTAAAGTTTATTTATAAGCAATTATGCATGAGATTTATAGTTAGTAATTTAAAAGTGATGACTAGAATGTAATTTGATACTTATATTTGATCTTTTCGATTTGATATTTGGATTAATAAATAATGTAATATGCAATATTTTTTCTTTTATTTTCCTTATGGTAGTGATTCTCTTGCATATATAAATTTACTAATTTGAATAGATTATCAGGAATGCATGTAAATGAATATATTTTTCTATTTTATAAGGAATGGATTCATTTTTAAAGATATTTATTTATTTATTTATTTTTTATATGAAAACACGACCCTCTAGCCTTCATGCTGACTATTCGAGTTTGTTTATTTGCATTCGACGAGTTGAGTCTAAGTCACGAATTTGCCCACCTTGTTTCAAACTATAATCCTAGTTCTTCACTAATCAGGTTGTGATGTCAGCCCAAAAACTAAGGGTCAAGTGGAAGTAGGAAACCTGAAGTACTAGGTTGGGTTGGGTGGATGGTTTGGGTGAGGCATTGCCATTGCAGACCAATGCAATGTTGGAAAAAGGGAAGAGAAAGATTGGATGTTAACCTAAGGAGAGATTTCATCCATCCGTCCAATGTAGATGCATTTCTCGCAAAAGGGTAGTTGCCACAAAATTGTGCTCTGTGGTAGGTTTGACACTGGAATGAGAATAAGGGTTACCCAGTTGGTCGCAAAAGGGTAGTCCAACAGTGGGACTCTTGTTCACATTCCAATCTCAGTTTGTCATTATGTTTTTAAATTTTTTTTTTTTTTTCTATTTTGAAGAGAAAATGCATGGGCTTTGATTTGGCACAATCCATCCATGGTTGGAAGACTCTACAAGTTGACTTTTGACTCTCCCGAGTCATCTCCTTTTGATGACGGACCAAGCTGTGGAGACTCGGCCGAATCATTTCATTTTAATAAGTTGTTTACATTCCTAATCATTTAATAGGTAAACCTAATTTTAAATAACTAAAGTTTACTTTTAAGTAATTATGGATGAGGTTTGGAGTCGGTAATTTAAAAATGATGACTAAAATGTAAATCTCCCTTTGATGACGGACCAAGCTGTGGAGACTCGGCCGAATCATTTTATTTTAATAAGTTGTTTACATTCCTAATCATTTAATAGGTAAATCTAATTTTAAATAACTAAAGTTTACTTTTAAGTAATTATGGATGAGGTTATGAGTCTGTAATTTAAAAATGATGACTAAAATGTAATTTGAAACTTATATTTGATATTTTACATTCGAAATTTGGACTAACAAATTATGTAATGTGCAATAATTTTTTTTAATTTTCTTTTTATAGTGATTTTCTTAAATACATAAATTTATTAATTTTAATTGATTATAATGAATGCATGTCAATGAATGTATTTTTATATTTTATAAGTAATGGATTAGTTTTTAAATATTTTCAAAAATTTTTTGTTTAAACATGACTCTATTTGAGTCAATTCTTTTTTACATTGAACTAGTCGAGTTTGAGTCACAAGTTTTCCAAACATGGATCTAACCCTCAGCTCAAGTTCATATCTAGGGTTTTGGCCCTTTGGGACTTTAATTTGAACCGGGTGCAGATTTGGGTTCTTTGACTTAAACTCGATTTGGGTGCTGGGCCCTTCTTATTATTAGGGTTTGGGTCCTGTGACTTGAACTCAACCATCTTAATCACTACTTGTCTTCTAAAACATTAATTAATTAATATATGTATTTGTAACCGTATGCATGAATCGGATAATCTGATCACCCACCTGAAACAACCTTCAAATAGGCCCCAATTTTTCATTTCTTTAATTTATATATATATATATATATTTTTAATTTCTCAGGTTATCTACAGCTTCACGCTTCAAGAGTTTATAAAATAATCATCAGAATACACAAACGGTTAGATGAAATCTAGAGCGTTCAACATATTTTTAGATCAGTTCGCGATAATGTGAACCGTTCATCATGTGGGACTTAGCCCAAATCTCATTTTAGCAAAAATAATTTGAGCCCTTTGTCTGGAAGATAATGGTTTCCTTAAATTTTTCTAGTATATCTGTCGTCTAGAACAACGGTTAGGATTGTATAATAGGTGTATGTTTTTTCCCCTCTTCGGCGCATGTAAGATCAGATTTCATCCATCCTATTCTTGTGCATGAAAACCAATCATTTTTATCAAATTGTAGGGAGAATTTTTCACGTTGTTCTCGTAACATAGTCATGAAAGTGTCAATTAATCAAATAAGGAGTCACCGTGAGAAGTTTTTTGTGGGGCCTACTAGAGGTCTCATTTTGGGATGGAACCGGTGGGGATTGAAAGATCTATATGGGACCACCCCGAATATCAAGTTTGACCCCAATCCCATGCTCCTAACCCCCCACATCCGTGTCCGACAAGCCCATTACATTTATATGGGTACATAGTCGATTCAACGGTCCAATTCACTCGCATTTGTACCAAACCTAGGGGCGTGTGACTATCAAGGGGGTCTTTGTCCATTGCAAGGTTTGGATTGGCCGATAGGTGGGCCCCACCCATAGTTCTCACCTGATTATTTGAATTATATAGAATTTTTCCGCAACTTTAAACAGATCCTAAGAATTATCGATTAGTTAAAGAGATTCAAAGTTTTGCCAGAGAGAGATGTTCGAAGTCCAAGGGGTTGCGCAATGACAAAAAAAATTTGTGACCTAACTTGGCTGACTCACTCCTGCCCACTCAATTCCCTTTCCACTTTAGAGCCAGGGGCGGACTTGGGCACAGCCACGTGAGTGCGGCCGCACCCGTTAAACCATGGTACGCTTTAAAAAATCCAATAAAAATTATGGATCCATCCTCAAAATCCAAGTGAAAATTCTCAATTTGTCTCCAAAATCAAACTACCTATTAAGATTCGCACCCGTGAAACGAAAATCCTGGGTCCGCCACAGTTTAGAGCCATTGTAACTCTCCTCTGTCTTCCCCTTTCAACATTATTTATTTTTCCTTCATTTTTCGGTTCTCATCCTTTATGCACTCAAACACATATGTTTCATCAATTATTTTGATAATAAAGAATGGAATCTCCTCTTAAAACAGTACAAGGACCTTTTCTCAAGATCAGTTTTAAAGAAGATATCGTGGCAAAATCAATTCAGAAGAAGACTGAAACCGAAGTGCCTTACCACTTGTAGTCAATTCTCTCTCTCTCTCTCTCTCTATATATATATATATATATATATTTATATATATATTATGATGTACACAAAGAGAATAGTAAGGCATAAAAAATCCACCAATAAATAAATTGTACTTATAGTTTATTATATGGTAGTTTATTCAACCGATCAGCAAGTTTGAATCCCATGTGGATCCACTTTGCGTGAAAAAAAAAAAAAGTATGTCGGTCAAAAGTGCGCTTCTACGAACACCTTAAGGTTTTGATAAGAATAAGAATCGTCGGTAAAGAAACTCATGACTTACTACGTTATGTCAAAGTCCCATTATAATATCAAATTTATTTCTTTCATGATATCTTGCAAAAACATCACAAAATATTCAAAACATGGATGGTATTTGTCACCCCGACAAGAAAAGCAGAGTCAAAGTAGTTGTAGATAATCAAGGCAAATGTCGCAAATTCATTGTACTCACTCTTGCTTGTATTTAATAATTCTTGACTACTTCATAGGGATGGCTAAGGAAGGTATTATGATAATTTTTATGTTATGGCTGGGGAGTCTTTTCTTCTTTAACTAATAAATACGGGTGCAATGGTCGTTGTATTTGGTGGACAATAAAATACATTTCATTATCCACGGAAAAAGAACATGCTAAGATAAACAAGGGTTTTAAGTACTCGAATGAAGATGCACTATAGCTTAGGATAGGGTAAGTTGAGGTAAGCTTAAGTGTGTGGTGGGGCTCACCCGGGGACTTATATGGAGGTGTAGATAGGGGGATTTCAAGGACTTCTTGGGACCTTCCTATTTGCAAATAATCAGCTCCAACCGTGGTTTCTATTATCTCCATGTGGGCCCTGAGGGTTTAATGGTCGATCTATTTAGATCGGTACACGGTCGATCCAACTGTCTAGTAAATTCAGACTTAACAAAAAGTTGGTGGACATGTGCAATTTAGGGGGGTCGTGTGTTTGGTCAATTTGGATGGACCTAGGGTGGGCCCCACAAGCCTAAGCTTTTGGAATTTTATCATGAGCTTTCGCTTAGGAGAACCTTGCCCATAGTTGGGCCCCACTAAAAGTTCTCGATTCTCACCTGAATAAATCAGTATATATATATATACATATATATGGTCTGCCCTCCCATTAGATCGAGCTGATAGGAGAGGGTTGTCCACTGCCTCGGGTGGGCCCCAGTGTTTGGTCCATCTAAATGGACCACGCACAAGGGCCCCCTGAATTGCACATGTCCACCAAAATTTAGCCCTATCTAGAGATGTCAAATTGGCCGGGCCGGGCCGTGCTGAAATAGTCAACGGCCCATGCCATGGGCCAAGGGAATGGGCAACGGCCCATGCACATGTCCACCAAAATTTAGCCCTATCTAGAGATGTCAAATTGGCCGGGCCGGGCCGTGCTGAAATAGTCAACGGCCCATGCCATGGGCCAAGGGAATGGGCACGGCCAGCGCCGGCCCATTTTGGTACGGCACACGCTACGGGCCAACCCATTCATAAGAGTTGGCCTGCCAGGCCCACCCATTACATATATCATGTTTTTCATTTTTCAATCCACCTCCCATTCCAACTAATGTTAAGTTAGTGGATAAAATGGCTGGTAAAAGCTTATTTGGTTTTTATTTTTGCAAATCTTACATCTCAACTCAAAGCCCTTTCAAATCTTCTTCCACCCCTACAAATTTTTCAGTTTCTACTCACAGTCATAGCCTATAATGCTCAAATACAGCATGTATATGTCATTTATATGAAGGGGATATGGATTTTTCACATAACACTAAATCACCTAACCCTTATCCTGTTTCACAACAACTTTAGTAAAATAAGTAGGACATATTATCTATTTTGAAGTATCTGTGTATCATAATAGTCCACAGCAAAATGAAAACTCGCCATGGAATGGAAAACATCTCTACGTACTTTAAGATTTTTGTAATTTCTCATAGTCAAACAAACATTTATCAGAGTAAATCCCATTGACACTGCGCCAACTTCGGATCTAATCACTTGCTCTATATTTTAGGCCCGCCATTCTCTAAAAAGATTGTAAGGTTTTGAAGGTAATCCTATTAAAAATCTTTAAGAAGTTAAGATCCAAATGGTTCTCTTCTTAGTGGAGTAAGTCGAGTTTGACCGAACCACTTCAATAACTTTGTTATTCTCCGTGCCTATGTTCTAATTTTTAATTTTAATACTGAAAAGGCAAGATAAATTAATCGAGAAAAAAAAATTAAAGAGGCATGCCGACCACAACAGACATGGAGGCACGGCACGGCCCAGCCCACTCCAAGCATGGCCCGTGGCCTGTTCAGGCACAACCCGCCCATTTTGACATCCCTAGCCCTATCTGATTAAACTGGACCGTTGGATCGAATGACACTCATCTGAATGGACTGTACACCGTTAAACTTTTGTGGCCCAGATAGAGATGATAAAAATATATATATATATGGGGGAAATTTATGTGCATTCATCTCCAACCATATGGTGAGGCACAAACTTACTTAGGGCTCCACTGATTACGGGACTTGTGGGGGATGGAAAGAGACATCTTGGATGGGCCCATATATCAAGTTTGAGGTCAATCCCATGCTTTTAGCCCATTCATCCGTGGCCCACAAATTTAACGACTCTATATTAATGAAAAGATTTGACCCTCCATCTAACAGCTCATTCCATTCGGATATGTGAAAACTTAATGGATCCAATGTAATTTATCGGGTCCCATGTGTGTAGATGATTTGGATTTATCATAAAGTCGGCCCTAGTGTATGGTACCTCACCATAATATAGTGAGGGATGGATGAACATGAATAATGTGTATAATTGGTTATTATTAGATAGAGGGGCTATCCAATTCAAAACCATTGGGATAAGGATGCGATGAAACGGAAATGCCGAGCCACCTTCGGGCTTCATGGTTTTGTCACTGTTTCCATCCCTCTTATCATTTAAAAACATCAATGAAATGTTAAGCGAAGTGGTGGGTTTTAAATTCATAATAAGGGCACATTTTTGTATGCAAGGAACCAAATTGATCCGAGTTTATTATGGTAAAATAGGTTCCAAAAAATTATTAAAAAAGTAAGGAGTGAAGGATATAAAATGAAGACGTTAATGGGACCCTGACTTTTTAAGTATTTGATTTACTTTAGGGCCTATTTATTTGGATGTATTTCTGATGAAAATTATGAGTTTTGGGGATTTTGGTGTCATAGCATATCCTCCTAGCCATCCAAATATTGTGTTTGATTATGAACAAGAAGTGTGTTTTGTGGGCATATTGCTCACATGGCTCTTAATCACAATGATTGATCATTAAAACCTCTGGACTATGATTGTGTTTTCAACTTTTCAAGATTTATCGTAAATTCAACGGTGGCCATCTTATCTATTTGAATAATAATTTCTATATGATCACTCCAATGGGTGTTAGGGTTGATAAATGGTTTTGATATTTGAAAGGTGGTCCAACATAGATCTTTCTATTCCCTCTAGTCCCATTCCTAGATGGGACCCTATATATATATATATATATATATATGTGCGTGTGTGTGTGTGAGACTCAAAAACTCACCCACCCTCAGGCAATTCACAAGTTGGTCAGAACCCAATGAGGTCCATTTATAAAATAAAAAGTAAAAGAAGAATCCTAAGTCTCCCAAAATAAAACTCCCCATGTGCAGCCTCCTTGCCAAATTTCAATCCAAACTAAATTTAGTCCCATCATCACATTGAACACTAAGAAGTTTTTAGTGATGAGTTTAACAATAAGCCAGAGTAATAATTAACAAACAGGGTCCATAAAAAAGATGTCTACTTTTTTTTTTTTACAAGAAAATGGACTCAACTTAGGAGCCTTATAAAAGTGCCAACTATTCGGATCAAAACCCGCTATGATACCATGATACAGTGAACAACTAATTACAACAGAAATATTGGTGGTTAGAGTACATGGGCTAGAATACATGAGCCTCAGATGAGCCAGAAATATTAGGGTTTGTCCAAACTCCTGGCCAAAAAGTTTGTCCAATTAGACTTTTTGGAAATATTATCTATCAAAGCTATATGGAATATTTAGATATAATCTGGATGAATGGTTAATTTGGTCGATTGCCTCCATCCCGGTTGGACCTTGTAGCTGAGAAATTAAGGGAAAAAACCCACAAATGGGCCTCAGCATAAAGCAAATAATATTCCACTTTGATCTAACAAGACATCTAGTACATGCTAGAACCAATTATAATGTCAAGTGAATCCCATATCCACCGTTGTGTGGTGGATGGCTGTGAGGCCCACCTCAGGGCCCGTAGGGGTGGAGAGACTGGAAGGGGTTCATGGGGATTGAGGTTTCACCCTATCCATTTTGTGGGGATCAGTGAAAACAGCTCTCAAGAACCAATCCAAATTTATGGGTGCTTGTAACCACCATTGTGGCTATTAATTGTCCAGGGAGTGACATTTCTGTTCTTACAGATCAGTTGGGAATTGAGATCATTATATCACAATCTAAGGGTCACCCTTTACCCTTTTGTTATTCGGTAATATTAAGTGAAAACTAGTTCTCACATACTATATGAGAATTTTTCTGTGGGGTCTAATTGTGGGCTTCATTTGGGGATGGGACCAGGGGGATGAAAAGATCTATGTGAGACCACCCCAAGTATCAAGTTTGACCCCAAACTCATGCCCCTAACCCCTTCATCTGTGGCCCACAAGTTTAATGGCTTCATATTTAAAAAAAATATTCAACCCTCAATCCAACGGTTCAATCCATTCGGATGTGTGTCAATCAATGGAACTAGTGACTATCATGGGGTTTCCTATTGGTTGCTAGGTTTGAATGGGTTACTAGTTGGGCCACGCAAAAAAGTTCTCATATAATAGATGAGAACTAGTTCTCACTTGAATATTTCCCTTTGTTATTTCCATGTATTTATGTGTTTGGAGTTTTTTTTTTTTTTTTTTTTTTTTTTTTTTTTTTTTTTTTTTAGCAATGTCTCATATATGGAGCATTTGAAATTCCCTATTTAATTAGTGAAATTCCAAAACTTCAGCATTCTAAAATGTCATTTTTGACCTTGAAAATTCTTCAAATTCTGACAACTCTATAAATGCCATAAGTTGTACAAGGCCTGTAGAGAATTCTCTCAATTGTAGTAGACAAACCAGCCATAAAACTCCACATGAATGAAAGACAGTTTTTCTAATATTTTGACAATCAAAACAATTTTTTTTTTCTTTTTTCTAAATGCTGGTACAGATTGCCGCAAAAAATTCCTATCACATGAATTCCTATCAAGAATTCATCCAAACAAACACCCTGTTGATAAGGCTTGTCTCCTCAGGATAGTGAAACTTATGGGGCTGTTTGTGCAGCACCCGCGTCTTCCATTTCCGACTTAGATAAGTAGGATTTTCGGATCCCCTCTTGTACAAAAAGGTTGGCTAAAAAGTTGGATTGCTCTGGTAGCACCAAACATAAAGTGGGAAAGCACTGCACAAATGCCTCCTTAGAGTAAGTTCTACTTTCTGCTCAATAAAATTATCATTTGATCTATAGAATGTCTCTAAACTATGCTCCAATGGGAGTTGTTCCCACTATAAGTGAATACATTCAATTATATTATTAATCATATGTTCAACCTTATCATACAACCAACCACTATGATAACACATTTGGCTAAAAAAGAAAGAATCTGTGAGAAATTTGCAAGTTCAAGTATTCTCCATTGTCTTAGTTTTGAGGTTTCCTCATTAAGGATTTCACATGCATTTTAGTATGTATAGTTGTATATACATGAGAAAAACTGGTATCGATGCTCGTAAATCCATAAAATTGAGGGTTTTCAAATTTTATGGAGTAAATTGAACTTGAAAATCCTTAAAATGGAGTTTTCACCTTCCCAAATTCTTATAAGCATTAACAATTGTAAAACATGAATGTTTCGACTTAACAAAATAAGAAATTGAAAAAAATGCATGGGAGGAACCTTCCGTTACTAAACATGACACGATAAGATTTTTAGAGTTTTTTTGTATATACCCATTTAAGGTTTCTAATATTTGTAAATAGGCCCCGATGGTTTTAATATTTATAAATAGATCTCTACTTTGGCATGTTAATACCTTTCATATCCTTAATTAAGTAGATTTGACAGTGAGCCTTGATATACCTCCGAACAATACATTATTGTTACCACAAGATGTATTGGTTATTGTGGATTATTTGATTGGAATGAAATTAGGAATGAGCACACTTGACGGTATGAATCACTTGAAAAATAAATGTACTTGTTCTGTAGAAAATCTGCAACATGATCAATTCGGATTGGCTCTAGTTCGTTTGGAAAATGCGGTTCGAGGTATTAAATTTCTTTAGCTAACTGTTGCTACTAAAACTTAAGGCATTAGTAGAGGCAGCGGAAATACTATTTAATATTTCTCATTGGGTAGAGTCCATTCCTCAATACTCCCCCTCTGGTGGAACCCAGTCGGTGCACTTTCGGCGACACATTTTTTTTTTTTTTTTGCGCCGAGTCGTTTCTCCTGGGATTCAAACTTACGTCGAGTCGTTCCGCTACCTTTACTAACGCCTCAAGGTTTTTATAGGAATGACTAGCTAAAGAAATTTAATATGAGGAAGTATATGTATAGCAATTAGGCATAAATTGATAAAGAGAAGAGGTCATTATGTTTTTCCTAATTTTGACAGTTTTGCCCATATCTTTAGTTATCACTAGAAAAAACCCTTTACATTCCTACTTTCTTTTCTTTTGCCTTTCATTTTTTCTCAAGTAAGGGCTTGTTTGGTATCTCTACTCTTTTTTTAATAGATCATCATCCAGTAAAAAAAAGAGGCTAGAACGCTTCTAACGCACGAATTTATTTTAAATACATGCCTCTATATTTTAAGACCCAAAAGCTATTTTTCACATGGAGCATTTGGATAGGATTTGGCTTAAATGTCTAAAGCGGAAAGAGTCTAAAATCTTGTGCCAAACGCTCATTGTTACCTCTGTCCGATTTAGACATATAGAGAAATAGAGGCATGAAATAGAGATGCCAAACATGGGCTAAGCCCGTGAAGTTCTTCACGGTAGGAACCTAACAACATCCTCTTTTTCTAACATTGAGATAATTAAAAAAATTTCTTCACATCATTAGTCTTTTTTTTAGAATCGTAGGCCCTTTTTCTTCATAACAATTCTCAGTTCTCCTGAGAAGGGAGACTAGAAAGAGGTCTGGATATTGATTGGTATGTCCATATAACAAGGAGACATACCATACATAAGTCAAATGGTCAGTGCCATCATATAAGACCCATGACCAATAGTATGGATGATCTTGATCGCCATTGGCAGTAGAATTTTCTTAAAACAGAAGAAAGCAAAAGATGGATGTAGCCACATCTGACTCTAAGAGAATAGGACCATTGAAGAATTGAGTCCGGATCTCCTGTTTGGTCTAAATAAGACAATTAGGGGATGACACATTGTTTTGTACTTAAAAGACGGAGCTAACTCCAAACAGGAAAACCTTGTTTGGACCAATCAAGATGTGGCACCCTTTGATTGGTCGAAACATGATTTCCCTGTTTGGTCCGAACAGTCGGGGATTATGAGAAATTAGGTTGCAATAGTAGGTGAGGTGATTGTCTTTCAATCATTGCATTTTGTATCTCCGTACCGACAGTCGCTTTAATTTTCATACGTTATCAACCATCCTCAAATATATACAAGGACTAGGCTTCTTGATTCATGGTTGTACAGTCTTGATTCATGTATACCCTTCTTCCCCACTAAGGCATGTAAATCTGGGCAGGGCCGTGCCGGCAGGGCCCACTCACCATCGGGCCCACTTGTGCCCAGGCCGTTCCGGCACGGCCCATCAAACTTTGACGGGCATTGCCCCAGTGGGGCCTGGGCAGTGCCGCCCGTGGGCAGCCCACTTTTTTTGTCCTTTTCATCAGTTCCTCTGCTTTACAGGTCTAATCCATCTTGAGGTTTCTTCTAAAGCCCATATACAAAAGGGAATTGACCCCAAACGGGAACAAAAAACCTGGTTTCTTTTTAATACACTTTGATTGATTGCTTCTGATGGGTCTTGACTAGGAACTACAACTGTGGGAAAGCAGGGCAGGCACTTGGATTCGATGGGCTGAATAATCCAGATATTGTGAGCCAATATTTGATTAAATTTTTTGTAGGGTGAATATTAAGGTGACTCATCCAAAGGTGAATATTACTCAGGTCAAACTTGGAGGGTGTTCCAGTAAAGGGTCTATTATGGGCTAGTCAGACCTACATTAAGTCCAGGTTTAGCCGGATTTAGACTGTGCTGATTAAACTTCTGGGCTGGGTCTCGGTCTTACATACTGGAGCCATACCTCAATAAACTGGGCCTGGATTAGCCTGTGTATAACCACCCTGCCCGGCCTGACAAATTTTACACAGTCCAAATAGAAAATATTTGCAAGTGGTCCCAGAATATGAGGGAATTGAATTTACTCAGGCGGCACTTGGCACCCTTCTTACTAGAATTGGCAACTAGGCCTAGACTTGTGCACACCCGCGGGCTTGGGGGCGCAGGCCCAGCACGGCATGGATTTTATCCATGCCGTGCCTTGGCGTGCCAGCCCTGGCCCAGCATGGCCCAGGCGTGGCTTTTGGGCTGGGCCGGGCCATCCCGTTGACTAAGTCGGAGGTCGCAGATATGGGACTGTCGCGGTCGGGCCCGGTGTAATTTTGGGTTAATAACCCAAATTTACAAAAATATCCAAAAAATCCAGTCTCCCAGCCGCCGCCTTGCTGGAAAATCCCTATTTTTTTCCATCTCCAACAACAATAAATTAAAATCTCGGTCACCTTAAGTTATGAGTCATGTCTGTGTCGCAGTTCGCTGCCTTCTCTAGTATTTCATATAATGCAACCATTATTGATGCTTATGATCAATTTATTAGTGTAAAATATAAGAAAATAAAGATAACAACATAATAACTATCTATACATTATTAATTAGCTATTAGTATTTACTATTCAGTATCATAAAGACTCCAACAATTTTTTTTTAAAGTAGAAGATTAAAAAAAAAAACCATTTTTCTACACCCAAAATCATGTTTATAAGTAGATCTAGCATGAAAGTGTGTAGATCTAAGTGAATAACACAACACAAACCCAAAAATGACATGCTAATGATCGTTTCATTCATTTTTATGCTTTATCTAAAAAAAAAACACATAATAGTAAATTTGAAAGGGAGTTAATTTATTTTTCCCTTACTAAATAAAATGATTTCTTCATTAAATAGATAAATGGAAGTTGGAAATATATAAGAGAATGAGCTATGGAGACATGGTTTGCTAAGGAGATGAGGGAAGAGGAGAAGAAAATAGAGAAGTAGGGAAAAAGCTCTTCAAGAACGGATTCGCTCAACGGGATTGAGAAGGCCGAGAGGTGGTTTTTCGGGCACTAAGGTGCTATCGAAGGGGATGGTGGTGGCGAGGTAGAGGTAGGTGAGTGTAGAAAGAAGTTTTAGAGGGAGAGAGTTTGGATATATATTAGTTAATATTATATATATATATATATATATATAGACAACAGGTGAATTCGTGGGAGGATGACACGTGGCGCATCCTCAAGCTTTTTGCACCGCTTAATTCTGGAACTGCCCTTATAATCTAATCACACCAAATCACTATTATTTGATAATTTTCCTACATAATAGGAGAAGGTTGAAGAAGGTTAATTCTTACATAATAGGAGCAGTTTCTGTGGTGCGCACGCGCCCCTTCATCTCATAACTAAAGCTATTTTAGTGAGGCTACTTTCATAAGTTGTAGTTACTATATTTTTCTCCTTATCCATCGTTTCAATATCGGTATGATTCTCCCTCTCTCCCTCCACCAGTGCTACCCTAAGTGCCCAGAACGCAAAGCGGGAGCGCCGAAATGATAAATTTTAAAATAATTATATATCCGGAGCGCCTATACAATATAATGCTTCTGAGTTTGTAAACAATTAACTAATGGACACAAATATATGTTATCCATATAAAATTCAAGTATTCCAAATTTAAAGAATATTTTTGTTATGCAATTTGATCACATAAAATAGACAATAATCAATAAGTCAAAAAAAGTTTCTTCATTCACAAGATAAATGTCAAGTTTACAGAAAAAGAAAATGTGAAAAAAAAAAAAGTCCATGTTTACTACTTTTTGCTCCATATTCGGTTGAGTCGCGCTCCGAGAATGGTCGAACAGCGCTTCGAGAATGGATTCGCTCAAATAAAATTGAGAAGGCTAAGAGGAGATTTCCAGGTACTAAGGTGCTACCAAAAGGGACGGTGGTGGCGGGGTGGGCGAGCATAGAAAGAAGTTTCGAGTCGAAGGCATTGGAGAGAGTTTGGATAGATGTTAGTTAATTTTACATTATACATATATTGGTCATGCAAAGGAGGCGCTTGCCTTCTGCACTAGTTTTACATATTGGTGGGGCTCTTTAAATTTTAATGCACCTATACCTGCAAGGATGAACGGTTCAGATTTTCAAACAGGTGGTCCCTGAAAAGTTGACCAGCGGAACCCACCCAAACTGCCTCCTCTTTCTCAAATACCGTTCCCGGGACTTTTCCCTTCTCCCATCTTCTTCTCCCGTTTCTGCAACTTACTTATTTTCCATCAAAGAAGGAAGAAGAAGAAGAAGAAGAAGAAGGATAAGAAGGACCATCAATGGCATTGGTATTCGCAATGATGTCCAAGATATTCTTCTTGATACTGATGATGATGATGGTGGTGGTGACGATCGTTACAGGAGCGAAGAACACAAACAACGTTTACGATCCGTGCTCGGACACGAAGATTCAGAAACAAGATGGATTCACGTTCGGAATCGCATTCTCGAGCAAGGAATCGTTCTTCTTCAACGATACAGCGCTCTCTCCCTGCGATCGTCGCCTCTCCCTATCCACAGCCTCCAACAATCCCCAGCTCTCTCTCTTCCGCCCCAAAGTCGACGAGATCTCTCTCCTCACCATCAACGCCTCCTCCTCCTCCTCCTTTCCGGTATTGACATTGATTTTATAGGGTTTTATTATTCAATTGCGGTATCTGTGTCTTGGGTGTTTGACCCATTTTGTGAATTGGGGTCGACTGGGTTTGGATGGAGATTTCATGAATTTGTTATCTTCTTTGGTTGGTGCTTTTGATTCTGTTTGTTTGGGTTTGTGTTTTGATGGGTGAAAGTATATTGGATTGCTGTTAGTCTTCTCAATTTTGATGTTAATGGTTCGGTTTCTCATAGAAAGAAGAAGAATAACACCAACATTTCCCTCCCCGCCCCCAGATGGCTCTGTCCAAAATGTTAAAGAAGATTTGGTAGTTTCTTTTTTAATAGGTTTTATCGAAACATTATTGTTGATTAGATGTGCACCCAGGATTTTGTTGATTTTGTTCTTTTATGTAACTGTTGATTTGGTGATTGCCATTTTGCATGGATATTGGATATTTGTTGTAAAACTAAATTATTCATCATAATCAAAGCGTTGTTCCAATTATGTTGGGGTCGGCTAAATGAATTATGTTTCTCCATTCCAATTTATCCTGAGCCAAATCATTGTATAGATTGTGCTACTTCAGATCCGTCTTAGTACTTCCATTAATGTCCTTTTTGGCCTATCCCTTTTCCTTTCCAAACCATCAACCCTGCATAGAAAAGTTTTTCTTCTTCAGCCTAAATTCATGTTGGTTTTTGCCTTGTGCGAGTGTTCATTGGTATTGTCAACACCCCATGTTACAGTTTCTCCATCATCGTCATTATGATTATCCTAGCCTTATCCATATTCTAGGATTAGCAATAGAATTCTAGTTTTCTCTCAAAATGGATTGTTTCCCACTTTTAGCTTTTTTTTTTTTTCCTTTGCTACATTAGAGACTCGAACACACGCACTTCCACTCAAACACCCATGGTTCAACGAGCTGAGTCATAGCTTGGGACGTGTTTATGGCAATTTCCTGTCTATTTAAGTTTACTTTACAGTTTACAGTACTGCCAAATGCCAATTCCTTGCCCTACAATTTCAAGATGTTTTGGCAGTCATTCAAGATGAGGAAGAAGTGAGTCATCGTCATTGAACTATTGTCAGTATCAAATCGTACAACTCTTGAAATAAATGTGAATTGATTGTTTAATGAGGAAAAGAGAATGAAGAGAATGAACTAATTAGGACAGTGATAGCTCCAGAGAACATGCGCTCTGGACACTAACACTATGGGCGAATTTTCTTTTTAATTAATCTCTCTTAATGTATGCTTAGCACTAGATAGTCTGCCTTAGTTCCCAAGGCTCCGATCTATGCTCTCAACGGGTCTTCAATGATAGTACTTGTTGCTAGGGACACAGGAAAAAACATTGCATGGATTGCCCTATGATTTTGTGGTGATCTGGTTAACAAGCTTTGTCCCATGGTGATGAAATTGGGCCTTAATGCATAAGGTTTTATTGTTTTTCTACTTCTGGTTTATGGTGACGTGGGGATAGTTGTACCATCCCACTCTTAAGCAAATGATCATATCATCTGCTATTTTCCACATCCTAGAGGACATTGGATGCTTAATTTTGATGTGAGTGTGTTGAGGAGTTGTCACATCCATCCCCTCGATTAAGGTAATTCCTGAGATGTGACACGCGTACTTGCATGAAATTCGCACCCGACGAGAGTCGAGAAGGAATCCACAAGGGATAAAGCTTACTTTCCGCGTGTAAGGATTCACCGATGACACCTGTCAATGTACATTTAGATCGGAAGCATATATAATATTCTAAAACAATTGGTATCACAACATGAATAGTCCATTAAAGTTTCAATATATACACAAACTATACTTCCTTTTACTATTAAGCAGGGATCACAAAAACCCACCCTACATGAACTAGACAAAAATATATACAGTTCCCAAAATGTTCCACACAAATACCATCGTTACATTCATAACAATAAATGGTGCAAGATGACATGATATAAACTTCCCAAAATAACTCAAAACAAAACCCATGAGACGCTCTCCGAAAACCGAGGACTAGATGACGTCCTCCGTAGTCCACTCCTCTAGTCCTGGAGGAACCGTTGAGGTCTCCTCCTCTGCCCCCGGGGTCTCCTTAGGGGAGGAACGGCATCTGCCTTTGTGACATCAAGGATAGCATTGTGAATATGATGATTCAACAAAGTATAAGAAATTAATAATTAGCATATATTGTATCAATTTAGAGTTCTTGACAATTGATTAAAAAAGGTCAAATAATAGTTAACAAAGCAAATTGTGCATTCATAATTAAACATGCTTTACAAATCAAAATTTGAGAAACTTTACATTACTAGTTGGTTACTACTTCGGCTCTCTCCTCTTAAATTAGAAAGCAATTCGTGTTGGGATGTCACCAGTGATCTGGCCAAAGGTACAACTGGCTACCCGCCTGGAGTTCCAGAGCTCCAATTACATTCTACAGTGGTGTCAAATAACTAAATCAAACTTAACCCCATCGAGTATCGTAAGGTTGAAGCTAAGTAGTGCTGGACTACTCGAATCAAATAAAAGAACTTGAGTAATGCAATTCAATTCATTTCTAATCTTTACATAACAATTCGATTCAAATCAAAACTACTCAGTTCAACTGTCAAGTCAAGTTATCGTAGACTTTTATAAAGATAAAAAGGAAGTACAATTCAAGTCCACAAATCGAGTAGAAATATGATTCAATGCAATATACAATTATGTTAAAAGCTAAGTAGTGGTTCAATATGCAATGCAAGTTGATCGACAGAACAAGGTACTTTACTATCCAATCCTAATCTAGTTATCCGCCGTCTCTTGCCGTCCATTACAATGTACTATGTGATTCGATGTATAGCCATCGTTGTTTTGGTGTCACGTTGTATTTGTGAAGTACATCGAATTTTCCTAAACCAACACCCATGGTGAAGTGCTAGACTAGTCGGATAATGCACATGAGATGATCTTAGCCCCAAAGACCCCTCATGTGGTTATAATTTCCATCAGGCATGTGAAATGGTTCAAGGTGCAATTCTATGGCCCTATAAGGTCTCCCAACGTCCTAAATTCCTGTGGTTTAGGGTTGTCGGTCACGTCTCTCGATTCACCGACAGCTGATCGAAGTTAGTCTGTAAGAAAAAGGTCATTATGTTCCTCTGACCGAAGTAGTTCGGTCAGGCTTCAGTGGGGTCTCGGTTAACCGAACTCCAAAATTCGGTTAACCAAACTCTATTATCTGTATTTTTCCTGCATCCAAATAAGCGAACCGAAAGTAAGGTCGATTAACCAACAGGTCACCGAACACTCGCGTTCAGAACCTGGGAAAAACTCTGTTTGAATCATTTTCAATCCCAATCCATTCTAAGTCTTTCCATTCCATTCCAAGGCTTTCCAAAAGCCATAACTTGCACAAAATTGAGCCTACATGCTCTTCACATCCAATTCCATCCATTCATTTCCATTTCCATCCTCCATCAACCCATTCCAAGAAAGACCCATTCATTCTAAGTCTTTCCCAATCCATTCGAAGGCTTTCCAAAAGCCATAACTTGCACAAAATTGAGCCTATATGCTCTCCACAACCAATTCCATCCATTCATTTCCATTTCCATCCTCCATCAACCCATTCCAAGAAAGACCCATTCCATCTATAAAAGCAAAATCATAATTTGAGGCTAAATTGGTCAATACCATAGAATCTCTTTGTTCAATCAAGAATTAAACAACATGTAAGAATTAATTTGCTTATACTTGCCTTAGATTGGATCTCTAAAACCCATTTTCCCTCTCTTGGCCCAATTCAAGCAAAGCCCCCAATTTCAAACCCCATACAAGAAATCATGCCAAATCAATGATGAGAATGCATGCATGGTATGGAGGTGAGTCTCCTTGACTCAGATTGCAAGCTAATTCATGAATGGGGTTTAAGATCTTACCTATGGTAGCAATGAAGGGAGTGAGTCTTGCAAAACCGAGCTTTGGTGGAGATGAAGAAGATGATGGAGAATCTTAGCAACAAAAAAAAATAAAAAAAAAAGGATGATGGAGAAGTGAAATCCTCTCTTCAAATCAACATGCAGGCCTTTCCCTTGATAATTGGAGAAGAAGAAAGGAGAAGAAGTAGGGAAGAAGGAGAGCGCGCTCTCTCTCTCTCATGCAAACCAAGTGAAAAGGTCGATTGAGAAGGTTTTGAGTTTTTTTAAGAGAGAATTTTCTCTATTTTATAAGGAAGTCTGGCCTTTATCTTGTAATTTCAATTAAGGTCAAGTCATGATCAACTTGGTTAATTTGGGGTCAAATGAAGTGGAGTTCAATACGAAAAACAACGTATTCTTCAAGGTGTATGCGATGATGCCAAATGATATGCATATGATGGAAAATCTTAAAACCTAAAATTACAAAAAAGTCCCTCGTTCTTCCTAATCGAGTCAAATCAACCCAAACTACCTATCTATGACCCAAAATCTAACCCAATAGACTCACCAAGACTAACTAAGATTAAAATAACTTAATTTTCTAATTAAACATAATTAATTTCACTAAAACACTATTAATTAGCAAAACCAAGATTAATTCAGGTCGGGGTGTTACAAGGGTTCTAGCAGGGCTATTGTGATTGTGAGTAGTATCATTAGGGATTAAGAGAGGTATGTTCTTATAAATCATTTTTGGACAATTGTAGTGACTATAATGAAACTGAGGTCCTCTCATTGTTTGTCAAGAGTTGGCAACACTTTGGTTCAAGTTGTTGTTGTAAAAGGTGACTTGCGTTCCAGTACACAAAAGTCAATTGAATTTTCCTTTTTTTTCTTTTTTTTTTTTTTTTTTTTTTGCATTTCTCCATTCTAGTGATTCTCAGGCCAACCTCACCGGTGTTGTTACTAAGTTGCATTGGACATGAAATAACCACTTAAATAATTCTCTCATAATTTCTCACCTATTGATGCTACTCTCTAACTCCCAAATGTGCTCATTTTTTATTGTCTTTTATAGTTTTACCACACATCAATCTTAGGGCACGTTGGTGTAGCCCATTTCTGCGGAAAAGGATGTGGTTTTCTACGGAAAACTCCTGTTTCATGTGTTTGGTGCGGCTGTTTTCCACGGAACTGCTTTTTCGCCACGTCAGCCTTTTCCTTCCTTGGCATGGAAATAGACTTCCTATGCGGGGTTATGGGAAGTCCATTTCTACAGAAAACTGAACTCCCATTTCCTCACTCCACCCAGCCACTCTCTTTCTTCCCCCTCCCCTCTTAGCCCCAACCACCTACCTGCCCACCCCACACACATACCGACCCACCCACCCAGTAGTTTTCACTAAAGAAATCCGTAGCTGCACCAAACAACATTAGCACCAATTCATCGAGAAAAACTTTTTGCACCAAACATGAATTTCTAACTTCCTCAGAAAAGGTTTTCTGAGGTATTTAAAAATCATAGAATTTGCTAATGGGGCAATTTCATCTTTCCATGGAAGTTGCCTCTACACAAACGTGCCCTTAACGTTCTCACATCTATTACATTTATTTTTTACATGTATTGTTTCCTAAATGGCAAAAATTGTTATAGCTAGTCTAATCGTTGTCTTGTAAGATTGTCCGTTCAATCTTGTTGGTATTCATTGATCACAAAGTACCCCACGGGAAAGTCTCCAGATCAACCATCCAACTTTTATCTTATGTTTGACATCATCATCGTCGTCGTCGTCATCAAAGTCGAGGTCTCTCCATCCTTTGTAATTATAGAGCCAAGGTATCAAAATGAATCTCTGTGTGTTATCTCTTGAGCTGCAATCCTTACAAGCGTTGCATAAGCTGAATGGCATGCTGGTAAATGATGAAAAAGTTTAACTTGAACCTTCCTTCTTTTAATGGTGATGTTGGAACTTTCCTTCGTAAACCGAAAGAGAGATTGCCGCAAACAAGACAAAATTTAATTTCTGTCAAGAATTTCTCAAAGCCAACAACTGAGAATGATCTGAAGAAATTTTTTGGGTGTTACGAAACAATTATTAGCATTTTAGCGATGAGGGATGGAGATGAGAAGTAGAAGTGTTTTGGATTTGTCAGTTTTGAGAATGCTGATGATGCTGCCCAGGCTGTTGAGGGTTTTGATGGGAAGAAATTTGATGATGAGAAGTATGTTGGTAGACCCCAAAATATATCTTAGAGATGAAGCTGAAAGAGCGATTTGATCAAACTATGGAAGAAGTGCTAGACAAACTTCAAGGCGTAAATTTTTACCTGAAGAATTTAGATGTTAGCGTTGGTGATCATAAACTAAGAGAATAGTCCTCTGAGTTGGTAGGGTTACATCATGCAAGGTTATGCACTATTCCAGTTGCATAAGTAAATAAAATAAGGTGTCCAAATCCAAGTTGCATTTTAGAGTAATACATAGATATGTATTGGACCCCAGATGCCATGCAAGACTGTTATTATTATTATTATTATTATTTGAAAAGGAACAGTAAATTTTATTGAAGAACCATTAAAATACAAACACACGAGTATAAGAGACTTATACCCAAGATAAAATTACACAAGAATAACCTCCCAGGGAGACGACCGTTGAACCCCTTGTTTGGCTAAGGAGTCCGCCAACCCATTAGCCGATCTAATCACATGATAAAAAACTACAGAAAGAGAAGAAGCGATCTCATTGAGAAAAAACTGAAATTCCCAAGGCTTGACCGCTGACCTTGTAACCCAAGAGATAGCATTGGAAGAATCACTCTCCACTATCAGATGACCCTGAAAAGAGCGAGAGAAAATCCTTAGAGCCTCCAAAATAGCCAATACCTTTGCTTCATTGGAATCCCTCACTCCAACACTTTTGGAGAACATACAAATGATCACCCCTTTATCATCATGCAATACTCCTCCGTACCCGCTGTCCCCGGCTTCCCTCTAGCTGCCCCATCAACATTAAACTTCAACATTCCCATCAAAGGAGGAGACCAAAAGGTCAACCTCCTCTCCTTGGTCAATCCACACACCGTACAAGCCTCCCAATTAGAAAGAATGTCGTCCACACTAAAGTTGGAGAGTTCTTTCCTAACAACGGCCCACTTAGCAATTCTAACAAGGATTGCTCCTCAAATCTCCTCCTTCGAAGAAGAGACATTTCCAAAGATTCTGTTGTTCATTTCCTTCCAAATAGACCAAAGGATAGCAAAGGGGGTGATCCACCAAAGGATAAGGCCACACCCGAAGAAAGGACTGCCTCGCCAAGATTCTGCCAAGTCCGAGATCGACTGAGGGATACACCATTGCAAGCCAAACTTGTGAATGAAGAAGCTCCAAAGATATGAGGGCATCTCACAATGCAAGAAAAGGTGATTCACCGTTTCCTCCTCATTACCACACATGATGCAAGTGTTTGATAAGGATTGTAAAGGAATACCTCTCCTTCTTAGGAAATCTATAGTAGACACCCTCCTTGCAATCGCCAACCAACAAAAAGCCTCCACCCGGGGAGGAACTAAACCAACCCAAGCAAGAGCATAAGCAGGACGCAGTTCCAGTGAGTCCGTCAAAGCCAAGTAAAAGGCCTTGGCAAAAAACTCACCAATAGAAGACGGTTTGCAGTACGCTTATCCGCTTCATCCCTGCATAAAAATAAAATAAAAACATTAGAAAGATAAACCAACAACTCTTCATATTGAACTTCCTTCCCATGACGCAAAGACCTCCTAAAGGATAACTCCCAAGAAACCACATTTTCACTTACAACATAACAATCCTTAACTGAAGACTCTTTGTTGGACACGACTCTAAAGACCCTAGGAAAACGGGAATGCAAAAGTCCCACCCCCAAACAATCATCCAACCAAAAACGGACCAAACTACCCTCCCCCAATAAAAATCCCACCCCATTACAAAAAGTTTCTCCCCTAACATTGGACTTACTCCCCATGCTAGCAATGGGACCCCATAAACCCAACAATCTATACCTGAGGACTAGCTTTGGAACCAATCCTCAGTTATCCACCCCATATTTATTGGCAATAATCCTCCTCCAAAGGGCGTCCATCTCTTCCCCAAATCTCCACCACCATTTAGCCAAGAGAGACCGATTATGGGTCTTTGACTCCACACGACCGAGACCCCCAGCTGATTTTGGCTTTATGACGTCACTCCACTTTAATGGATAAATTTTCTTCTCTCACTTTGACCTTCCCACAAGAAATCCCTTCTAATCTTGTCCAACCTCAAGCTCACCGCCTTAGGCATTTTGAATAAGGACATGTAATAAATTGGCAAATTGGAGAGACAAGCTTTAATCAAAGTAATTCTGCCCCGTAAAGAAAGATATCTCCCTTTCCACATGGATAGTTTCCTCAAACTTCTTCACCACTAGATCCCAAACAGATGACGCTCTTGTCCTAGCACCCAAAGGGAGACCCAGGTACAATATTGGTAACCTCCCTATCTTGCAATGAATGATACTAGCCAAAGAATGCATCATATCATCAGAACAATGAATCCCCACCAAAGCGCTCTTGTTCAAGTTCACCTTCAACCCTGATAGTAATTGAAAACATCGCAGAATCCTCTTCAGAATGGAATTTAAACTGCTTTCGGTTATATTATTCAATCTATTAGCTAAGATTTATACAAATAGATGTCAGATATTTGTGCAATATTCAACCAGTACCGGTATCCTATCCTGTGATATGGACATGCATCACATGCCTAACAATTTAAGCGACTAGCTGAAATGCAGGCAAATACAGTTTTTAGGAGCTAAAATCACCTAGATTTGAGGTGTCTATACACATGCGCATGTGCAGGCAGTATATATTTAGGTACAACATGTTCAAATGAAAAACATTTCTAAAGAAAATTTCAAAAAAAAGAAAAACTAATTATTGGCCATATCAACAAATTATTGGTTTGGCCAATAATTTCTTTTGGAATGGATGATAATTGGTTGTTGGCTGATATGCCTAAAATCATTCTTAACGGTCTTGGCGATTTTTTTACCATAAAAAAAAAAAAAAAAAAAAAAAAAAAAAAAAAAAACCCATCTGGGCGATTACTGATAAATGTTGGCCAGTACGATACTTATTGGACAATATATTTGACCTTGTTTGAAATATATTACTCAGCTTAGTTTTATGATTTGTACTTGAAGTGATTGCCTTGTTTTATTTCAGTTTTGAAGTTTTATTAAATGTTAGTCTCCTTATTATACTAAGGGCTTGCTTGGCACCTAGATTTTGTATACTTGGATCGCTAAATCCCTGGGTTTTTTCAAATCCACTCTACCTTGCATCATAGATGTTCATGGAAGACTGTTTTAATACTATAAATGTCATAGATGATAGTTTGACAGCTTGTCCCAAAGGTCTTAACATCATCTTTTACTGTTATTGCTACACCTGTCTCAAGATTCTTCATTCCTCCCTCTACCTTATTTCTAGGAGTTACTGACAAAGGTGAGGCTATTTTCTTTGAGTTTTCTATCTAGTTTTAGGAAATATGGGTTTAGTTTTTAAAGATTGTTATCCTTTGAAAAGAAAAGAAAAGGGGAAAGAAATAAATCTCCAATTTGCAATTATCTCACCCCTGGAAAAGTTTTAAATGTCTGTGTTATAAAATGTATCATTAGGTAATGAGTTGATTGATTTTACAATATAGGACAATCAAAGGGGCTACATGGTAGCATTCGCAGGTCGCAAGTATGCTGCAAGATCATCACCTACTTTCGTTGCAAACAGTACCTACACCATTACAAGCTTTACTATGGTAAGACCAATGTCTGACTTGGGCATGATTACATTCTCATCATCACTTTTCATTTCATCACGTTTCTTCATGGCATGTGTATATCCAGGTACTTGAATTTCAGAAGGGTACTCTCCAGAATTTTCATTGGAAGAGAGATGGGTGTGCTTCATGCTCTGGAAAATCGTCTTTTGTTTGCCTCGACAAACAGGATTGTGCTATCAGAACCTCCAGTTGTAAAGACCATGGAGGTTCAGTTGACTGCAGCCTCGGAATACAGCTTGCTTTCTCAGGTACAGATAAGCATGATGACGTGCTAAACTCATGGTATGAGGTGGCCAACCTCAGACAGTATTCCCTCTACGGCCTGTATTCCAACCTCAAAAATTCTCTAACCAGCTAGCTATGACAACCACTTCTAGTCAAATTGGATTGCCAATCCTTCAACTGTATAGCTATTGTAATTCCCCTTTTATCTATTCTTTCTTTTCAAGCTTTACTGCGGGTTTATTTTCTTTCTTGTTTTCGTGGAAGTATGCATTGTAAATTTAATTGATGATTACTGTGGGATTGTGACTAGATTAACTATTCATTCATTATTGTATTTTTTTATTTTTTTTTGGATCTATACTTGTTAAGAAATATCATTTCTGTTTGCTTGTTCTTGAGAAAGCGGAATTCATTACTACTAATACTTTTTTTTAAAATTATTTTTGAGACAACAAACTTAATTCAGTATAATTGCTGATGACATTTATCATGAGTGTTTTTTTTTTTTTTTTTAATTCAGTATGTGAACTGATACTAAAGATTGCAGAGGTGATGCTGTCGTTTGTCTCATTATCTGGGTAGTTAAGTGATGACTACATAGTTTTGCTACAGGCTCAACACCACTGTTAATCTTATCTAATTAGATTGATGACTGACTAAATGAGTAAATCCAGTTTCTTTAAAAGCCAAAAGAAATAGTTGAAGAAAAACACCTGGAGTGTTTGTAATTTGTATTCTATGGTGTGAAGAAAAGTATACTATGGCTGTCGCTGTTTAATAGTCTCTAATGTTCTTATTTGATAGAGTCCCTCATGTACCATATTTTTCTTAGACTCTAGTTAGTCAAACCTCATTCTATTTATGAAGATAAATCTCTTGTTCTCTTTAAGTTGTTTCATGGTATGAAAGACCAAGCTCTTGATCATGTGTAATCCAAGTGATCTTGGATTCTGTTTGAGTGGTGGTCCAACATTTTTGAGTCATTTCTTCTTCTTTTATCTCTTGATTTGCTTTCATCTATAATGGGGGCCATAGATCTTTTTTCATACATAGTGAGACCCACCTTGAAGAGAGATCAATAACCTTTGTTTTTCTTCTGTCTTATAGGCCCTAGTTTTCCAAAACCCTCCACAATTTTGTTCTCAAGGAAAGTAGAATTCTGCAAATCTATGGGGCCCACTCCAAATTTTGAAATCACCTGATCTCTTCCCATTTTGCTTGCCCATTATAGAGGACTCTCGCTAAAATTTCAACTCATTTAGACTTTGTTTGAAAGGGGTTTCTGGGCATTTTTCAGTTTCGACAGTTTTTTTGTCTTTAGTGTACTTCATCTCAACCGTTGGATATATTGGATTTTGATCAAACTAGCTTCAATATACGAAGATGACCTGGAAGGTTGATTAGAGAATTAGAGTGCATCTGCTAGGGTTTATCTCCTCTACTGGTCAACTGGATTAGATGTTCAAGCTAGATACCTTATTTCTGGCAGTTCGCTTCTTCCATTTTGATATTTCTCAGTACTTCTCCATTTGGATTACATTTTCCTGTATTTTATTTGCAAATTCTTGTTTCATATGGCTTTCGATCACACCAAGTCATGTCTATTCAGCTTGGTGGGACAAATATGCCTATTGGGATATCCAATTACCAATTTCTTGAAAGGAAGAAAACTTTGGAAAATATGTTTCCACTAAAATAGAGAAGCTAGTTGATCTTGCTGAAGAAGAATGAGGATCCACCAAAAAGGTGGTTCATCTAACTTCTACAAATTTATTTGAACTGTTGTCAGAAGAGAAAACTCAGATCTCTTTCGCTACCAGAAGGACTGCAGATATCGATCATTTTCTTGTATCTACATCACCTACTATCCTTGGCCGTCCCCGCTAAAAAGGTGGTTCATCTGACATTCTGTAACTAATATAAGCAACGAGGACACTGGAAGCGCGGCTGTCCTATATTTTTTCAAAGGGACAAATTGTATGCCCTTCTCGCCAACAAAGAGGTGATCAGCATCAGCAATCTATCCATCCTCATCATCACCACCAGAAGCCATGATCAGCACACAATTCTCTCTACAGTTACAAATCCTTCTTCCTCTACTGATCTCATCTCACGTCTAGCAGATGATGCTCTTATCTGGCTTAGTGTCTTCTTCAGATTTTGTATCTGATGCAATCCTATGGTTAGGATGCAAGTGCCGGGGCACAATTAGGGTTTTGAAGAACAATTACTTGAAGAAGCCAGTCTCCAACGAAAAATCCACACAGTGAATTCTATTAATCAATTCTAGTCTCTGAGATTCCCAATCTCTACAATGCTGTATATATAATAAAAGAAACTTACGCCCTAAGAAAGCTTTCCTAATCAAACAAAGCTTTCCTAATCAAACTAGGAAACAAGAAACATAATAAATTAGAAACTAATCCTAATTATATTCTTTGCTAAAATTAAAACTAATAACAATTAAAATTAGAATTTCATGGGTCCCACATGTGGCCCACAAGTCTTGTTGCAATAACGTGGAATTGCTGCTGCATCAATATCCTCCTCAACTTTGCCAGCCATTGCCCTCTTTTCTCCCATAGGTACTCAGTTGTCCTTTGAATATTTGATTCAAGTGCCTCTAGTTACATTACCTCAGACGATTCACTCTTTGCTCACACTCATTCACTTTTATCTCCACAATTCATTTACACTACTAATGGCTCCCTTCTACTTGTCACCAAAATAGGCACCATTACGTCTATTTTACTTTCTATATCATCTGTTCTATTTGTTCCAAACTCATTTGTAAATGTGGTGGACAATTTGCTCAAGATGGCTATGTGATTATCTTCTCCTCATCAAATTCCTTTGTGTTGGATCCATCAATTGGAAAGCAGATTGAGACCTGGCATGAATCAAGCAAACCGTACTTTCTTGATTTCCTTCATTTATCTCGCCCATTCACTATTGTTGTTGTAGCTACTCATCAACTATCTTCTTCTCGTCTTTGGTATTCTAGACTAGAACATCTTTCTAGTACTTGAACAATTAATTTTCTATGGTATTTTGGGACATTTAATTTTGAGCATTTATCAAACCGTTAAATTTTTATTTTTATTTTTTGTAGAAGATTGTTTAAGTTGTTGTGTATCTAAATCAATCAATTTACTGTTTAATAAAAGTACTACTCATATTAAAGCTTCATTTTATTTAATGCATTCTAGTAATTGGGGATCTGCCTCTCAATCCATCAAACGAGACTCTGTTTATTACGCTTTGTTTACAGATGATTATTCATGTTATGCATGGGTATATATTTCATTTGTCTACATAGTTTCGACAAACTGCTCGAAGGGCTCGGTGAGCTCTACGAGGAGTACGCAGTCCCTTTGTTTGAAAGATATACTCCATCTTACCTAAAGAAACCTATGGAGATAGGTTTCCGCTGGAGGCCAACTTCGTCCTCAGTCCCTAATTCAGGTTCATGTAGATGGGAGAAGAACGAAACTTTCAAGTCTGATTCTGGAGGAGAGTATCTCTCCACCTGATTTCACAATTTCCTCTCTTATCAAGGAACCATTCCCAATTTGTCTTATCTTTACACCCCTGAATAAAACAGTGTGGCTAAATAAAAAAAAAAAGCTGTCATCTCTTGGACATTGTTTGTACTCTTCTTCATTCTTCTTAGGGTCTCTCTCTCTCCCCTTCGGGGGCAAAACCATTCTTACTTATGCCCACCATCCATCCACTTATTTGTCTGGCTGAACGTCCTTTGAAACTCTTTTCCATCAAATGCCAAACTACTGCACTATACAATATACATCCTTTTGGATGTACATGCTTTGTTCATCTTTCTCCTCATGAGTGCTCCAAACTCTCTCCTAAGCTCACCATTTTTTCTTGTTTGGTCATGGAATTGAACATAAAAGCTTTCATTGTTTTGATCCCAAAGTCAATCGTTTTCGTCTCTCCCGCCATGTTGTTTTTCTGTAATATATCTCCTATTATCTTCCGGCTACGCCTCTATCTCCTAACCCTCCTGTTCTTCACCTTATGTTTGCCACTTTGTATCTGTTATTGGCGAGCTTGTGAACTAGCCACAGTGCCTCCTAATTTATTGTCTGCCCTCTCTCCTCGCAAATATTCTCTCCATAACCACAAACTTGTTGATTATTATAGTTTTATTGTTTCTCACCATTTCTCTATAGCCTATAAACAGTTCCTTGCAGCTCTTCACTTTCATACGGAGCCTTAGTCCTATAAAGAAGCATCATCATTTTTCCAGCAACAAACTACTATGGATGAGGAACTGGCGATTTTACAAAAGACTCATATCTGGGATCTTGTTCGTCTTCGTGCCGGTAAGCATGTTTTCATATGCTTTATAGGATTAAGATCCAATCTGATGGAAGTATTGAATGGTGTTTTCTTAGTTGCAAATGCTATAAAAAAGAATATGATATTGCTATGAAGAAACCTTTGCTACCATGACTAAAATGACAATTGTTCGCACTCCCATTTCTGTTGTTACTCATCACGGACTTTATATCAAATGAATATCAAGAATGCTTTCTTAAATAGCCTTTTAACTGAAGAGATCTACATGATCCCACTCTCTCATCCTACACACTATGTTTGTTGACTGCATCGTGCTTTGTATGGATTCGAACAAGCTCCACGTGCTTGGTTTGAGCGCTTCAGCAACACCACTCTTAGTGTTGGTTATTCTCTAAGTTTTCATGACTCCACACTGTTCTACTTCTCTATTGTTCGTAGATGTGTGTTTCTTCTCTACATTAATGAGATGAATATTACAGGTGAGGATCAAGAAGACATGCGACCTTTCAAGACCTTTCTCAGCTTGCAATTTGATATGAAGGACATTGGTCCTCTGCTCCACTTCTTGGGCATAGAAGTTGTGTACTTCCTCTAGGCTGTCTTCTTTCGCAAATGAAGTATCTTGGAGACATTCTTCGGATAACCGGGATCACTAACTCCAAACCTGTTAACACCACTTGAGCTTAATCAAATTTACTCACCTTCTGATGGCACCTATGATGCCCAGCTACGGAAAGGATATGGTAGGGACATGCTATGGATATGGTAGGGACATGGATTTTACACATAAAAAATGAAGTATCGGACACGATACAACACAATACGTTGCCCACTTTGAAGTATCTATGCGTCATAGGATGGCACTTCCCTTTCTAACCATACTCATTATATGCAAGTTCTAGCAATCTTGTCTACTTGATTATCACTCAGCCTGATATTTCCTTCCTTGTTCAACTGGTTGGTCAGTTTGTCTCTGCACCTACATTTATATATCGGTTTGTTGTTCGTTAACATTTTCTGCTATCTTCAAGACACTGACTTAAGAGTCAAGCCCTTCTTCTCTGCAGTCATAGCTCTCTCCAAGCTTACTGCCTACTCAATTCTGATTGGGCAGGATCTATTGACATATGACGATTTACTACGAGGTTTATTTCTTTCTTAACTCCTCCCTCATCGCCTAGAAAAGGAAGAAGCAATTATTTGTGTTTCATTCTTTTGCTGAAGTTGAATATCATGCCTTAGCGTGTAATAACTCTAAATTATTTGGCTTCACTGGTTGCTTGTTGATATGGCTATCTTCTTACTTGCTCTGACACCATTATATTTTGATAGTGCTAGTATTCTTCAAATTGCGCAGATCAATATCTTCTATAAGCGCGTCAAGCATATTGAAATTGATTGTCGCTCTTGCTATCATTTTCATGAGTAAGGTTTGGAAACTCAGCAGAGTCAAATCCTATTCGACTTGGACAAATCTTGTTCTTCTTCCTTTTCTTCCAAGTTTCTTTCAAAACTTTGAGTCCCACGTCAAAACCCCACAACTATATGCATAAAAGCCCCAAATTTCTTCCAAGTTCCAAGCGGACTCCACTCGGTCTGAGTCCAAGTCTGAGTCCTATTCTGCTATTTTAAACGTTTTTTACGAGCACTCTATTTTGCATCAGCCTGCTGATCTTCGGACCAAGCCTCATCCAACTCTTTGTTATCCAAGTTTTCAATTCACTTTGCTTCCTATTGTGAGCTTGATGGGAGAGTTGTATGTGAGGACACTTCATTTCATATTGTCCTCGGTGGCACCATAATATGGAGTGTACCCTTGCCCAACCCTTGTTTTTCTTGAAAAGCCCCATGACCAGGCTTGGACAAAATTTTGCAGGCCCCTTAATTTGAGGGCCGGGCTTGGACAATAATAGGCCCAGCCCGGCCCTCTTATTTTTCTTGTTTTTTTATATGTGAATTTATTTGAGCATATATATGGGTTTATGTGAGCATGACTCTTGTGGGTTCTTATGTGATCCTTATATTAATTTTTTTTAATATGATTCTTATGTGATTTTCATGTGGTTTTTTTTTTTTTTAAATTATTTTTTTTTTTTCAAATAAGCTATGCATTTTTTTTTTTTTTTGTTGCAATGTATATGTGCATTTATTTGAGCATATATGTAGGTTTGTTTGAGCATGATTCTTAATGTGAGTTCTTAATAGTATGAGATTACTTCTTCGTCGTGATTGAGTGTAATATTTAGTCTCACATGCATGCTCAATTTCATTGGCATACCTGGTAGAAGGGCCACAGCCTGGAAAACAAAGTGCTACAAAATCCCAATGATATACTGTAGAGGAAATTGAGATACAATTTTCTTATTCTTCGTTTTTTATATAACGGATCCTTTGTTTTTCAACATTTAATTCATGAGAATTCAATGCAATTCATTCTATCAAAGGTCTAAAATTGATAAGTTAAAATATGAAGTCTCACCAATGCCATCAAATAGCCTACACTTGAATCGTAAATGATCGAGTAGCTATCACCCTATAATATCAAATTGCCGTAAAGTGAGATTTTCATCTACCACCATGTTGCTTGTTGCATAGAATTGACGGTCCTAAGCTTGCCTAAGGTAGCGCCGCCTAATGGCACTGTAAAAAAAATAATAATAATAAAAGCTAAGTTTCTTCTCTTCTGGCCCTACCATGGCCTGCAAGGGTTGAATAAGGGCCTATATCATCTAGGTCTTCCATGGTGGCCATGGCTATGCTCACATACGTTGAGGGCAGGGATTGAACAATCCCAAGCCTGGCCTGGTCCTTTGATATCCTTAATCTTTGTTTGATGGTCTATCATGCACCATGTATTTTTTTTTTTTATAATGTACATGAGGCTCCATTATAAATTGGGAGAATTAACCGAACACAACTTCTCCAGCCTCTTGTTCCCTTTAAGTTGTTTCATGTCATACAAAAGCTTACACTAATCTAACAACCGTGGGCAGGTTTGAGTGACCACTTATCCATGAAAAAAAAAAAAACAGCATGGAAAGGAGGCTTTTCGCAGTACAGTAAAAACCACATTCGGAGCAGCTGCTTTGTTCGCAAGAAAAAGGCAGAAGAAGTCATTATCAAGCTCTCCGCAGGCCCTACAAATACGGCCCTTAGCCCATAGTTGTCAATTCCATTTTGTTTCGGCCAAAATGGCCAAAACTTTCCATTCCGGTCCTTCAGCTGAAGCGAAATAGGGCTTAAAAAAATTCAGTCAAGATTTCGGTGTATACCGGATAGATCCAGTTTTTTGTCCGCAATGTTATGTTCCGGGCGGTATGCCCGAAAACCCCGAAATGGCAGTTTGATCGGGACTCCCAATTCCACTTCGGTTGCACCCAAGAAGTTTGTAGGGAACAAAAGAAAAGATAAATAGGAGCACTCATTCCTTCAATTGATTGATCGGCTTTTTTTTTTTTTTTTGCTAACGGAGGGTTCGCAACTCTTTGGACTGGACTATTCCCTTCGGGCCCAGAGAGAAGCCGGATAAAACCCTTATGGCCCCTAGGTGGTAGCACAAGTGGACTCAACCTTCGGTTCCTAAAGAAAGGGAAACTAGGGATCGATACCAAAACCTCTAACTTTAAAAGAGAAAAGAACCAGTGGCCAACCCCTTAGAGTTAGATTCATCGGCAAACCACTCTCTAGAATTGGGTATTGGACAGCTAATAGTCGGTTGACAGTGGCAACCATCTAACAAAGTCACTGGTTGTAAACACATACACATCAATCACTAAATTATATTGATTCCTTACCATATCCTAGGTTTCTTTCTCTTTTCTTTCCTGTCTTTTCTTTTGAATTTGTGTGGTTTGCATTAATGTAGTTAGTTTTCGCAGAAAGGGATGGCCAGTGAAACTTTAGATGATTCCAGTTTTGACCATCTGAATTTTTAGGATATGACCTTGATGTTGATGTTGTATCTTGCTCAGTTAGATTACCTGTTTGACCAATCCTAGTGCAAGTACTGTACCTCATTTACCTCTAGATAAGGAAAGTGCTGTCTGATGTTGCGGAGCATGTTTCTACTGCTTCATTCCATAAACGAAATCATATTCTTCCCCCTCTAGTCCGCACACACACATGAAACAAATAAAAAATTGGAAAAACAATCTTCTAAAAACTAAATGGAAATGAAGATGTTCTTGCTTTGGAAACTCATCTAATATGAATGGGAGACATGCACTCTTTTTCATTATAAGAAAACAGGAAATAATGGAAAAACACATTGAAAACATGAGATGGAAAATGAAATTTCAAAATTAGATGAATGAGGTTGAAAAGATGTTTCCACATATTCTTAAAAAATCGCATTGCTTTTGATGCTTTTTTTTTTAAAAAAATGTTCACACTGAATAATAGAAATATTTTTTTAAGGAAATACATCGCGCTTTTTCCCGCGTGACACAAACATGCCCAAAATGGTCATTTCTCTCCTTTTTTTTCTTTTTTTTTTATTGTAAGGCCATGTTGGACTACCGGTCAAGAGTGATTTTAACTTGAGGACTCAATGATCAATTTCTAGGTATTTGTGTAAAATTCAAGTGCCAACACCACTCATCCATGAGTGTATTGACAGTTTTTTTATTGGTAACGTTAAGTTATATAAAAGAAAGAACAACATGACCAGCGTCGCACCAACAAAAAAAAGCAAAGGTATTAGTATAAAAGCCTTATAACAATACTATAAACCCAAAGAAAATTGCCCAATAGGAGCTACAAAGCCGAACCCTATAAACCCCTTGTTTGGTCAAAGAATTTGCCAAACCATTTGCCTAACGATATACATGAAAGAAAGGAACTTGAGTCAAAGAAGACGTAGCCTTAATCTCGTTAAGGTAGAAGTGAAGTCTTGAGGACCTTCCTCCATAAAAGACACCACCAAATACACCAACCTTATAGGATTCAAAGAATCATTTATAACAATTAAATTTTTCTTAAAAAAAACACGGAAAAAATCCAGTTGTTTGCATGAGGGATGAAATAAAATAAAATTAAGGGTCAAATAAAAAATAGAATAAAGAAGACATAGTTGAGAGTAAAATCACTAAAAGACAAGGTGTCATTTAGTGCCCTTTAAGAGTACATTTCTTATCATTTAGTACCTTTTAAGGATACATTTTTGTCATTTTGTGCTTTTATTTTTAACCCTTTTTTCTTATTTTTTTTCTAACCGTTTAATTTTATTTTATTTCGCTCCTCAAGCAAACAATCAGGCCAGGCTTATGAAATAGCAAGTACTCCCCCCTCATTAGATTCGTTTGATACCCATTTGACAATGTTTTTTCAACTTCATGGTTTGGCGCCTGCTATTTTCCACTCACCCAAGGTGGGGTTAAGAGAGTACAGTTTTTTCTTTTTTCTTTTTGGAAGCGTATGGTATCTAATTGAATCTCTCATTACATGACAAAAATGAAATATCCAACATAGATATCTTCACAAATATATATAAAATCTTGGTGGGTTGATTATGCTTGATAGTTGGCATTTCTTGAATCACCTTCCACTACTTTATTGTTTTGGGGGACCATCCAAATGTAATGCAATTCCTCACTTGATTGGATGTCATCTCTTTTTCAATTATATTACTTATGAGCTCTCAATCAGATTAGCAATATCTATCCATCTTAAACCCTAGATTTTAATGGCAGAAATCTTTGGAGGGCTTGAAAGGTTTGTGCTTCATGACTCAGCTTAGGTTATTCATTATCAACTGGCTGTTCCCTGTAACGCATGCAACCAACCTTTGAGATAGTTGGTCCCAACTGTGGGCTCCACAAAATCTTTCTAATGAACTAACTAAGGTTTTGTAAATTGGACTCAAGTGCCTCTGGGTCACTTTCTCATTTGAGTTGACTTTGGTGAGTTGCATGGAACTTGGACGAGTCAGATCGAGTCACACCCAAAACTCAAAATGAGAAATAGAAAAAATTAAAAACTGAAAATTTTATAGGAGACCTAATAGGATAGCAAATAATGTCATAATTTTAGAATTTCAAGACTGAATCAAAATAGTCTTAGGGCGTGTTTGCTAAACACAGAGGAATCCTTTATCTAAAGAATTTCTTTTTTTTTTTTATATATGATGCTATCCTCATTAAGGATTTCCCTCAAGGCATTCTAGGTTTGGCAAGTAACCATGCATGTGTGGATTTACATATACCATATACAACGGTCACATGTTTTTCACAAAATCCTCACAATTCGTAATGAGTCAAGCCCTAAAAACTGAACCCGTAGCCATTTTTGGCCTTTTACAGATGGTGGATGGTTCGGGTCTTCATTGTGGGTCCCATGGTTGAATTTTTGGGGGTGTGGAATTTTTTGTTAAATATCTCAAAACTAATGATGAATTAATGGTTGAAAATTGACCACATGGTCGTTTTGAACCTTCTTAACAAGATTAACGGTTCAGATATTAAAAGTGGGATCCGTTAGTTAGAGATTCCACAACAAAAACCGATGTATGTGAATCACAGCCAAGTATTGTTCATTTGTTGTAAATTCCATGTGGATGATCAACAGTTCAGGAATTTTTTTTTTAATAATTCTTTAACTATTCATCGTGATTATTCATGTCAAATTTGACCCCTTAGCCATTTTAGGGCTTCTGAAGATATTGAACAGTTAGGATTTTGCAAAAGGGGTCGACAAAAGTCTAGAGATTATGATCAGTACAGTTTGTACTTCTTTGAAAAATATCTCAAGATATATGAGGAATCAATGGTTGATATTAGTCCACAACAAAGTTATGACCTTCTTAACAAGATTAACGGTTCGGATCTTGAAAGTGGGACCAATAAGATAGGGTTCCACAATAAACACTGGTACATGTAAATCACCACTCAAAACAATGTTCATACGGTTTTGAATTTGCGGATGATCAATGGGCAGGATTTTTTTGTAAGTCTCTCACGATTTTTGACGAATCAGGCTGCCCAATTTGACCCCATAGTTGTTTTAGGCCTTCTCTCACGATTGAAAATGAAACCCACATAAGTCTAGAAATCATAATTAACAGTCTGAATGTTTTTCGAATATCTCACTATATGAGGAATCAAAGGTTAATATTTGACTCTATAGCCGTTTTTTACCTTCTTAACATGATTAACAGTTCGGAACTTGATTTGGCTCACAGATATATGAGGGTAATCATGCTTACAGCTGATAGGCCTTTTGATGAGTTCGACTCTAAAGCCGTTTTTGACCTTTTTAGCATGATTAACGGTTCGGATCTTGATTGTGGATCCCATAAAGTATGATTCCACAATAAAAAATAATAATAACCTAAGTTACCATCCAAATACTGTAGCAACACCTTTTGGTTCCATTTGAGCGATTTCGTTCATTCACAAAATCCAATCTAGGGAGGTAGGACCCGACGAATCATTAGAAACAGTCATTTTTCTGTATTTTCAAGATCCCTCTTATATAATAGGATTTTTCCCAAACCTGATTTTTTTCTCATTTTCAAGAGAAAAAGAGAGAGGAATCCTTAGGTTTAAGAGTATTTTTGTGATTTTGCACCAAGTCGCACTTATAATATGTGTAAGTTGTATCCTCAACCCTATAGTTAAAGGGATGTGTAAAGTTTTTTTTTTTTGGGTAAAAATGTGTATAGAGAGAGAGTCTTGAATATACTAGGTGGGTCAAATATAACTCCAAGGGGTAGTTCAGTTGGCGTAGGACCACAGTTTGCACCCGGAGGTTGTAGGTTCAAAGTTGCACTACCACACTGGGGCTACATGGGAGTTTACCCGGCTTCCCTCTGGGCCATGAGGGATTAGTCCAGCTCAAATGATTGGGAATCCTCTGATGGCAAAATTAAAAAATATATATATCACTCCCATTAGATAAAATTGGCCTTGAAAGAATATATGTGTTTTAAGTGCAAATTTATTTCGTAGTGAATCCAACGGTAGTTGATACTCGCACCAAATGACACATTGTGTTTGGTGTCAATTCATGAGGGTGAAGGAGTGTGAATGCTTGATTGAATTGATTAGAGGTAGGTCCAACCATAGATTAGTGGAATAGGTCAAAAGAGGGGCTTAGAAGAAATGAGCTAGATATGTAAAGAATGGTACATAATTATTTCTCAAACCTCTCTCACAAGTCTATTTTCATGATTTCCATAGCCTCATGTGGGCCTCATAAAGTTATCTCTCACGATTGTCTCTTTAAGAAAGTAGAAGCCTCTGTGCACGCATGTGCATGTGTGTGTGTGCATGTGTGTGTATGAATTACGAAACGAACAACCCCAATCTTGGTTGGTCTTAGGGTTGTAATTGTTCATGGGACGTGCCGGGGTGAGGCATACCCAAGCCTGGACCAACTCTAGAAACATAGGCCCAGCGCAGCCAAACCCAAACACAGGCCACAAAATCAGGCCCAAGCCCACCCATGTAGTTAATTGGTCTGGGATGGGCCGGATCGAACCGGGCTTTCTACCGATTGTTTGGATAAAATACACTAAAGTACAAGAAGCACTCACTAGCTAATAGCTAGGGCACAGACTTCAGGCTTTCTGTAACTTATTACAAGCCCAACCCAATTACTAAACGGGCCAGATTTCACACCCAAGATCGGGATGTGCTGGCCCGGCCCATGAGCACCCCTAGTTGGAAATCATCTCATAATGACTACACACAAATGGATGTTTTAGGCTTTAATAAGAGATAATAATGATCTTATGATGTGTCATGTATAAGGGATTTTACAAATACGATTACCCGATGGCTAATTTGATTTCTTCTTTTTTTTTTTTCCTCATTCTACTTCTTTTAGTCCAACCCATCCACATCACACACCCAAAGCGTAGAAGTAATGGCCCCCAATCTAACTCCAAGAGTAATTTTATTTTTTCCTTAATTTGATAACAATATAGTTTTATTAAAGACGACAAGGGAATTAAGAAGACAGGCAAAAGCGTAGGTGTAAGATTATTATACCCAATGCAAAACAACACCATCATCCACAAATTTTATACTAATCAATATATAAAAACTGAGATCAACTATTCTGTTGTCAATGGCTTGTATCACTCTACTTGGATCAAGATTTGGGTAAATGCACATTTTGGTGTATGGGTGATATTGATCAAGCAGATGTGAGTAAGGCTTATTTAGGATAATCTTCTCTGTGATGCAATACATTGCTAATACAGTATTGATATGGTAAGGGTGCCTTTGTAATCTTCAAGAGACAAGAGCCATCAAACATCCAATCTTTCATTTATTTTACATATTTATTTGGGTTTTTTTATTCTCTCATCCTATAAGTAGTCATAATCATAATTTTCTTAGCCATTATTAAATTGGGTCCACTACAAATGGGTGGTTTTAAAATAGTGTCTGATTTAATTACACTATATTCCTTTTGTCCTTAACTTATAGTAAGGACAAGTACTCCAAGATGACTACTTAATATTTTACTTTTTATTTTATTTTACTTCTATTTTATTTATTTATTTATTTATTTATTTGACAAAATGTACCCATAAGTGGAAAGAGAGCAGCATACTTAGAATCAAACCATGGACAACTCGGTGAGAGATGGAGTTGCTTACCGAGAAGAGCAATTCGTGGTTCTCATTCACAATTTGATTTAATCATAAGGAATTTAAATTATTTAAAGCTATTAAATTTTGAGCCACTTAAGCATTAAAATCATTTAGATGAATCGGTATTGGGTCCATCTCTAGTCCACATGAAAATCTGTTTATCCCCTTACCTTTTCTCTTAGCCATATTTATTTACATGTGTGTATGAAGGAGTAAAAGTGAAGTGGACACCATATTTCACAACCCGAGTTTCAGACTCTTTTTTTTTCTTCTTTTACCAATACATCCAAATTCTGAAGTTCGAGCCGTGAATGACTATTAATCATGTGAGATTGGTCATTAGCATAAGAATATCATACAATCACATAATTAAGATTGCGAGTACAAACATAATATTAATCCATCGTCAGTGATTAATAACATAAAGCTAAGAAAATCTGACCACCTTTGAGTCTTATTACATTACTCAAGAATTATACTTGAACTCAAAAGACTAATTAATTACTAATTAGATACATATAGAGATAACGACGTCTAAACGCCCGACACATCATCTGCATTAAAACTCCAATTACCCTCTTGTTGCCCATTTTCGACCATATTAGCATCAGTCTGTGACAACCTTATAGCCTACGTTGGTACATGATTGGAATGGGTTAATGACAAGTTATATATAATCATGTATGCAAAAGTTACAATCATGCAAATAATAGGTTGAGGCATTTTGTAGAATAAATAGAGTGAGCGGGCAATACAAATTTAATTATTACTAATAAATCATTCATATGCATATCCAGAATTCAATAAAATCATATTTCAAAAACTCATGTCATAACCATGGAAGTCCGTCGATCAAATCCATATCACAATCGATGGAAGTCAATTGATCAAGTGGGGCATTATTCCTACGTTCACATATCAATAAAGGTCCTAATTAGCCTCATGGGAGAGCAACTCCCAATTTATAGTCCTAGGGTATTCTCACCTCAGATTTTCGAGAGAATTAATTGATGTGGTTGAGAGCAATACCCTATTTATAGCCCCAAATTCGTGCCTTCAAATATAATATAAATAGAACTCAAAGTGGGAAACCAAGTTGAGAAAGGAACAAAATCAGTGCAGCATTCTGGAATTTTCCCAATGACCGATTGATTGGACTCAGGTACCCCACATCCCATCGACCAGGTTCGATCGATCGAGCCTCGTGGATGGTGTCAGATCCGAAAATCTTCCTTTTTTTCCTCTTTTCTTTACTTCAGTTCTTCCGACGACACAACCACAGTCCATTCTAAAATAAATAGAAAATACAATTCAATGGACTCCGAGTTTTGTCCAATCCATGAATTAGCAGACGTAAAAATACTAACAAGATCCTTATTCATCTACAATGGCTAAGTACATCATAGAGATTAAGAATTTAAAAGAACAAAGCTTAGGACTTGAATTTACAATCTATGCAATGATCTCGACAATGCAAACACCAACGAGTCAATCTTCGATTTCAATCATATTATCCTAAGGACCATCGTTTAAAGGATTGGACCTTAGCAGCTCGTTGCACTTCATTTGCTAAAATCAATGCAAATGGAGGGAATTATTCAAGTGCATCCATTCCTCACCATGTGTGGTGAGGGACATCCATTTTGGGGAAGTTTCAGGGGTGTCCCTCACCACACATGATGAGAGATAGAAGTACTTGAATACCCCCATATATATATATATATATATATATATAAAGTACAAACTACGGATCAGAATTAACGAGTCAATGACAAGTTCATGTAAATTGCATATAAAAGTCACATGTACTTGCCTCAATTATGTAAAATATTAAAAAGGATGATGAGGAGATTTTGAAAGTCTAACTTGAAAGTGATCATCATGGCCACTTCTTTCTCACACTATCCTCTCCGCGTAACTTTTTTTTTTTCTTTCTATTCCTCACTCTTTAAACTCTTCATAGAAACTATCACTCAATTTAGCGTTAGGCTAGGCGTTTGATCTCTAATGTCATATGTCACTATCATCATGGCACTATTTCACTTAATTTTTACATGGAAAAAATAGGCTTCATAGGATAGTCGTGTGGGCTCTCACAGAATAATCATAGGCATGTGTTTTGCATTGGGCGGCTGCGCAAATGAGGACCACAAAAACCTTTTGGTGGAACTATGTTGTAATATTATAATATACACTTGAAGATTATAACGAAAAAAATGGATATTTTAAGTAATAATAGAAAAATACATAGTGGTCGGTTGATGACTAAAGAAATAATAAAATATAATATTATTTTATTTATTTATTATTATTTCATTTAAAATCCTCTCCTACACACACTCACGTTCTTAGTGCGACGTATCTTCCTATGAGTTTATTTGTTTGTTTTTAATTAGGGTTTATGTGCTTAGCCAAGCTTACTAAATTATATATTTTTTTATTTAATGAGACCAATTTTGATAATTTCTAAAAAAAAAAAAAGAGGGCTTGTGACCGAGTAATTAAAGGTTAGAAATGTCATATCATAAGTTTATTTCCCCATACTACTATTCTCACATAAACATGATAAAGGTTAAAACAAAAGTTACATCTTAATCAACTTTAACCTCACCTTCTCTTCTACCAAATAAAAAAAAAACCTCGCCTTCTCTCCTCCACTTGCTAAACAACCATGCCATGCACTAAGTATTAAAAAAAAAACCTAAACTGTTCAAAAATAGATACCCTCATTACAACAGTCTTTACCAAATTTCACTGTAATAGAAAATGGATACACCATTATATCGACCATTATAGACTTGAATATTGAATTTCAAATTAAAAAAAGAATTTGCAGTAAGTAGCAGTCTATACTCTATAGCCAGGGTATTCCCTTGACAGTGGGCTTGCCTTTCAAGTGCATGGTGGTGCCACGGATATGGAAAGGGCTGAGCTCTAGCCTATAAAAACTGTGTAATATGACCTGAAAGCATCTACTTTGTGCCAAAAAATCGTTCTAATTTGTGTAATATTCACGGTTTGACGAGAGCAGTGACGGACATAGGAGTTTTATTTGGGTGGGGCGGATGATAGTCAATTGAAAAAGTCAAAATCAACACCAACTAGCAATAATCTCCACTTATTGCATGGTTTAAATACATAATTTTCTTATTTTTATTATTTTGGAAAAATTAAGTATAAAGAACTCATATCTTATGTAATATTTTTAACTACAATAGACGTTTTCTCAAGAAACTCTTTTATTCAAATAAGTAGGATGAGAATTAAATTAACAACCACACTACAATAATAATAATAAAGAAAATGTAGAGAACTCTAAAGAAGTAAAGTCATTATCATAGGAAAATAACACATCTTTGATTGTTTCCTTAAGCTCCTAAGAGTTCCTCTATCATAAACACCATATCGTGATTTAAGAAAAAAAATAAATTCACAAAAATCTAATAAAAAAGCAAAAGGAAAGTAGCTAAAATTCAAGATCCAGAACATAAATCAAACAAAATCCAAAGCAAGATGTTTTGGGTCATTGTCATTGAGAAAGAAAAACAGTAAAATATAAATTACAAAAAAGCAAAGAAGCAAAACTCAAAAGGACAAAAAAATACATCAATAATAAATCAAACCCCATTAACACAAACATCATATTAGCAAAAAATAAAAGAAAAAAAAAAGGAGCAATAACATTATACGAACCAAATACTCTGATAAAAAGAATGAGCTATATAACCAAAATGCAGCCAAACTACTAAAACAACTTGCATATGAATAGTTTCAATGTATGTATTGTGTGTTTGTAAGAGACAGTGGCTTTGTTGACGTGTAGAAAGAGTGATATACATTTTCAAAAATAAAAATACAAATCAGAGATTTAATTCATCGAATCCATTTGCAAGAAGGCATTTTTTCCATATTGCAAGAAGGTATTATTGGTGAATAGCTAGGTGAGGAGGAAAAACCGTGCTATTGTATAGAAGCCGGACTGCTTGGGCCTAAAGTGAAAAAAAGGGAGCAATTGAGTGGAGGATTGTGATGGTAACTATAGGTTTTTCAGGCCTAGGGTGGGGCACAACTTTACTAAAATTAAATGGGGCATGGGCGAGATGGCCCATGCAAATCTTTGAGCCCTTTTGGATCAGACGCAGGGCGACTGCCTCAGGTCTGTATGGTGTAGGTCTGCCCTTGGATGAGAGACTTGTCCCAACCAAATTCAACGAAAGTTTAATCTTATGCAAATCATGCTTTTCATTCAACAGTCAGTTTACATGGATTAAAATGTTGTTCAAGCTTGTCTAATCCAAAAACTTTACTTTATCAAGTGAAATAAAGTGAATAGTCAATTTAAGAGAAATTTAAGAGAGAATAAAAGAATAGGGGGTAAAACCAAAAGGTATTAAATGATAAAAAGTTATGTCATGAGTGGGTATCTTTTTTACTTTTTTCTAAATTAAAAATTAGCATTTTTTATCATTTAATGGCATGAGAAAGTTACTTTTTGAATTTTCTTTAATAAAAAAGTAGGTAATTTTTGGAATTTAGTATATTTTGATTTGACTCATTCTTTTTTTTTTTTTTTTTTTCATATATATTGAATTAGCCCTTTACTTCACGCTACTGTAGCAGCAATTTTCCCAACCAGGCCAGAATGTGGATTAGACTAGAAATGGTTCAACTCTAGAAAATTAGAGGGTCTAATGAGTCTAATGAGACGTTTCCTGATAGCGCCCAACCATAAGACCCACACTCCTAATTATTGCCATTTGGTTATCCACCAAGTTGACATGTCTTGAACCAACTTGACTGACTCAGTTTTGAACCAAATTGACTCACTCCAAAACTCAATTATAGATCAATCAATGTCTAATTAAAACCTCAGAAGCAAAGACTCATGTGAATCTAACCAAGTACTTGTTCCAATTAGGTGTCAAACCCATTTGAGTCTTGTAGCTTGGTTCTCTTCCGAGTCGAGTGAACTCGGCCCAACGGGTGAGTCGAAACTTTGGGACTCTTACTGGACCACATCAAGACCGAGTCAAACCTAACTTGCAGAGATTGGTAGGTTCCAATGTGTCAATTATGATTACATCATCAATGACAACCTTAATCCCCATTAATTATGACAATTAGAAGTTTAAACACAGTGAGCAATAGGTGGTCGGCAGCCTTTGTTTCTTCCACCATTTTTTTTATTTGCTTGGACCCATGTCTCGATCAGACGGGCCTGATGACTCCAAATATTTATGTGGGTGGCATCTGACCTACCAGATTAATTTAGACTAATTATTATCATTAGTATAATCAAAATATGAATCTCCACTTAGCTTGATGGTCCCTCCATTTCTTAAATGCCAAGAAAGATTCTTATAAAGATTCTAATAGAAAAGTCATATATTTTTATTTTACTTGTTATGGTTTAGGGTTTAGGGTTTGAGGAAGTCTGACGCTCCTTTAATGACAAGGAAAGTAGGATTTCCAAAACCCACTAATGATGCCTTAACCCTAGTAAATTAAAGATTAATAAGATTGATGTAAACAACTCTCTCTCTCTCTCTCTCTCTCTCTCTCTCAAATGCTTATGTAGTTGGCTAGCACTGGGTGATGGGTTGTGAGGTGGATAGCAACTCCAGCAGGATCAACTATTAGATCCAAGGGCCATGGAGGGTTTATTCCACTTGGATTGATCCTGTCCATTGCCAACCATTGATCATTTCCTATTAACTCACTTTTTTTTTTTTTTATTCATAGATTACATACAATGATATAAAGATCTATAATAGGTTGAAAACAGATGAAAAGGGGAGAAAGTCACTGGCTCTATGGACCATGTGATCATGTGGTAATAGAATGAGGGGAATTGGGGATGATCACTGACACATGGAGGTGTGTGACTCACCCACAAGACCAACAAAGTGGGACCTAAGAGTGGCAATGAAGAAGTATTTTTATCGAAGAATATGTTCTATATGTGATTAATTCAACAGTTGTTTTACTCCGATTGAAGAAAGATTTTATTTTAAGTGCCTAAACATTTATGATGCATGATTCATGATGAGCCCTATCTACAACTTTTTAAGAAATAAAGCATACTTGGCTTTTAAAAGTTAGAGTGAGTCGTGTGGTCCTGCTTGAATGTGGAGACAGCAGGTAAAAGTGGATAAATTAATTAGTTTATAATAAAAATTTGTAATTGTGGACAATTTTCTCCACCTCCGTTCTCTCCACCTTCTATTCGGGTTTTGACCAATTAACAACCGATAAAAAATAGAATAAATAGACATTTAGATGGGTTTAATAATGGGTGGCAATTCCTTACTTTGACCTGTCAACCTAAAATGAACCTACTTGGTAGTTCAAGGTGAAGCTGACCCTTTCAATTTTAAGATTGGTTTCTAGTTGGCAATTGACATTATGATACAATTAAGAAATAGGTTGGATTTGTGTAAGTACATTTTACCTATGGTTTAGATAGTGGCCACCATACCTACACAAAACCATGGCCATGAAAACCACACTACTTTTTTTATCTTTTCTTTTTTTTTTTTTTTTGCTATCAGAGGGTTCCCAACCCTTTGGACTGAGACTAATCCCTCCGGCCTAGAGGAAAGCCAGATAAACTCCCCTATAGTGCAATTTCGAACTTACAATCTCCGAATGCAAACTGTGGTCTTACGCCAACCGAGCTACCACTTGGGATTAAAACCACACTACTATTAATAACAAGTTTCAAGGTGATTTTTTTTTTTTCTCTTTCTTTTTTGGGCTAATGGGACGTGGAAATGATCACTAAGCATGTGTGTGAAACTGCTAAATCATGTGGCTTGCATGTGAACACCTATGGGCCATGCTTTACAACTTGAACCTTCCTCTCATATCATCCCTTCTTTAATGGGTTGGAGGAGAGGGGAGGATTGTTGGGGCAGAGTTCGACTTGAGCCAATTCTTGCTATTAAAGTTGTTAACCAAACTCAAACCCAACATGACCTCAATTGATTGCACCATAACCTGTCACCTTAACCCAAACCTTACCTAGTGTTTTTTTTTTTGGTAAACGCGAGTTCTTTCCAACCAAGAACAAAAATGAAATCAACATCAACAAAGGTCACCACCTAAATAACGCACAAGAAAGATCAACCTTCCCTAGACCACAAAAAGTGAAACCCTGCCTTCTCCCGTTTTGCACACCAGTGAGCAACAGAATTAACCTCTTTGGGAATAGGGATAGCCCTGAAAAGATTAAAACCATCACCACGCACTAGAATTTCACAGACAATTGGATAAATGTGCCAGTTAGGTTCACCCATGACAGCTTTGACAACTTCTAATGCGTCCGGGCACAAAATGATTCTTGACAATCCACGCCCTTTGACGATGTCTAGCGCCCAGAGGGCTGACTTAGTGGCGATTGTTCTAGAGCCTGTGGCAGCACCTGCAAGCACAATAGAGTTTTCCATGAACATGGCAAAGCTAAACGTTGACTTACCAGATGAGGCATTAAAAGTGGCATCAAAACGGGTCGGTTTCGGTCCGGATCCATGGTGGACTCGGAACTGGAACCATTAAGGAGAATGTGGAACCGGATCCGGATCCGAAACCGTTTTGGAACCTGTTTCGGAACCAGAACCATATATGGGATGGGTCTGCATTCGAGTTCGAGTCTAGGTAAAGAATGATATTAAAAAAATATATAGTTTTTAGGAGAGATTTTCAAAAATTGAGGTAATATGTCAGGTCTCGAGTCCACGGGTCCGAACAAAGGTAGAACCGGACCCGGACCCATTTACTTATCGTGACCTAAATAAGGAGCCAAACCCGGTTTTTAACGGGTCGGAACCTTCGGATAATCAGAGAATCGGGAACCTATTTGCATCCATATACGCTAAGGGTTGGAAGGAGTGGTTTAGTATGCGGTAAAAATCTTTTGGATTGAAAGATCAAAAACTTCTAGCAAGGGATAAAGCTCCCGTGGGGTTCGGATCTCAAACCTTGCCTAGTTAATAACAATTCAAGTTGATCCTTTCAAATTCTAAGTCGGGCTTCGATTGGCATTTTCAACTTGCTTAGGGTTGAGCCTCCGATATTTTCATCCACAATTAGGTTTGTCAAATGGTCAAGCTAGGCCCCAGATTGTCCAATCCCTACTCTCAACATATATTGGCCAAGCCTAGAGTGGGCCAAAGCCCTAGAGGGCTTGCACTACCTAGGCCTTTACCTTCAAGCCTCGGGCATTAAAAAAAAATTTAATTTTAAAATTTTCTACATTGCCACCGACACCAGTCATTGAGTCTATGTTCTCCTCCATCTATTTACAGGCATCTGGACACAGGATTTTGAGAAGAAACCAGAACTTTGGGCAAGTACAAGCTCAAAAGTTACAAGCAATACCTAATCATTGCTGAGAAAGTATATATATACAAATAGAGAAAATAAGGAAAGCAAGTCGTTGTAGTAAAGAAGCAAGCATCTAACTTACGCTACTCTTTTAGTCCCAGATCGGAGTAAAACAAATCTTTTCCGATATCTTTAATGTGTGCATATACCATATGAATTTGTTCCAATGCTTGGATATTTGGATGATCATACAAAAGGGTTCCCAACCCCCTTCAATAAATAATTCCGAGGAGTCACGCTTTCTTTAGAAGTCTACCCCATTAAGAATCTCACATCTCTTGTCTAGTGGGCAGACAATGCCACGTCAAGTTAGATGCGGATCGAAACTCTTCATCAAGACTTTAATCCCAATCCGAGATCCCCTGAGGTGACAGATTAACACTTTATCAGGAGATTATCATAGGCCCATGCAGCTGCTTAATTTGATGTGGGACCGTGGCATGCGGGGCCATGCGATTTCTTACATATTCTACTATTATTTCTTCTATCACTTTTGTCAAAAAATAGAAAATGCAGGTCATGTTTGCCAACCAAATCTTTAGGAAAAAGATTTTTTGTTTCCCTAAAGTTGTGATATATTCATGTTTGGCAATTGTAAATTCCTGAGGATCTGGACAAATGAAAATCTTCATTTGTTAGGATTTTTAGATAAGACCACCCTCCATAAGATTTGAAGAGCCTCACTTAAGTGGATTTGTACCCCGAACTCTATTTCTTCTCAGCTATATGCATCGATACACACCGATATCAATCTGAAATCCTCAACTATATAAATCCCCAACGAGGAATCCTTATTCCAGTATTAGTGAAGAATCATTAGATCTATGGATTTCTTGCCTGTTACCAAACATGCTAATGAATTGTTTTTACTAATCATCAACAATGTCTAGCCATGAGCCTTGGCAAACTTGCATTTGGCAACACCTGTTAAGTTCAAAATTGGGCCCAATTTAGCCCATGACAACCATAAAAGGAAAAAAATGTTAAGAGTTTGTTTTTAATGAAAGTTCTAGAAAATGCTTTATAACTACATATGATTAATATCATTAAGGGGGTGTTTGGAAACGAGATATTTTAAGAGATTTTACTATATTATCTACTAGTTTATAATGTAATCTATTCACCTAAAAAGGAGGTGTTTGGATAACTTAGAAAGTATCTTATAATATCTCACTTTCTTTCAAAAACCTTCTTATTACATTATCAAAGGATATGATGTATACAATAATCTTTAAAAAATCTTTTTTTAACTATGAATGGAGAGTTTGAGTAAAAACCATATGAGAGTTCATGAGCAACCATAATTATAATGGCCCACTAAAAGTTTTAAATGTTGGAAGTAGGTGGGCCTCGTAGATAGGTTTTCAAAACTTTTGATCCACTTGACTTAGGGATTAAGTACCCATAAGGCCATTAAACTACATTCATGATGTAATCCCTCCATCTCATCAATCATGTACAGTAGTAAAACCTATCTAAAATATAGATATCAGCAACACCATGCAACAAAATAATCCACAACAAAAAAAAAAGCAGATTATACCTTTGGAGCCCAGTAGTGCTCTAACGGAGAAGAAGACAATTAAGTTGATCAAGACTTCTTCTTTAAGCAATTTGAGATCTCCAAGACTTTGTTGTCTTCCACCCTATGACCCACTATCAGATCTCTTTTCTCAAGAAGACTGGTGAAAACTTCAAGAGAAAACCCAACTAAAAACTCCAAGGAACTAAAAGAGAAAGAGAGGAGAGAGAGATGTGCAACTCTTGCACACAAAAGGGGGCTGGGCGTGAATCCCTAGGTTGGACGTACATCCCCTTTTTGTCTCCTTTTATAACTTTTTGCAACTCATTTTCTTACTAATTAACTAGAAGTTCTACTACCATAATAATCAGCAGCTTTTTCGTTCCTAATTGCTATAGAAGTCTCACTTCCACAACAATTAGTAAGTTAACTATTGCCACTATTAGAAGTCCTACTTCAAATAGAAATAGTAACTTTCTAATTCCTTCCTCTTAGAGTTCAAGTAGGATTAGTATCTTAATAATTTGGGTTAGCGTGGAGACCACTAGGGATTCCATAGAAAGCTGGCTCCAATTGGGACACCGCGACCCCACGTCTCATGTGCAATCCGGGCCCACAATTTATTACAAATAACACTATTATATAAATGCAATTGCACTCCAGTCCTAGAAATAAATTACAATGAAGACCCTAAACTTCCCGATTACCACAAATAGGCCCCTGTATCAATATGCATGGATTAATTAGACTAAAACTGTCCCACCAATTTAAATCCACATCTTATTATCCTTGAGACCCAATTAATCACAGTGATCATCAGTACCATCGAATTAACTCTTAATCGAGCTGGGTGCGCACTTACTAATGACAAATCCATTAATTGGTACAAGGGGATAATATAGATAGATTCCATCTTAACTATTGAATGTTCCCACAGTCCAACTACCACCTACCCAAGACACTGAGGTGTTGACCTATAGTTGGCCTCACTCATTGGCGACTCAAAGCAAATGAATAAATAGAAACTTGAGTTCATCAATGTCTCAAGATTAAGAGCCTATTGCTAGGGAATAATGAGAGCAAACCTTAAACTCGAAACAGTATTCCATAAGGTGCTTCTCATGGTCCTTTAATACATCCAATGTACCAGCACCATGATCCAGAATTTTACATTCTAATGATCGAGACAAATCACACTATCTCATAGTGATCAAAGTGCTGCAACCTTATCAGATGAGATGCCCAGTCTCATCACCGGTTGTGAAGATATTTAAGTATAAGATTTGTGACACATATCTCCCGTGTGTGGTTCTCATCCATACACATATATCATATCTAATATACTAATGGGACCCGGTTCAACTCATGAACCATCATGTCATATGTATTGGTCATGTGCATTAAGTAATAAAAATACCATTTATCTTATGAAAGGAAAGCATGATATTATCGATAAATAAAGAAATTAATCAATTTATTACATCATCTGATGGATTGAGTCCATACAATCTAACATTAACATTTATAAGTCCCACTATTAGATTGGCCCCACAGTGCTTACAAATTTAATGTGGGGTCCTGTAGCCATATCACGATTACATAGCCCTTGTTAATTATCAATATTAGGTGGCTATTACAAATGTCACGCTCGGGGCTTTCATTGTGATTACCAACATTAGGTGGGTCCTATACTACCAAAATTAGCCGGGTCCCATGATTACCGAGATTAAATTATGTGATTGTAATTATGAGTTTACTATCATTAAATGGATCCTATTATTTAATAGCTCTCCTACCATTAATATGACCACAACATCAAATGGGTCCCACAATGATTTCTCATAAAAAGCTAGATATGGCCATTTATGATAATCACCATTAGATGTATTATAGTCTAGTTACCAACTTTTGGTGGACCCACCTTAATTAAACAACATTGCTTGGATCTCATTATTTAAATTTAATTTTACATTTTTTTTTATAATAGATGCGTCCTACCATGATTATTTGCACTGATGATTACTAATTAGTGGGTCATGTGTTGGGTTAATTGATTATATTCTCTCCATTTCTTATTTGGTACATCATCTTGTGAGTTTTTTATAAATTGTAAAACACTTCAAATGTATATTAAAATCTGTGAAGATTGCCAAACACCATTAGTGACATAATATAATAATACGACACTATTTTATTCTATGATAATAAAATCTTACCATATTTAAACTTAATAATATTATATTATGCACTTATCCAAACACCCCCTAAATCTATGTAAATCCAAAGGTGAGCATACTTTGTCATTTATAAAATTGTGAGAGATGTGGAAGATGTCTTCACTATAAGACTAGGGCATGAGCTATTATGAACAATGCAATGTGGATCGAGAACTCTAATACATAAAATGGTCATACTAAGTTGGATTTTGTACTATCCAAGCTCGATCCTCAAATTTGAGGGTCTACAAAACTACTACAGCACAACCCTAGCTTTTTAAGAAAAACAAAAGCCCCCCCACTTTCCTTGCTTTACCATAAATAGAAGGTACTCACTACCCACTGGCGGTGGTGGACTCACATTAGGGCGTTTGTCTGCGAGCGGTGTAAATTGCAACACGACGGAAGTGATGTCCGTGAGATTTTCCATATTTCCCGAATTGCCCTTGAGCATATTAATTCCAGTACCAACAGAGGGCTCTGATACCTTGTGCCATTTGCCACATTGTATACATATTCATGTCAACACATGGAATTCAAATACAATGCCACTGACAACTGTGTATTCATTTTGGTTTTAGTATTTTGCAGTCATAGTGTTTTTTGGCACAGCTTCCAACTTCGAGGGAGCGTTTCCCTCCTGGCCCTAGCCCTTGAAGAAATTCAAAACCCATTCAATAACAATACAAGGCATCCTCATCACTCAGTATAAAGCCATAGCAAGACATATATAAGTATGTTTGTTAAGCTTTATTTTTTTTTTTATCTTTTATCTTTTATAACGCAGTTTCCTAGTTTTTGAGTTAAAATAGTTTCTACGGGTCCAAAAAAATAAGTCGGGTAAGATTTTCCTATAGCCTCAGTGTTCCTTAGCTAATCATTCTTACCAAAATTCTCAAAATTTTCTCTCAAGTGGAATATCGACACCCATTTTTTTAAGTTCAAGTCGTTCTTCTTGGGATTCGAACTCACGACCGATTAATTCTTTACCTAATCATTCTTACCAACCAAACACGGAAGGCTTTAGTAGAGGCCGTATAAATACTTTTTAATACTCACATATGGGTGGAGCCCGCTCCTCAATAGCAAATACATATGTGCATTTTAGATAAGATTTTCTGCTACTTTGAATAACTTTTTATTGTTATATTTTTGGCAAGTTTTTCTTGAGAAATTTATGTTGAATCAGATGTTGAGAAAGGAAAATCAATAATTCTTCACATTACTTCCATGAAAACGATGATACGTAAATCTAACCTTAAGAAGGGCCAACCCATTTTCGTGGAGGTCATAGAGAATGTTTTTATACTATGATAAATCCAAGCCATTTGCATGCATTTTCACCATTGCACTTACTTGTTCAAGAACACCCACTTCTAAAAGAGGTGATGCTATTGACACCATCCATGCCCTTTAGGGATTTTTGGGATATTGTTAGTGCTCACTCAACCCTTCTTACTTTTGAAATGATGGTCTAAGTTGCAAATTTATCATTTCGAGCTTGTTTGTTTAGAGATATTTCCGATGAGAATTTTGAGATGTCAGGACATGTTCCTTAGCATTTCAAATGTTGTATTTGGTTGTTAGAATTATGAATTCCAACCCGCCTAAAGAGTAGCTTTTAGCCTTTAATATTCTTAAAATTCTATAATGCAAAATGCTAGATGAGAGATGGGAATTTAGGATTCTACTTGAGAGACAATGTTTGGAGAATTTCAATTCTCTTAGACAAGAATTCTCATAATTCTTGCAAACAAACAAGCCTACAAGAATTTATTTTTAAAGGCTTATTTGTTTCATGTAATTTAGTTCTTAGAAATTATAACTTTATACTTTTATAAGTAGTTTAAAATAAAGAATAAATATGAATATCCAAAAATAACCATCAAATAATTTTTCCTTTAATAAAACTTGAATGAAGATGGAAAATGAATGTCCAACCATCTCCTTAGTGATACAAATTTTGAGAAAGTCAATGACTCATCCACGTAGCTAGGGTTGCAACTTACAAATAGGTATTCGATTATCCAAGTATTTGGAGTCTGTTGTTTTGAATATGCGAGTATGAAACTTATTTAGCGATACATACAATTGACTGGCATTCTTCTAAGGGAGAGATCATAGACCCACCATGTGTGAGTTGTATTGGTTTCAAATTGCGCGGATGAATCATGTATTCCCATGCATTTACACACACATACATATATATATATATATATTTCTATTTATACGATAGAATAGTTAATTTAACTTAAAAAAAGGGTCACACAGTTATGGATTACCATGTTTGGCCATTTATAGGGCCCCCATATTATTGCAATTAAAAAAAGAACTATACTAAGCTTAATGAGGATTAAAGTAATGAAAGGAGGATAAGCCTTGCCATTAGGTAATTACAAAAGGCCAAAGGCATGAAAACAAAACCTCATTGGCTGCTCTTGTGTATTTGATTACCCATCTCCTCTCTCTCTCTCTCTCTCTCTCTTTCTTTCTCTCTCTCTCTGGCTTCTTGATTTTGTCAAAACATGGCTTCTACTAAATGGGTCTGTCTCCAGATGGGTAGGATTCCAAGCTGCTTCTACTGCTAATATGTGAGCTCTCTCTCTCTCTCTCTCTCTCTCTCTGAGTCAACTTTGTTTCTTTGTTTTTTTCCTTCTTCTAAAGATACTGATTTAGAACCTTGTATTGGTTGCCACTTCTCTTTCACTCAACGTGGTTTTTTTTAAGGAAACTGATATTAGAGCCCTGGAGTTGGTTCCCAGTTCTTCCTCTTCTTCCATCTCAAACTTAGGATTGAGTTGGCTTTTCAATTATTGAGGTTGTTGGGTTTCTTTCATTTGAGCTGTGACTGCCTTTCTGTTTACTACTTTGGTTTGTGGGTTGGTTGCTGGTTCCTAGTTTCATTAGGTGATATTTCATTTCATTGAATTGATGTGTCTGGTGGAAACACATGCAATCAGAGAAACGAGATTTGGGTATGTAGAATTTTCTTCCTTGTTGAAAATAGTCTTAGGACTTGTAAAAAAAAAAAAAAAAAAGGGACAATCCCTTTTGGGTGTTCTATAATTCCTCTCTCTCTCTCAGTGGGGTTTCTTTGTATCTTTATTTGAAAAGATCCTGTTCCAAGATTTAGCAGTTTATTTTTTTTTTATCAGTTGAAGCATTACCAGCAGGTTTCATTGGAGGAATAGATTGGGAGAGGATCCCAATGAAAGGGAGTAGGAATTAGGTGTAGAACCACTAGTTCTCATACTAATAGAATAGAATCTGAAGTCCTGTAGATTCGTTTCATAGTACTGTCTCAGGATTTCATGTTGCTGGCTCTATGTAGATAATTACTGGTAACCTACTTCCCAATGGCTATATATAGGTGACATGTTTCAGATTCAGTTGAATTTAGTTTCTTTTCAGTGATATCCCATTCCCATGTTTACATTGCAGGAAATTAGATTAATAGTGGCTGTAGCATTCCATTGGGTTGGCACAGCCCGAAAAGGTGAAGCAGTTGGGTAACTGGTAGTGTTGAAATAGGTGCACCTGTAATTGGAGATCTTTTCTGAGGAATCTTTAGAATGCAAACTGTATGCTTCAAAGATCATGGAGGTACCCTCCAGAATCCTGTTACGCAGGCCTCTGCGGTTCCTGTTGTGCCTTGGTGGGGTGTGGCTGGATCTCAACCTGTGGTCTACCATGAGCAATTCGGCCAATTGAAGTCTCTGTCTATCGACCACCCAAATGGAGGACAGCTTTCAGGTGCTCCTGGACAAGTACACCAAGGAACAAACCAAGGACCAAGTGTTGCTATCTGCGTAGATGAGAAATATGGTACTACTAAATTCTCTTCCCTTGTAATTTTTTTTTCTCTCTTGATGTAGTTTCTTACAATTTGCACTTACTGTATTGAAGAATTCCCTCTTGGTTTGTGTTTGGCCCCTTAAAACATTTTGGATTGAGAGAAATTCTCATGGGTTTCAAATGTTATCGTCTCCTTGTAGAATACCCAAAATATGGATGATATTTTGTCCACTCCCAAAATGGCTTGGAACCAATGCAACTGTTACCTCCTTGGAGAATTCCAAAATATCGATCGTATTTTGTCCACTCCCAAACTCCCAAAATGGCTTGTAACCAATGCAACCTAGGCGACACATTTTCTCTTCCAATTATGAGCATAGCGTAATCTTTATGTTGAAATAATAAAAAGATTTTAAGGAATTGCTCCCATTGCCCTTTTTTAACATTCAGATCAGCAAGAAACCTTTTTCTCTTTGTTTTTCCATGGAACTATATTGACTCTCTCTCTCTCTCTCTCTGGGTAGGGGGGGTGGGGGGGGGGGGGGGCGCGGGTGGTTTACTCTCTGGTTTGTTTTCATTTACCTCAAATGGCAATCTTCATAACCTTTTTTATTTGCATTCTGCTCATGTTAAGGCATTCTTTGTGTTCCCTTCAATAATCAAGGGACCTATCACAAAGTCACTCTTAAAAGTTCTAATGCCTTTCCTTATAGCTAAGATTTCAACCCTATTAGTTACCAACCCTTGTGAGACCAGAATGAGCTCTACTTTGTCTTTCTTCAAAATGTCACACGACACTGTCACCAAGCAACGCACCATACATGAGATTGCCTGCCCTTGTATAACATCCATATCTGCATAAGACACTGCTGCATACTGCTTTGCCTTTTAAATTCAATGAAATAGGAAATGATTTTCACCACTACAAACTAACTCTAGAAACCCAATTCCTTCTAAATTCCCAAGGAACCATCATACATAACCTCAGCACTCAGCAGGAGAAGTCCCATGGTCCTTGGTGGGATTTTAGTTGAGGCTTTTACTTGAATAAGTTTCCAATGGGGGAGGGAGCATAAATTCTTTGATCCCTCCCATGCAAAGGTAGAAGTGACTAAATTTAAGATCTCATGAACCTGTTCAATTTCTTCCTAAGGTAATATTCTGGACCATTCTCTATGATAAATCTTTAACATGATCCTTGGTTAAAGTCCCACAACTATTGGAGATGGAATAAAGTCTTTGAAGTTGAGAAGCAAGAGAGAAATCTCCCACGCAAACATCTTCCCTAAAAGTGAACCCAATCCGCATCTCCTACTTGAAATGTAGAATCCCCAACCCAACCCCCCCCCCCCCCCCAACCCACACACACACACAGAACAAAAGGAAAAGTACTCCTAAGATTTTGGATGGGTTGCCCAAACATGAAATTGGTTTTCCAAACTTTTGTTCATTCAATCCTACATCCATTCCTCATATCCAACTTCAACTTTTTTTCTTTACATGTCTATAAGTAATTACCTCCTCCACAGGTAAACCCTATCCTCACCAAATCTCCACCACCATGTTGTTTGAGGGGCTATGTTCCTCTTCCTAATGTTTCCCAATGCCACCACAATTCCCCTATGCTCCTGCATAGACTTTACTTACATTTGATTGAAGAAAAAAATTATTTTCATAACATTCTTTTTGAATTCCTTTTGGATCTTGTAAAGCCTTTTAGCCACTGCTACTACTGCAGTCATAGGACTCAAAGTCTACAAGAGAAGGCCCAAGGCAAGGCCCACAAACAAATAGGCCTGGCCCATAGTTGGCCATGCTAACTGATGGGCCCAACTCACATATACAAAGTTTCTTAAAGGGAATTGAGTTATGAATATGTTATTATTACCCTGGTCCCTAATGTGTTTCTTGTACATCCCTCATAGGTTTCACTAGAAAGGTAAACTCATCATCATCATCAAAGCCTTGTCCCAACTATGTTGGAGTCGGATACACTAGAAAGGGATACACTAGAAAGGTAACCCTTTGGAGAAAAGATTTGAAAATTCGGCCATCAACGGTTTCAACATCCGCCATTTTCAACCTTTCCAACCACAAAATAAATTTCTCCAATTTCTAGGATGATCTGTTTCCTGTATATATATATAATGTGTGATGAGGAAAATTAGCATTCCCTACTAGAGTAGGCTTCACAGTTCACAGTGATTTTCTCCCTTGATGGTCCAACACCACTTCACATTATCCTTTCACAAGGTAAAAGTTTTTTTTTTTTTTTTCCTTTTTTTGGAGCTTCAGTCATAATGCCATGGATTTCCTAATAATATGTGGCATGTGTGTGTCCATGGTAACATCACATCACACATTATATATATATATATATATTTAATGACATTTGGGAAGGATACATTGACTATTATCTCATTGCCTAAACCAAGAGAGATGGTATGGTGGAGGATGTCATTCTATTGATAACTGGAGCCTATCTATGACTTCTTGTGAGGCTACATTTTCGAAATTTCCATTGCTATAATCATTCGGCAAACCTATCCAGTCATCGTGCAAGTACTATGGAAAAAGCACGACCTTAGTCAATCTCTCTTTAGACACTTTTACTTGCTAGTAAGATTTTATGGATGGCTAGTGATTGTCTGGCACGCCATTCAGTGATTCCATCTTTCCTCCTAAAACCTCAACTTATTAGAAGGTCGGGTCATTATCTTCTTCCCTAGGTGCTGCCCCTTCTTTATCTTCCTTATTCCACAAGCTTTCAGCCTCATGTATCTCCCTTCGTTGATATTCAGAAGAAATTCCGGTTTCATTGCATTTAAAGTATTGCAGTCACTTTCCTTTTCTCTGATTGCCCATTTCAGACACTTTACAATTGCCCATGGTGGATCAAATATGTTCATTACTGGTTCACTACCCAGCAGCAACTCAGGAACCTGAATTGAACAAAGCCCCTACTAGTCAGCCTATAGCACCAGCAAACCTGTTTGACCCTCTAATTTTGATGCTTCTCTACTGCCACATCCTTTTAATATTTAGTAGGCCTTGGCCACATTCCATATTTGGGGAACAAACAAGGTTTCTTGCATTGTGGACCACAACAAAAGTAGTGTGCGGCCAGCTGCTCACTTGTTTTGTGCTATCAAGTGATGGAATTCCTCTGTATATTTGTCTCTAGGCTCCCATCTCCTTGCCATGAGATGGTAGGTGTTGGAATAGTCGTTGCATATTTTTTGAAGGAAGTAGCCCTTCATCTACTACATACCTTTGTCCCAAGAATGATCCACCCTTTTCATGTGATCTTCTAAAGCTGATCCCATAAATCCAATGCTCGTCTATTGAGCTTAACAACATTGAGTTTGACCTTCTTTATGTCAAACATCTCTTCATAGTATAAAAATTCTCATCATCACACTAATTCAAGGATAATCAATTTAGCTTCAAGCTCTCTACACCTCTCGTCAAGATGGTATTGTCGCTCTGTAGCATGTCACCCTCTCACTGGAAAGGGGCCATAAAATTCATTGCAAAACTCACCCTGTAGCTTTTCTCTTTCATCACAGTGAACTAGCTGTTATAGCCTTTCAAGCCATTGGGCCAAAGCTTTAACTTCCTTGCAAATTTCTTGAATCTCCAAGTCTTGGGGATCCTATTGTTGGTCTTTACCATCCATATGAACCGTTCTCAACATGCATGTCTGCGTGTCATGTTCATGTTTGGAATAGCACATTGATCTATCCAAAGATGAAAAACCTTACAACTGACGCAATCCGAGTTAATAGGATTGACCTATTAGCATTTACCATACCCCAAAACCCAAGGGAAAAAATAACAAGAAGGCAACTGAGTCATATGTGAAATTGGGTTGATGTCCACATCCTAGAGTCAATCCAGGAGGGTCACATATGCACCAAATTGAGTAGAGATAATGTGATAGAAGTCTCAATAGAGAATGGAGTCATCGACCAGCTCTTCTTTCTTAATGTAGCCATAGGTTCCGTCTCGGCTTTTAGATTAAGGTTTTGAAGTTTTAGTCCTGGCCACTAGAACTTAATTAAAGGCTAAAAGACATAAATGCACCTAACTACTTAAATGAAATGGGCGATGGAACAAAAATACACATGCAAAGGTGATGTCCAAGCCGTTTGGTTCTCATGTAGACTATAATGCTACTATGCCGGTCCTGACATGGTCCAGTGTGGACCATTGGCTTGATCAAGTTGTAGATCGCCATGATCTACAGTAGATCTGACCCTTCTTAGCCTCTTTGAGTCTTTGACCAATCCAAACGGTTGTAGTAGTCATATGTTAGGGCTTGATCTATGTGCTGATCATCTAGATCATTGTCACTTTTACACGGCAAAATTAAGCTTTTTTTTTTTTTTTTTTTGGGGGGGGGGGGGGGGGGGGGGGGGGTGGGGGGGCTCTCTAAGTTGCACGAGTACAAGTATGTGTGTTGTCATGCAATTTTTAGATTTTATTTTGCCAAGGATAACATGTTTGTCAGTTTGATTTGCAGTTCAAGACCTGTATAGTTCATAATTTTGATGTTATGACGTATGAAAACAAAATTGATATTTACAGTTGAAATAAACAGGAAAATTGGATAACTAGGGGTGGTTTCTAGTATTCTTATTGAATATTGGAGAACTTATATATACAATATGCAGAGTAAAGTAAACAAAAAAGAAGAAGAAGAAGAATTCGTTGTGGGGTCTGATTTCCTTTTCACCATCTAGTTATCTTTACGAAGGCAATTTGTTGTGGGGTTCATAATCGAGTTCATATTACTGCAGAGTGCAAAGAGAAGTATAAGAATTCGATGATTTACTTTTGAGTATGAAGTCGATATGTTTCCTTGAGAACTAATTTCTGATGACACTCTATTTGATGCCAAAGTCTCTCAGTATTCACTAGATCTATCAGAAGTGTGATGAAATGTTCGATGAAAGGTTGGCATATTTAACCTTTTAAGGGATCATTGGAGTGGTGCCTTTCAGAAAGAAAAGGGTTATCATTGGAGTGATATAAGGAGCACGAATTCTCAAGACCAAAATGCTACAAGTCTTTGAGCTGCTTGTTTCTTGCAATTGCTGATGATAGGGTTCTGACTCAATGACAACCATTTGCTGTGGTGAAAAAACACCAGAATCACCCAAGGAATGCCTGTGAATGAATAACTAATTAAAAGCACATTCCCTTTTATTCAACTGGTTTCATGGTGTGAAGAAGGAAGTATTGCATGAAGCAGCTCTCACACAGGTTTCCTAGTAGGTTTATGATTCTATGCATCTAATTCCTACTAATATAGTTGCATGAGTTGCCAAAAGTGCAGAACACTTGGGACCTTGGGCATGCTGTGGAAACCTAAGTGGAAGATCCATGCTACAGTGCATGATTAGATGGAGAGAATGGCATTGAACCTGATCTTATCTCATAATCAAAATCCTTTTAGATGCCAACTTGAGATTCAGGCTGTGTAATCTGTTCATCAAGGTTACCCAAATAGATGATGGACCCAACCCAAAAAATCAGGTGCAAGTCTAGGATTTGTAACCATTTTGAATTCCGGGTGTGCATCTGCTGTGTGGACTAGAATAAATTTTGGCTTTCGGTCTGGGTCCAAGTGACATGGGGTTCATACTTCGTAGGCAGGACTCAAATGCTTGAACATGCAGGTATTTTATATGGTTATATTAAGTATTTGTAAATAGGATCTTGAGAACTTTTAATTTAATACCTAACAAAATATAACAAGATTATCCTTAGTATCAAAACAATTAATTTCCATTTCAAAAGAAAATAATTAATTTTTATGGAAAAAAAAAAGTCTACAAGGTCTACAATGTTAAGGTCTAGAAACTATAAGGAACAGGTCTACAAGGTAAGTTTGGGCACAGGTGCAAGTCTTGTAACATATATCCAATCAGGTGTTGTTCCAAGTGCATCTATACCAAAAAATACGGTCCAGGTCAGGTTGCACTAGACTGACCCAGTTTTATCCCTAAGCTTTACATGTTTAGTTGCATAAAAATTGGTAGCTGGTGGGGACTCTTCTTCCTGTCATTGTCTCTCCAGTTGATGACACTCGTGAACAATCTCCACTTCACTACTGGTTGAGTTATTTTGATTAACCATGGGTGCAGGACGAGATTTTTGTTCTGTTTTATTATTCATTTATGCCATTTGATTTGCTAAAAACAATCCAAGTATCATAAAGCTAACTCCAGCTTCTGATTCTGATGCCGCACTTGTTTTTAGATATGAGTATGTTTTTGTACCTAGAAGGTTGAGGGATTTGTATGTGATGCTGTTAATTTGATTGGTTTAGTTACATGGAGTATCAATCCTATGACATTCATCTATCTTTGACGTCTGAGCATGTAAAGAATAATCTGTATATGTGGAATCCTGCAATTTTAATGTTATTGTCATCTTACAAATGTTTGCTGCAGACCAGAATAAGGAATCTGTGAAAGGGCAGAAACCTCTGCAACTTTCCACAACCATCTCTCTTCATCCTGAACGCCAAGCTCATTCTGAAATGGGACTGGGTCAAACTATGGTGAGGTTTCCTCCATTTGCTTTGCTTCTGAATTTTACTTTCTTCAGTAACTTCTAATATTAATGAATGATTATGAAGTCCCAAGCTTCATTGGCACAATTCTGCATCCCATGCTTTGGTGATCAGACCACTCATCTGATGGGCCACACCATGGATGTGAAATTTCTCAAAATTGGATTGGAGATCCAAACCCTTACTTATATTGGATTGCAAATAGATGGTTAAGGGGGTAAAAAAGGAATTTACATCAACAGTCAATTTCTTTCATAGGGGAAAATGTCAATGACAAAAGATTGGTAACTTATAAACTGGGATACGTTTTAAAAAAAAAAAAAAAAAAACCTGGTATACTATTGGTTTGGTCAATCTCCAATCAACAATCAATCTGATCCATGACCTGGACCTCCAAACCTTGTGCCCCACCCGTACAGAACTTAAAGGCTGAGAGTGTACATTGACTGAGGGTCAAGACCCTTTCCTCTATTTAAATTTGGACGTAAGGAACTAAACTGTTTCCCTTTTGTTTCTCTACTGCCAAAAATGACACTGTAGGTCTGCACAAATTATCCTTACATGGATCAATGTTATGGCCTATTTTCAACTTACGGAGCTCAAGCAACGGTTGGTTTCCTTCTTACCCCTTTAGTGCTCACTTTTGCTAAGTTTCCTTTTCATTTAAGGATAATGAAAATGTGAAGTTCTGTGGTTTTCAATTTTTCATGCAAATCTGGGAAAATGTATGGAAGTATGTAATTTTAGTCTGGTTGTAGTTTCATGAACTAGATATGAAGTAATTTGATGGAAATTATTATAATGTGGTTTCTTAACAGGGCAAAGAATAATATTCTGAAAGTCAAATGAGAGCATAAAATTATAAGAAAATTTAAACCACGAACTGTAGATTTTAATATTTTTAAATTTTAGATATTATTATCAAAACCTTATCCACCTATGCTGCACCATCTTGCACTTATTATAACTTCTAGTTTACACCTTCTAAGTTTTTTTGGGTCTCTGATGCAAGCTCAAACCGGCACATGGAGGGGTTGTCTTACCTTCTAATTTTTACCTTGGATTAAACCATAATAGATTAAGACTTTTTGTCATTGCTTAGAAAACTCAGAAGATACTGTTGGGGTTATAAAAGGCATTAAGAAATTTAAAACATAGTTGAAGTAAAAGAAAAAGTTAATTTTACTGGTTATGGTTTGTAAAATAGTCACACTTTGTACATATATACATACATGCATACATACGATGCATGTACGTATATAATCCAGATTTTGGTCCATGGTAGGAATCACAATTCACAAGATTAAAATTGAAAATTGTAAGAATCATAAGATATAAACTGTAAATTGTAAGATTCACCAAAAAAAAAGCTGTTAATTATTTTTAATAAAAAATTAAGGATACAATTCAAATCGTTTTCTATAAGTTTGCTTCAAATCATGTGATTCAAATCGTAAATCATTAGAACAGCAATGGCGAATATGTGGGCATGTTTCTTGGCTTAAACACTGTAGCATGAGAAGTTACCATGCATGGGAATGCTAAGTTTAGCAAAACTAGTATACAACATGCTCACCCAGTTAAAGGTCATTACCCGGTGCAAGTCCCGTTGAAGCAGGGTCCTAGGAGGGTCCAAACTAGAGACAGACTTAACCTTTGGTAATTTTGCACAAAGTAGCTGCTCGCAGGTCTTGAACCTGCGTTATCACGCATGGCACCCGAGACTTTTACCATTACACCAAAGCAATGATTCTCATGCTCACCCAGTTATTTGATATTTATTAAAGATCTAGGGCATGTTTGGAAACATGGCATTTGATAACTAATGTAAACTCTTCTTGATAACTTACATCTCCGATAAGGTAAAGCAGCTCAGTAGTCATTTTTCGGCTTACTTTAACTGTTGTAAAGAAGAAAAATTACGCGCTGACACATTAACCTAATTTCACATACCAAAACCAAAGAGAGCCAAGAAAAAATGGTGGCTTATTCCAATGCAAAACATGTCTTGTTATTGTAAATTGTGAACTTTGTTCTGAAGTATAAAATGTAATAGACATGTCTAGTTAGAAAGTACTCCTGAAATACTTTAATAACACAAATATTAGATAAAAACATGAGAAATGGCAAACTAATGTTTTTCTCTTACAAGCTTATCATTATGTTCCCAACACACCATTGTAGCATGGAAATCTTCCTTTGCATTTTGATAAAGATGGATTGTCCTTGGTATATGGATCTAGGAATTGCACCACTAAATTGCTCTTGGTCCCAAGGTACTCAAAGTCCTTAAGGTTATATCTCTAGCTCTCATTACAGATTCAGGTCAAAATCTAGGTGTGCTGATTTGTGAACTGTTTTATGTTTTAGAAATCTGTAATACATTTGACAAATATGCAAATTTTCTCATTACAAATTTATTCAATTTTTACTTCAGAAACTGGACACTTTTTAAACAAGTGTTCGTCGTCGTCATCATCATCAAACCTTAACCCAACCTATAATACTTAAATTTTGCATTTATGATCCTATATCCATATATTAATTTATCTTCAAGTGCCATAAACTATAAAAGTGTCAGATATCATTTTTCAAGTTCTCAGTTACAATGGTTTTAGTGTATTTTGAAGACAGTTTTGATCACATCTTGATTCATTTGGTTATTGAATGGTGATGACATTGCTTTGGAAACAATTGGGAAGAATAATATAAGATGCCATATATAATCCATGATGTATTTTAGCAGCTCTATGGCTATGGTTTGCTAATGATTAATTAGTGGTGCTATTGGCTTACCTCAAATCAAGTCTATTTTGAATATGGGACCATGCATGTTATTCGTTGTGCTGCGTGGTATGGAAATTGGAAATTATATTGGGTGTGAAACTGTGTTTGGAAATCATATTAGGTGTGAAACTGTTTCCCTTTCTTCTCTGCCTTAAATCAATATTGTTGATCAATGATGATAATGAGCTGGGAAAGCATATGCAGAAAAAAGAGCATAAATGCCTAGGTTGTTTTCCAATTTCCATGATCTCCAAACGCATAGCAGAATGGATGCTTATTTTTCCGAAAACATTCAATTTGATGCATCTTTGGGTACATCATGGCATACTTAAGACTTGGAGGCATAATTATTGATGCATTTGTTTCCTTTTTTCCAACGAAGCAGGGGAGGATGCTTTTGCCTTTGAATTTCACAGATGATGGGCCAATATATGTAAATGCCAAGCAGTACCATGGAATTCTCCGTCGTCGTCAATCTCGAGCAAAGGCGGAGCTAGAGAATAAAGCAATCAAAGCTAGAAAGGTACATGTTCATACACTAGAATTTTGTGGTGACATAGATAGCTTTTCCATTGTTGGACAACTGTCAGTCTTGTGTAATTGTAGCAAGGACACTCAAACAAATGATGCCATGAGCAATGTGTGTTGGGCCTGTTGGCTCTACATCAACATGGCTTGCCTCCAACACAAACAGGCGCACATAAAAGGAATAAATTACAATATACATATATCTAATAGTTATGTATTTGTAGTAGGGTTTTGTTGCAAATCTTTTAATCAGTCTTTGATTTTCTAAATGGCTGCACATACAGTATCTGAGCAGGGCGTCTTCACTGTTTAGGTAATAGTTCGTATCAGTCCACATGCTTGTCACAAGATAAATAAGCAACATATAGAGTGCAAGAGGCATGATGGTGAAACCCAGTGGCGTCAAGAAATTCTAGTAGGGCTCATAAATCTCGTGACTATAAAAAATAACATCCATAGGACATTGCTAGGACCCAAGGCTTTTATGACTGTCCCTTTCAAAGCCTTGGAAGTTGGATCTGATGACTAGCAAGATAATCCATAGCCCCCTTAAGATTTTTCAGAGCCCATGGGCCCCACAAAATTGTCATGTCTCTCATGTGTCATCAGTTCCACCATTGTTGATCTCATGATGGACAGATCGAAACTCAGTTTTGGTTTCAATGGCTTCAGTTCTACTTTCTGCATTTCCCAAACTTCCCCATTGACAGTCCAAGACTCCTTTTCCTCATAAGAAGTCCATTGTAAGTTGTAACGCATATGATGGCTGGCTTACTTGGGGTTTTCTTGGACCATGGAGTGTTCAATTTGGCCTTTCAATGGTGGAGATGGATCCAAAATTTAAGTGCAGAACAATATTTGATTGGGTAGCTGAAATGAGAATTTCATATTCTTTTCCTTCTATGGTCATAAATCCAAGACCAAGAATGGAGTTGGTGATTGTGGATCTTGAGCTGAAGAAAATCGGAGATTATCGAATTGTTGGACACAGTTTTAATGGCTGAACTGATGGATTTCATGTCAATAGGAGTTGGGGTAGAAGGGGGAAAATATGAGGATTCACACACAGCATGGGGGAGGCAATGCAGTCGTGCGATTGAAACCTACTACCTTCATCCTCTTGCCCAACCACCCCTCCTACTCCATTCCAGCACTCTGCAACACCAGACAACATCAGCCAGCTTCATCATTTACTAGGGCAGTCAATGAGCCGAGCTAGCTTTTGTACTTTTCTGGCTTGGCTCGGCTCGGCTCAAGTTCGGGCTCATTTTTGTAGGCTTGAGCTCAAGCTAAAGCCTATTTCACAAAAAATGAGCCGAGCTTGAGCAAGCCTTGCTCAGCTTATGTAGGCTTGAGCTCCACTTGGCTCGTAAAACTTACACACACCCACACATGCATTTGGAGGTTCATTTTCTTTCTTTTTTCCTTTTTTTTTTTTTTTTTTTCTGGTTTAGAGAGGAATTAAGATTGTTAAAAGTTTGATGTTAGCCCTCATTATTAAGAATTTGAGCATTTTGGTCCTTCATATACCAATTTATATCATAACTCATTAAAGTGAAATTAAGTTAGCTTGAGTTATGATGCCCAGATACTTGTACAAGCCCAATGTATCCGTATCGGACCGATACAACACTTGTATTGGTACCTGATACTGCACCGATACTTCTATGGAATAAGTTTAACATATCCTACTTATAAAGTCTTTTTTTTATATAGTTCTTTTAATATTTTTACTTCTCAAGCTAAGAAAATGCTAGAAAGGGACAAAAAGAATGATAATTTCATTGATTCAAAAGCAATTTAAAGAAAAAACTAGGACAGCCGTATCCGTATCCATGTCCTAGATTTTCAAAAGCGAGGAGTCGTATCTCCGATCCCCGTATCAGTGTCCGTATCCATATCCGTATCTAGGCATCATAGAGCTTGAGTGTGTTTCAAATAAGGAACTTTTTTGAAATGAGATTAGTTTGAGGTAACCTACGCTTGGCTCATATGTATTTGAGACAAGCTTGTGCTCAGCCCGAGCTCGACTAAGTGCTTTTGACCTTGCTTGGCTCAGCTCATTGACGGCTCTGTCATTTACCAAACAATACTCTTTTCTTTTTTCAAGTTAATTTTTGTATGTTATAAACGAATATAGCAAAATCACAGCAAAAAAGAATGTCTGCACACCAAACAACACCACCCTTCTATTCCATTCCATCACTGTTGGATGGCCGCTAAAACTTCTGTAGATTGTGCATAAAGCAATGGAGATGGTCACAGACATACTGGCTGTGGTAGAAGTCCCAAGTTAAATGAGAGTGTGTGCTAGGAATTAGGAATTTAGGATGACAATTGGATGGGAGAGATCTTTCTTGATCTCTATCTCGGATCATGCTTGAATTGATTGCAGCAGGAGAAAGTTAGGGGAGGAGAAAGGCAGCATGCAAGAATGAGGATGGTCTTAACATCATGTGACCATAATACGTAATCTGGCTAAATGGGTATTAGCATTCACATATAATATTTTTGTTAGATCCAACCAGACACAAGGATGGTGAGAACCACCCTATTTTTGGGCCAGCTGCCCACCAACGATCAAGTTATCCCCTCACACCCACCACTTCCCATGAAATGATACTTGACCTCATTTTGACATTCATCCAACTGTCACTCACTATTGGATTGAGAAGTCCAAAAAAATGACGCCATCCTAGGGGTTAGGATAATGTGATGGGATTTTTATTTTGCACCACTCCTTATCTCATTGGCATCTCTCCATCTTCCGCATCCCCCTCAATTGGCATGCATCAAGGTGAGCCCCACAATGGAGCTTGCACCATAAATCATGTACAGAGGTTCACATCCATTATCTGGCCTGCTGGGAAGATAGTCTAGCCTGCATATACGAAACACAAACAAACCCCAAACAACCCCCACCCCCATCCCACCTCAAAAATAAATAAATAAATAAATAATTGAAAATTGTATTCCCTGACGGCTAAGGATTGGACACTTGAGGCCCCCAAAACAATACATCACATGGTCGAATGGTCCCGGCATCTCCCAGGTTGACCTACAGGCTAGACCTTCCCTGAAAAGGCCCGTCTCTATTATTTACATATTCTTGCTATTAGTACTTGTATAGGAAAAGTCTGTGCTGTATCTTCATCTGAGGAACCGAAAATGTGGGTACACCTTGATCTAAGTTATCAGGCACACTATTTCTGTGCGTGGCAGCAAGATCCAGAATGTTCTTCTACTAGACCATAATATAGATTAAGAGGTCAGATCCTTGGAGAAGAGGAAGTGGATGGTTTGGGGTAGAACCAAGGATCTAAATTTGATGGGTTTCCCCAGTGAGCAGGTAGGATCATCCAACCATCAGCCCAGTTATAGTAAGATCCAACAGATGAACAGTTCTATCTTGTACATGTGCTACACTTCCACATGTACAGAGAGTTCTTGGTTTAGTCCTTTATTGATGATATTTATAGTTTCTCTATAGATACATATAAATGGATAATTTCTCAATTTGTTATATATTTGCTCTAGAATTATGTAGTAATATAACTTTTGATATCATCACGGAACTGTGGGGACTTGTAGGATCGACTATGCCACACACACCATGTCAGACACCTAAAGTTTGTCTGGCATCAACATCTACATAGTCTAGGGTATTACAAATGGATGATAGTTCAAAACTAATGCAAGAGAACTTGAAACTTGGGCCCATTTGATTTTGCTTGGTTGAATCAAGTCACTCCCTTAAGTTTTTTTTTTTTTTCCTGATGCAGCTAAAACACACCAAATTTAAAACATTGTGGGGAGTAAAAATTTTCCGAAAGCTCAAGTCAGACTAGTTTGGAAACTTCTAGATACAAGTAAAAACAATTGGAAAATAAACTTGAAAGTGGGACCACTTGAGTGCTAATTGAGCATTTGAAGTTGATGGGCATCTTCATTATATTTCTGCAACTAGACTCTTGTGCTGCACTATTAATTTGAATTTTCGTTTCTCAGCCTTACATGCACGAATCACGCCATCTTCATGCTTTGCGCCGAGCAAGGGGATGTGGGGGTCGGTTCCTTAATACAAAGAGCACAAATAGCAGAAAAGAAGGGAGCGACAGTGACAAAGCGAGTGATGGGCGTGTTCCTCAGGCTGATGGGTCTCCAAGTTCTGAAGTCCTGCAATCAGATAGTGGAAATGTGAATTCAGCGAAAGAGCCATGCGGCAGCTCGAGTCTGTCAGGGTCAGAGGTGACTAGTATGTACTCTCAAGGAGATCTTGGTCGGTTTCAGATCAAGAATCCTCATTCATCTGCCTTCCATGCTCATTCAAATATGATGGATAATGGACCAAACATCAATATGGCAACAAAGTGGGTCGCAGCAGATGGCCGCTGCGACTTCCTCAAAGTCTGACCGCAAGGATGTGCAGGGTTTGCAAGCCATAGCATTGCTTTTCTGAGCTAATGAACTTCATTTGGCTCAGAAGAGCAGCGCAACAGTCAATGCAAACCCCATCCTTGCAACAACCAAATGAGGAGCTTGATGCATTGTCATTCTATGAATCTTTGCAATGGGCTTTGGTTGAGGGATCGTCCCTCCCGTCATTTGGGTGTTAGGCAACTCATTCTTGGCTTCTCACATTAAGACCTTCTCATCGCTTGATGCTTACCCAAGAACTCCAGAAATCTTTGGGTCAGTCATCGATGTTCAAGTCCTTAATGTCTTGTATAAAACAAAGACTAATTGGGCATGTCCCTGTTGGTACTATTAGCACTAAAGCATAAATTGTGGACGGGTTGTGGTTGTTGGGAGCTGTTAAAACTCTTGGCTCTGATGTTTTTGTGCACTTTGCGACTTCTCGTGTAATGTCTGTTGGCACTGATTGGTACTTTATAAAAATCCTTGTGTTTGTGGTTTTATACTGATTGCAACTTTGATGGATACACTTGTGTTTGTGCTTTTGGGCTAATTGAAACTTTGATGCATGATGTAAACTATTTCTACAGGGTGCTCAAACAAGCTTTGCCAACTGTTCTTGCTAGGCTCTAGTGAATCTTAGAAGGAACCAACTTCCACTATAATTGCTGCCGCCCAAATTGTCCTTAGCCCAGTGAAACTTGATTTGTTGGTATGTGTGACTTGAGTGGTTTGAGCTGGGGAGCAACCCGGCCCATGCCAGGCCTGAAGTGCATGTGCGTAAAAACCCGAGCCCTTACAAAACTTGCATTTTCAAAGCCAAGCCCAGCTTGAATTCAAAATCTGGGACCAGGTAATGGATTGTGTAATTTACTATACATTGTATGTGTATGTTATATACTATGAAAGTCAGCATCCTAGGATCAATTTGGGTGCCCGAGTCCAACCCCTGCCTAAATTCTACTTGTGTTTCAAGTCCAGGCCCAGATCAAGCCCAAAATGGACAAGTCCTGGCCCAAACTACATTTTCTTGCGGACCCAGATATGTGGGCCCAAACTTGGCCCAGTTCTAGTCGCCTCTATTTGGCATTTTGGTAATTGGTGCCTTCAATATTTACATTTCGAGAGCAGCTCTTTTACCAACCGTTAATGCTTCCAGCTGGGGTTGCAAACGGGACGGTTCCAGATCAGAATCATAGTGGACGCGGACCCGTTTCTAAATGACGCTTCCAGCTGGGGTTGCAAACGGGACGGTTCCAGATCAGAATCATAGTGGACGCGGACCCGTTTCTAAATGACAGTTCTAATTCCGGATCCGATTTTGACTCGGAACCTGTTTTGTTAGTTCTAGATCTGATACCGATAAAAAAAATCGGATCCGGTTCCAGAAACGGGTTCACCTAGAGGACTGTAATCTAATTCCAAAATTGATTCTAATTTCTTTTCATTCTTCATTTTTTTCTTAAAATAAGTATATCATTCAACTTACAACAGTGCATCAAGTCTACTACCTCCACTACCTCCAGTATTATACATAAAAATGTCAACAAAAAAAAAAAAATTTGATTTTGAGGTACAAGTTGCAATATTAAAGGCTCATATGCCGGGTCCACGGGTCGGAATCTATATGAACCTGGAACCGGACCCGTTTATCAATTGGAACCTAAATTGCGTCCCGAACTCAGACCCGTTTATGATCCGAAACCTAAAATTAGTTCCAAACCTGATTTTTTGCGGGTCGAAACTTCCTAGCAATCGAAAAATCGAATACTCATTTACAACCCTACTTTCAACACCTATCTTTACTGACACATTCCATTAGTCAGCCTCAGTAGATTGTATATTTTCAGCATCTACGAGTAACAACAATCCTTTATTTCCCAAAGAACGAGAAGACATTTCTTAGCAAATTGTTACAGAATGGAATACAGGAGCGTTGCCGCAAGGCAGGAGATCACCAGCAAGATTGATTAGATTTACACATTAGACGTTATCTGATTTTTCAGATAACATTCTAATCATATCAGCAATTTTACGTGTCCTACTTTGGCTCCATCTAGCCAATTCATATCATGTCTCATTATTTACAAAAACTGGCCCAAATGTCAACTAATTGATACACACCTTTGGCTTGATTATGTACAGAAATTTGGCTAAAGATAGATTGATTGAAATGGAGAAACAAAATTCATATAGCCCACCCCAACATAGTTGGGACAAGGCTCCGATAATGATGTGATGATGAAAGGGCCAATTTGGATGTTTGTGAACCAAGTGCAGTAACCTGGTTTACACATAAATTAAGGGCTCAGGCATTTGGATAATGTTACCTGTGAGAGTTGTTTCATCCTTTGCCATTCGCAATTACAGGTAAAGAAAGTTACATATTTACAGGAAACCGAGTGCAGAGCAACTGGCTTCCGAGGATCATAGCAGGTCCAAAGGTTAAATCACCACTGCCATTTAAGAGCACAAAAAAATGAACATTCGCTGTTTCTCAACCAGAGATGATAGTCAAAAGTAGAAGAAAAAAAAAGTCTTTGCAAGTCCTAGTCCTAATGGATCATGGCCTGCCATTGGCTGCTGAAATAGATCACCTATAACCCACAATTTCTAAGGCTGGGACCCCATATATCCCAATCAATAAAGACCATACTTTTGGAAGGAATGCTAAAGTTTTCCTACGAATTTCCAGTCCATCAGCTTTCAGAAATTTGACCGCGAGTGTAAAAATCTCTCCTTTTTTTCAATTGATATGAATTTGCAAAACAGAATGGCAGCTTTGGAAAATACAAGACTTTTTTTTTTTTTGCTAGAGAAAATACAAGACTTTATGATGCTGCACTGCCAACACCAAAGTATACAGTTCTCTGTTGGTAAGCATTGACAGCATAGTCAACACGAAAGTTGCCAAACCTAGAGTTGTGCCGAAGACCATATCCAAAGCCGAATCCACACCCTGGTTTTCCCTGCCTGAGTGCCGGATTACCTGTCCAAATCAAATTTCTATCAGAATAAGCAATGCTTCCAACATCAATAAATGATAGCTGTGCGCCTCTGCACATCCATCCATGTGTGTTCTTCTAGAAAAAAAAAAAAAGTGCCCTTCGAAGAACAAACACATCTTTAAATGATAGTTTAAATCAGAAAAATCCAATGAATTAACTGGTTCTCAAAAAATTATAGCTGGATAGTGGCAGCGTAGGCAACATCGAAAGAAGCAATTGTACAAATTGAGGAGAATTTGGCAAGGAAGCATCTCAACTAAAGTGTTAATGACGACTTGAAAGGCGGATAAGCGTCTTCCTGCGGATAATATCCAAGCAAGGGACCATGAGCTAGAAGATCACATTGTAAATGTATAGATCAAATGGCAAAGGAAAATGCAGTATAAGATCCTGCTAGATAATAATTCAATCCTATAGGATTGGATAGATCTATTAGAATAAATTCCTACATTGGGTTTTAGTGTGGAAAATCATCCTATCAGCAACAGATTATGCAGAAAATGAAAGTGAGGATCTATCGTCGACTAAATCAGTTTATCAAGATCCAGTCAAGTCTACCAGAAGGTCCCAATGGCATCTAGATTTAAGGTTATTTATCAGTGAATAGGAGCAGTTATTCAGTTATCTAACGGCACCTGGATTAAAGTTGCTGACCAATCTAACAGCCTGATGGAAGTATCAACCAATTCCAATGGAATTTACAGCAAGGTTCGTGGTGGTTATAGAAAGTTTATAAAACTGGGGTCCAGTTAAGCCGCAGAAGGAAGAAAAATCTTGAATAATGGTAATCCCGTAAGAAGACTGAGTAGTTAAATTGTTCCAGTTTTGTGCCACTGCTTCCCCAGTGTGTTTGATATTGAAGGACTGCTGTATCATCTACAAACGCAAGCACAAGTTTTCAACTCAAAGAAATGATGTACTTGTAGAATGAGGGCTCAAAATCCAAGCAGAGCCCAGATTTCAGTTAAAAGATGACTACCCAACACACGCAAATTACATATTCCAACCAAGGGGAATAAATCTTTCTTACTGTTGCTTGGATTAAAACTTCTTTAATTAGTTGTTTAAATTGTCTCAGGACTCTTGGGAAGATTTGGTTTCTTTAACATTAGTGGATAATGTTTAAGTTTCTACTGCCATTAGTTGTCAGGATTAAATAGGGTTCTTACTTTTCTTTGTTTACAAAGGGCCATCATTAGAATAGTCCAATTAAACATTATTAAAATTAGAAAGTTCATTTTTCTGGTTTTGTGGCAAACCCAACTTACTTTGTAAACCTGTTCATGTGCAAGAAGACAACCTGTGCACTTTTTGTTCATGCAATCTTGCTGCTCTGGCAATATTTTTGAACCATTATGTGTGCTCTGACTATATTTTTGCACCATTATGTGTGATTGCCTGATTGGATCGATACAGCTGAGTGAAGTTTGACCCGATTAAGGTCAGTCATTGGAGATTGATGTTTTATCATTTCATTGGATTTTCTTTCTGCTGTTAGATTTAGATCTGCCCATGAACTTTTTGTTGGACAAGTTGGAACTTTTTGTTGGACAAGTTGGACCTGTTTTTATTTAGCCTAAAGTTGGACCCACTACTTGTTTATTTTGCTTATTATGATGATTGAGTGTAAATAGAGGAAATGGTTGTGCTTGTCAAAACAGTCAGCTGTTTGGACTGGATTGTTTAGACATGTAAGTCTGCGGTATGTAAAATTAGCTGACCGTTTATTAACAGCCCTAGCATTCAATCATATCCAATCAATTGGCACCATCAATAGTATGTTGCAGGTCTGCTGTAGAATGGTAGTACACTGTGTTCATCACTTTCAGTGACTTGCTTAACAGCATGCTTGCTGGTCAGCATGATATAACTTCCATAGATGGCACAAAATTCAGATTAGAAGAATTTGCATTAGACTAAATTGCATCAGATGGACTTGATCCAGTAAGACCAGCTGGAGTTGTGACCACACATGCATGCACAGAACAGAAATAAGAATAAATACACGCATTGAATAATGGAACTGACCAGGAACATGGAGACCCGAGCTCAAATCTGTTCCGCAGTCCATGAAAACGGCACCTTCCAACCCCTTTGCCTTCAGCCAGTTTGGAGATATTATGATAAATTAATTGATCTCTTAAAAGCTTATAGCAAACTCAAGCAAGCAAACTGACAGCATACAACAATTACAATGGCTGAAAACAACTTCGATGATTAACTAATAAAAACCAATTTCAGAATCTTCCGGTAAAATTTAACCAAAATAGAAAAATTCAGAAAACACTGGCATGGGGATAAGCACATACGATGAATAAACTACTATCGACAGGATGGAAAGATGTCGCTTGTGAAAGATGATGCTTTTACTTCACTATAAATGCCGATGCTGTGTCTTGTGAAGTCAAAGACTGATCAGTCAATGGTTGGCACAGAGTTTCTCATGAAATCAGTAAAAGAAGACAACTAAATTGCAGGAAAAAGTTGAGCATGAAATAGAAATAGATACCAGAAGTTTCTAACAAAAATGACCTGCACTGTATACATTTCTGGGTTCGTTCAAAACAATCACGAGATTTTTTAACAAAACTAAAAGCGTCCACAACATAAAACCACAGTTATTGGAAATAGACAACAGAAGTTTCTAACAGAACAAAAGGCACCCACACCGCAAGGATATTAGATCGGGAAAGCTACACAATTCATTACAACCTATCAAGCAAAGAGAGAAAAAGAAAGTGTTTGGAAACAACATCAGATAACCATAGAGAAATTGCAACAGTCCAGCACAAATACTCTGTTGTACAATGGTGTTTCCAGTTTCCAATTTTTTATTGAAGCAATTATATAACATTAATTCAATCATGTATGAATAAAGAGATACTTGAATTCATGGACCAGAAATATAAGACTCAACGGAAAATGAAAAGGTACTCCAACTCCTGAGACTAAATGATTGGTGACCACAACCGGTTTCCAACAATACTCCATTCCTGTAATTCCAGTAACTGACCATTTCTTACGAGGACACATGTCCAAGCATGAAATCAAATGACTAACATTTCAAGGTCTCTACCCCTTAATGGAATTACATAAGTTTTTAATAATCATGAATTCCAGTTTATCTAACCCATTACAGAAACAAAGAAATAAGGTGAGAACATGTCAAAGGAAATAACTGAGAACCTTCTTTTATAAGGGACTGAATATACAATGCCAAGTCGGAGGTGGAAAAATGCATACTTCAAATTGAAGCTATTGGACTATTGCATACCATAGGAACTGTTAGTTCATTGTTCATGACCAAACATGACCTCCCTGAGCCAACCGCCCCTTCGCCATAACCTCGGACACTGTTAAGTCCCCCAATCGCAAATGCTTGATATGGAGCCATGTCCCCTACAATGGAACCACCTGTCAGGCTGTCAGATGAAAGGTAAGAGTCGCATGTAACAGTATAGACGTAAAACAATGAATGAGAAGCCCGAGAATTTTCTTACCTTGTCAAGAGAAATGCAGGCCCCAGTTTAACTCCTTTTGATGCAATGAATTTGAACCGGTTGAAAATTAGCCACTTTGATAGAAGAGGAATTCCTTGTTCGATTTGAAAGTTCAGCTGAAATGCAAAAATATTGCTCCTGAATATGAAAATTTTCATATGATTTTCCCACTTGAGGGATAAGCTCTGACATTGTATCAATAGTTCAGTGCCACTAAAGGAGACCCTTTTTCTATTGGTACTGCTAAGACATTACTTTTTTGAATCACTTACTTGAGAGAAACTGCGATCATTGGCTGCTGCATAAGTGGACTCTTGCTTTAAAACAACCATACTATCATGATCACTGCCACTGCATAAGTTGTTTAAGGTTCAAAATCAACTACACCTGTGTGTACATGAGAATATGATCTAATTCACCATAAAAATTAATGATTGTTCAATAACTGCAATAATTATCAATTACCTGCAAGTAACTGGAAACCCGTCAAGGTCCCTGATTATTGAACGGCCATCATCGTTGATTGGACGAACATGCTGATGTAAAACACAAGACAAATGAATTACAGCAATAAGTTATGTTTGAGAGGGGTAAGACCTACAGTACACCAGGTACTCAATGCCCAGCCAACCCAGGTTGACTGAGTTTCAACCTGATCACTAAATCTTTAATGCTGTTATCAATTTACAGAATACTTCTGGTAAGTTTACACCATGTTACTCAGTTGCCTTTAATATGGGATACCCACCTCAAATTTTAAACTGGTATTGCTGCTCCATTTGGAAGTTGCAGGCTCGCTGAGATCTATGCCAGCTGAGAAACGACATAGATTGACGCCCCTACTCCCCGAACGGGAGAAATTGTCAACTGGCAAACCATGGACAGCGATCTCAGGCGAAATGGAATGCTGGATTCACCAAATATTTAAATCAGGTTCAGAACCCATGCATAGATGGGTGAATGGCTAGTCAGAATTAAAATCTCAAAGTGGCCTCTAATATAGTTCATTAAAAACCTTTAGGGCCTATTTGGATTCAAGCAACTGAGTGCAAGTAACTCAAGTTGAATGCAAAATTCTTGCATTTTGATAACCTCTGTTATACATAAATCTACAGATCTTTTGCTCTTTGTAACAGCCAATTACAAGTACTAAGCATGGTAGCTAAATTTCCAAGATCCAACCAAGGCCTTTGGATTGGGAGGAAGAGGGGAAATGGGAGAGAGAAAGTTCATTTTTCCCCATGTTGATGTTTTCATGCATCTGTGTTTCGATTGGAGGGGGAAAATACTTACTGTCTCCCATATTTCTCTGATTTGAGGAGAAAATTGAGTCCCTCGGTACTGCAAGAGAAAACACCATTTCCCTTCTCCAGGAAGGAAAACTCTCCCACCATCCCTTCTGCAAGTTCTCCAGTTTTCTCTGATTAGGGATTCTAGGATTCTCCTTCCCTTTGCCTCAGGTTCTCCTCCATCAGGCAGCCCCCCCACAGCCCAACCCACCCACCCACACCACCCCACCCACACCCCTCCCCTCCCCTCCCCTCTCCTCCTCCCTTTACTTCTCAAGAATTGAGTTGAATCTAAATGCCACAACCAAATTTTCATCATAAAAGCGAGAGAATGCATTGACAACACCCATGAATGGCAATTAGGAAAACAAAATTCCATGGACAATAAAAAGGACTTGGAAAACAGAAGAAAATAAGAGGATTAGAAACATTGATAAACCTGAATGACAAAAGATTGCTGAGCAAGCCATTCGGGCCTCGGCCTCCTGAAAGCTACTGTCACATTGGAATCATAGAGTCCCTTGTCCCACGACACATCCAGTTTTTCGCTTTTTCCAAAAAGATTGGGGTGTTTGATGGAAAGGCTACAACAAAAGATCACTCACCATCGCAAGAACGAAAAGAAGGAATGCAAGGAAGAAATATGCCATCCTCAGTTCAAAATGAAATGCATTACCTTCCAGTAACATGTGAAAGAGGATTGCTTGATTCCCTGGCAAGAAAATTCGTTTTCCAAAAGAATAAAAAAAATATAAAAAGGATATCAGATATTTGTAAAATGTTTGTCTTGCCTTGCTAACAATGGCATAAAAGAAATGAAAGATGTAGAAGAGACTTTTTTGATGTAGTCACTTTAAGGGCACTGTGCCACAACATCCTCAAAAGTAAGCTTAAAATATCATCACAAATGGTGTGCACTTCTTTTTATATTTAGAAAGTTAGGACACTGAAACTGGGCCTGAAAATTAATGGCATCACACCACACCTGAGGAATAGTACTCTATTATACAACAATGCGAGAGTGCATGTATAACTCAGGCACTGAATCAATGAAAACTTAATCGACCTATAATGGTAATAAATATAATACTTCTAGAACTAAACAAATATATGGCCTATCACTGAGGCTTTTTAAGTCATAATTTCACAATAGGACATGGATTAAGAAGATCAATCCACATTCAATTCAAAAGTCAAAACTACTCATTAATTTTTTAATCATAACCTCAAAGCTACTCATCAATTTTGTTTAATCATAATCAGATGCAACAAGAGATGCCTATGTTTTCTTAAAGGGATACCCTGGTTGGGTCTAGACTCTAGACTAATGTATAAACACCAATTACAGAACCCCCAAACACACAATGCAGTAGCAAAATACTTCAATTAGAGAACAAGTTTTCATTCATAGAATAAGATAAAATCCTTGTTTAAACAGCATTATACAAGCAAAAGAAAAGAAAGCCTGATCCAACTTGTATTTTCAACCATCAACTTCATTAAACATTAATATTACATTTGAAACCCAACCACAAACTAGCAAAACTACCCCATAAAAACTCAGATCCGTGACTTTGTATTTTCCTTTTCTATTTGTTTAAATGGTAACAATGGGATTATATTCTGGAAACCATAAAAGAAATATAATACAACATAGACAACTAAAATACTAAAGAAAATATCAAGTATTAATATCCAGCGAGCCCCATCTTTTGCCAATCTATCTATCCTGTCTGCTTTTTAAGTGGAACACATTAAGCCAACTACAGATTGAAGAGATAAAGCTAAGATGATTATCTGCATTAGAATAAATATCAGAAAGATGTGCTTGAAGACCAAACAGCCAACTCTAGTCATATTGTGAACTTTCTCAATACATTTGGCTAATTTCCATGGGAAAGGAGAAGAAACCCAAGCCCACCGAATGGCACAAAAGGAATCCATTCAAGGTTTCAACTAAAGCACCATTGTAACCAAATTTACTAAGCTCCCTACATCCCAATAGCATGGCCAACAGCCACATTAGATGACACATCCGGAACAGACGCAAAAAGTTTGGATATCATTGACAGGACAAACACAAGCGCGGACAACAATATAGCCGCCAGCCCCCATTGTAACTTCTTACAATTTAAATCAACTTATACTCAAGATGAGGACTCCAAGGAGAAAATTATCAGGAAAGCAAAGGCCAGAATCAAATCACTCAGTCCAATACCTACATAATCTGAAGCTGAAATGCCCTAATCTCCTCACAGAAGACTGCCAGCCCATGACATATGCCACACAATCTGCTGATTCAACCTTGATCCAGACAATTCCATTTTTTCTCTCCATCCAGATAGAGCATAAAACAGCAGCAACAAGGGAATAGCTCCACAAGATATTGCCACCAGGAAGAATAACCAAACCTTCAAGCTTTTAGCAAGGGTTTAGCAGTCAGCACCATTGTGCATAAGTCCCAACCAAACTTCGAAAAAACTCCACACATATACCATGCCAATGGGAAATGTAAAGGCAATAAACACTGTCCACATCTTGTAAGTATAAAATGAAAGAACTTAAAATAACATGTTCACAGCTTCTAGAGATCTGTCCTTCCGTTAAAATCTTATATAATCCCTTCACCCAACAAAAAAAATAGGACCATTGAGGCGCCATAATTTTTAGCTAGTATGGAAGACGAACTGAATTATCATTACCTTAGGTCAATCAAACATTAACGAAAAGAATCAATTGTTGTCCACTGACCATCAACATAGTCCAGGAAGAAACACCTTAGACGAGACCGATAGAATTTCCAAAATAAAGAATCTCCTTGTCATGAAAAATGAGCCAGTAAGCTTGTCCATCGAATCTATCAATATACATTGAAACGACAGCTACCTCGTTTGTCGCAGTCAAGTGTATCATAGGAAAAGCATGAGGCAGTTGCCAGGTACTGCACCATAGATCCCTTGTGGCTGGATACAAGATCCCTCCCAAGCTATATCATCATTTCCCAAAACCAGTATCAATCTAACTGAGGTTGATCGAGTATCACTTTTGTCAAAGTAGATTTTTAATTTGGTTTGGCAATTTATATGGACTGCAACTCTCTTACATTTTAGGGCTTGGAACCAGCATAAGCTGAGGCACAACATATAGCAGAGGAATAAGCCCTCCTGAGTTCCAAATTCTATATCTGATACAATTAATGGATTCCATTTGCACTCTGTGAATAGCTTTCCAAAAACCACGCAAAAACTACTCAAGGGGATAAACCATAATTACCTAATTGATGGGGACATCATGCCTAATTCTCCCAATTCCTTCAAGGTCTACCAAAGGAGGAAGCGTAAGGCGGCAGATCAAGATATGATGTGGATGGATGATGTGTATCATGACTTTGCTCGCCAAGATGTCATAAATCCACCGTTGGATTACCATTACGATGATATCCGACGGTTGGATTTTGGCGGATCTACCATTTGAAAGAGAGAAGGCCCCATGTGATCACATAGAAGGCCCCACTTTGGGAAGTGCTACATGGGTTGAAATGAAAGGGGTTTTAAAGTTGAGAGGGGCCCAAGTTATTTAATGAAGAATGAGTCATAAAAAAAAAAGAAGAAAGAAGAAAGTGGGTCACCACTTAAAAGAGAATGGCCTCGGGAGTTGTGCGCACAAGACCTCCCTCCTGCTATCTTGTAATGAAACCTTGAGATTAATGAAATGAATGGATTTTCCCTCTTCTTCTCTGTGAGTCTCTTGGTTCCCCTTGCTCAAAGGACGTAACGCCTCCGGATCGAAGTTTGGTGAGAGCCCAATCAAAGATATCCTCTTCTCTTTCTCTATTTCTTTTCCTACAAGCAATCTTCCTAACCCTAAATTTCCATTTAAGATTCTATTCATGAAATCTGCAACCCTTGTCACTGGATCTCAACCCAAATTCATCTCACCCAAATCCCTGCCCAAATAGAATACAAGAAACACAACTTTTGCACAATTGGGCAATCCCTAAGCATTTTGGGAGTTCTATCTTCCATTGGGATCCTACCCATTCATCTGAGATGGACCATTACTGCAGGACTACAAGCCTGTCTTGAGATCAATTACTAATTTTCCCATTAGATTGCAATATTTACCAATATGAATGGTGTGTTTAATGTTCATTTTGTTTATTAAGTCTAATTATGATCTCATCATACCATATTAGGTTAGATTTCATTTTGTCCTGCATCACTAATTCACATCCGAGGTCACAGTTCATAATTCGAGAGTAAGCTTGATCATTAAATTCGACGGAGTAGGTTCATTTGATTTGCATTTTAATTTCTCTAATTCAAAGTTTGAGTTTGACATGTTCGATGAACTAATTCATCTGTGCCCATGATTTTAGGTCCTTCACCAAGGCCCACATCTAGAATCCAAACCACTCAAAATAATTGTTGTTCTTTACATTTACACCGGGTGAAATTTTACTTCAATAGAGTTGGCCCCACAATCAGATTAATTACATGTAAAACATGGTTAAAATAAAAGTCAAAGTAAAATCCCATGATTTACTGATGATCAATCTTAAGGTGAGGCTAACTCCCATTGGGGTTAGATATGGATTATCACAACACATAGAGCACAGTGATTTTGAGTGGCTTGTATTTTTAGTAGGCACCACTTAGAGAACTAGGAGAGGTAGTTCGCTAATAGGTCGAGAATCAAACTGCGAATAGCTTGAAAAGAACTATTTGGAGTTCGAAGCCCTTCTGAATGAACTAGGAAACTATTCATAAACCACCTACGATTATCCTTTTTTTCTTTTTAATGGTACTATTTTCCATATTTTATTTCTAGATAATGATCAACCACCGGAACACTTCACCGACATCACCCACATGCCATAACCATTTACCTAGAGAAGTTGAACTCGTTTTAAGAAATTGAATCCACAAGCCACTTTCTCTAAAAAGCCTATGTTCATACTTTCCATGATTTTCACTATCATTCCACAAGAAAAGATGCTACCTTTTTTTCCTAAACTTTTTCTACCAACTAAACATCAGTATTAACTTTTCCAAGTTGATACGTTCTTCTCAAACTGCTCCATAACCTATCTTACAGGGGAACATGAAGGAGCCAGGGGAGTGGGTTCATGTTGATCGGAGAAGTTCAGGCAAGAACAAGAGACTTCCCAGGTCAACCTTATCTCTATCTTTGCCAGCAACCAGCCACAAAGCACTGATGTGGGTTGGCTATGGTCATCCTTCTCCTTTGGTAAGGTTTTTGATGCGTTCATTCCTGCCTCTAGCAGGAAAGCCTAGATTGTTTTGGTTTCATGAGGTTTGCAGGCAGGAGGATTGCTATGAGGGAAGCCTATGTTATGAATGGAAGTTTTCTCAGTGGTAGGAGGCTGGCGGTGAATGTGGCAGCATATGAATGGGGGTCCTAAAACTAAAAGAGCAATTCCTAGGAAAATAAGTCTTCTCTTCCTCCAAACTAAGGGAGAGAGAAGGTCACTGGTGATCGGCAGCTTTTGGATTTAAGGGTAAGAGGCCCTATGGCTATGATTTCTTCTGCTGGGCCAAGGTTGGAAGAGCTGTCATTCTGAAGGTAATGGGTCTCAGCAGGGGATTGATCATCATCCGTAGGGAGATTGTTGCAAAAAATGTTGGCCAGTTATCTCATAGCCTTATTGGGAGAGTGAGATGTGTGGGAGTTATTCCCTCCATTCCTCTCTGGGAATCTTTTGGTCTCCTTGGGTTTAAGTTGCCTAGGCTAGAGGTGATCAGGTGCTACTGTCCTTTGTGGATATGGAGGCAACAATTCAAATTACCAAGGAGTTTGAGTTTGAATTCGCTCTCATCTAGATCGTCGGGTGCTGGGCCCAAATTGTCCAACGAGGATGGTTTGGATTAGGTGCTTTGGGGTTTCACTACATACCTAGAGTTCTAAGGTGTTTGAGGAGATTGGTAAGAAGTTTGGAGGGACGTTCTCGGGGTAGCAGAGACTTCTGAGAGGGGAGTGTTGGCATTCAACAGGGCTATGTCAAGCTTGGGAACCATTGTTTCATCAATCAAGTTTTAAGCCTGGAGATCTTTGGTCGCATTTTTCCAATTTCAGTCAAGGAGCTGGAGGGATTGAGGTGGTATGTAGTGGGGAGTACGGTAGTTGTTCAGGAGCAGATCTGCGGAGTGAGTTACCCTTGAGCTCAAAGAATGAAGGGGATGCTGAGGAGTCACGGACTGGTGTTGGAAACTGGAAGCATAAGGCCGTTGTTCTGGTGGCACGATCCAGCTATGGCAACGGTGTGGAGGAGTCCCCTGCCAAGCCTGCGATGCTCTTGGTCTCAGCAAGGGGGTCAAGTCTCCGCTCCAAGGAATGACGTGGGGAGGGAGGAGAGTAACTTGTCTTCTCTGATGGTTTTCATGACGTCTGAGGCTAGGGAAGGTCTTCAGGTGCCTAGGGATGGAAGCTCTCGGCAATTGTTCTTTCCTCAGATAGGTGGAGGCTTGAGTGTCGAGGTACTTCCTGTAGTTTTTCATAGAATAAAAAACAGGTGTTTTTCTCAAGGGAAACTACGAAGGTGTTCTGCACAAGAGAGGAGATGCTGCTAGGTGGTGCAGATTTTTTGAGTGATGGGTTTGGTTACCCAGAAAGAGGGGGACAAGCTTTGTGATGTGGCTGGGAGGGTACAAGTGCTTTCCCAATCCCACCTCATCATCTTAAGTCATCTGTTATTCTGTCCAAGGTGGGATATTGTGAATGAGGACCAGACAATCTTGCAAAATGTGTGGCCCACTCTGCAATCTCTTTCTCCAGATACTTCCTGGCAAGCAGGCTTTTTTATCCCTCTACTTTCTTTTTTGGGGGCCGAGTGGAAGGTACCCCCAAAATAAAATAAAAAAAACTTGTAGACAAACAAATCTGAGAAAGTGTGGAAAATGGACTCCGCTAAAAATTGGAAAATGATTTCCCCAAGTCAAGAATTCATGAGAAAGAGGTCCGGGATTCTGAGACTGGAAAAAATGGCTCAAACCACAACGAATTTAGAGTTCGGAAGGCCAAGAATGGAGCAAAATATCAAAACCGGGGCATTGGCAACACTCTACAAGTTACTCAATTGATCTAAAAGGGCTCATACCAAGGGCATTGGCAATCGTCAGGCGGACCAAGAGCTTAGTGTAGGTGCTCAAAGACCGTGTACTTAATCCAAGAAACAATGAGAAACCCAACTTTCCATATTTTCTAGCTTTACTGTGGTGATTGTGCTCATTTCTACTATTTTTCTCTCAAATTGAATATTATGTACTCAGGCAACTCTTCAAAACTTAGAAAACCAAATCCCACATGCACGCCACCCCCATTGGAACTCTTTCTTGGAGTCTATTGCTCATTTGTTAGTAGATCAGGTCCGGGTTTCTAGAGGCGAGATTCCTTTGTGTTCTACGAGCCCGGTTTCTAGTAGTGGCAAGGAGGATAATCCCCTTTTCTCTTCTACCAAAAAGAAAAAAAAAATCAATTGGTGTCCAAGAGGATCTGCAATATTTTCTTCCAACGATTGAGGTTTGCAGGAAAGGCTCGAATGGAGCTAATGCATCATCTTTTCCTCTTGTGGCAGCCAAAATGAGCAAGTTAAGAAGGTTGTCTTGGAGGGGCAATCATAATGCCTCTTTTCACAACTGTGTGGCAATGATCTTCGCTGGAGGTTCAAATGAATGATGGCAAGTAGGCAAGGGGATTGGCACTCAGTCACAGAGTCTTCTTCTATCCAGCAGATGGTGGTAGAGGAGTAAGTTGATAGAGGAGTGGGGAGTGTCACTGTGGTAAATCTTCAGTCTGGGGTGCAGCAGCCTGTTGGAGAGGTTTTTGAAGGAGATAATAGTGCCCATTTTGCTGAGGAAGCCTCAGAAGTTATTCATTTAGACAAACAACTGGGCGTGTCGTTTGGTTTGTACAAGGCAGCTATTACACAGCGTATAATGTATCTTGAATCCAAGATGAACGTTTACAATTATAAGGCAGATGGCAGATCAAAAAAGCTCTCTTAAGGGAGGTCCGGGTCTGAGGTCTGACGAGGTGTTTGGGGAGTCAGTGTGCCCATGATTATTATTTGTAGGAACATCAGAGGCCTAGAGAGGACAGCTAAGAGGTTGGCAGTTAGGAGGATGGTGAAATCTAGAAAAATTAATGTGATGCTTCTTCAAGAGATCAAAATTCATAGGGACATTGATATTAGCGTTCTCGGTCTGCAGGGTTCGAGGACAAGCGATTGGGAGTGTGTTTCATCTGATGGTGCCTCAGGGGGCCTCATTATGATTTGGAATGGAGAGTTGGTGGTGAAGTTTCAATCTTTATATGATAATTTATGTTGGGAGGTAGCTTGTATTTATGGTCCTAATGAGGAAGCGGATATGGGTGCCTTCTAGGGTAGTCTTTCTGCTGTGCAATCTCTGCGGTTGGTTCCATGGTGTTTGGTGGTGACTTTAACATGGTTTGATACCCTCGTGAGAAGAGGGGAGGAAGAGTGTTATCACAGAGTATGCAGAGGTTTTCAGAATTCATTAATTATATCGAGTTCATTGGCTTGCCCTTGTCTGGGGCAAAGTGTAAGTGATCTAATAAACAAGAAAAGGCGACGATAGGATTGATAGTTTCCTTATCTCTAAGGAGTGGGAAGAGCATTATATTCAGTCAATTTAAATTAGGTTTGCCTAGAGGTTGCCGGATCATAGACCCATTTTACTTAATATTGAGGAAGTTGAGTGGGGGCTAAGGGTTGATTTAGTGAGTTCTACTTTTCCGCCCAACCCTACTTCAAAGCCATGTTCTTTACCAATCCACAACCTAAATCTGTCCACTTCATCTTCATGTCTTATTTGTATCCCCCTTCTATTTCCTTACATCTCTCTGATTCTTCATGCTAAGGTTGTTCCTAGTCTTTCCATTTTCGTAAAACCATCTCAAATGGCATTCTTTGGTTTCTCTTCTACTAAAGCCACTAAATTTCGTCTTGTATACTAACTAAAATTTCTACCTTCTATTGTCGCAACACGAACCCATCTGAACATACTGATCTTGACTACATGTACCTCCCCCGACCCCACCCTCAAGGATCATTCAAGTGACTCAACACTCAAGTAGCTAGCATCCACTTTGTTCACCTTTCACTAATCCTACTTGGGATACCCAACTCAAAATTTTCCTTTTTGCAATATAGTTGCTACTAGATTTTACGAAGTCATTTTCCTTGAATTTTTGTCCACTAAGCAGGTTCTCCATATTTTCCCCCAATTCTACTAATTTTCAAAATATTTGCCTCAAAAGCTTTTCTCCAAATTCTAGCTCATGATTTAATTGATTTCTTGTCTGACTAATTAACATTACATTACCAACAAATGGCATACTTGAAGGATCTTCATCCTGAATTAATGTCTCTAAGTTGTCCATACTCCATAATTGCCCAACTGATAAGTTCAAACCTCAAAGCAGACCACTGGTTAATCCCAAACCAAATTGAGCACTCAGTTGTTTGTTTTACTTTTTATTCTTGAGAACTCAGACATATGTCCACTTAGTTTTTAGCTCGTTAGCACCCTTTCATACAAATCTTGTAAAATCTTAATAGTCCAATTAGAAAGACATTTTCCCTTCAGTATCTAACACACTGTCGTAGGCCAAAGACATAATGCAATGTCATCATCTTCCTGACCTGAATCCAATTTGAGAAACACGTCCAAATCAAAATAACATAGCACAGAAACCGATGCTGCACAATTATGCATGAATATGGCAACGACAAGCCACAGATACAGCAGTGACATAGGTTTTACACATGAAAATTAAGTATCAGATACAACACAATACAAATGTCTTACCTATTTTAAGGTATCAAGGCACCATGCACAAAAACTAAGAAATACAGAAAGAATAGCAGGTGGAGTACAAATATAATAAGTTAGGGATGCAATTTTGGGTCGTATATCCAACCTGAACCAACTTGACCAAAACCCAAAGCCAGTCTAGCTAAATGTCTAGTGAAGGGAAATCTGAGACCGTACAATTTGAGAAAGGAATAAAGCATCGTACAACATGACGCCAGGCAAAAAAACAAAAGGATCTTTGAAGATGCCTTAAGCAGAGATGTCTCCCTTTGCATCAAAAGCATGGCTAAAAAGCCTTGAATGTGGTTTTTCTCTGGAAAGGGACTTGATTTGATGTAGAAATTTTGGATGATTAATGTATTGATAACTAATTTTCTTCTCTAATGCATTGCGCATTTTCAGCTTTAGGTCAGGCTCGAGTAAGAAAGTGGAAACCTTAATTGTATTCAGGTTGAGTTGAAGCTAATTTCAAATACAGTACTTCTGAAAACAAGTACACACTAATTTCAAATACGGTACTTCTGAAAACAAGTACACACTGCAGTGCAGCTTGGATCATCAAGTCGAGTTCCAGTCAGAGGTCACGTTCATTTGGCACTTCTTGAATTTGGGTTGACCCTTCTAGAATTCTGGCTGAATTCGGGTTGGTCCAAAACTCGACCAACCCACCCCAACCCTTCTGTCACAGTGGAAATCATCAGAGTCTTTCCACCACATTGCATAACAATAACCTACGCACTGGATAGTGGGGCCATCTCTAAATTGGGCGGACCTTGGAGAAGGGCAAATATCATGGATTCACAAGACATCAAGATCTTTGAAAATGCATAGTCAAACCAAACTGATGTAAATGGCTATCCAATTGGCTGTCAGTCAATAACCAAGGTCATCTCAATGAATTGATAAGGGGACTAATGTGCATCTAGGATAGACCAGTGTCAAACGGACAACATGTATCAGATATGGGTCGACCATCTCAGCAAAAGTAAATTCCTTCACACCAATATCAATATTTCATAGTCATTTCCAACATCACATAATATTTCCATTAAATATAATTGTAGACCAACATAATTGGAAGATGATGGTGGGGGTGGTGGGGGTGGTGATATTTGTAGACCAACATAAATAATGAAGATACATCCTAGTATTTATATGTATATATAGGAAAATTTTCTCTTGCGCACAGTCCTCATGAGCACCATGCAACCAGACAATGGCAAAGGCGGGACCCACCCCTGAAATTCAACTGCAAACAGATGTGGATGCACAATTCGCATGACAACTGTGCGTAGGAGAATATTTTCCTCTATGTCTGTGTTGGTGGGGGGGGGGCACAATACAAAAAAACATGGGCATTTTGAAAAGTAAAAACGCCCCCTCCTTTCAACCAATAAAAAGAGGAGGAGTGAATGAAAGAAGTTGCTTAGTTGGAGTTCTTATTCCCTAAGGAAACAGAGTTAAACAACTAGCTAGGTTTTTTTTTTTTTTTTCCTTCTTTTGGAAAAGAAACGATTGATCAACTTCCCAACTTCTTTTTAAAAGCACGGCATTTTGCTTTTTTTTCTTTTCTTTTTTACTCAAAAAGTACTGGGTTGCATCTCATTGGGGACTAAGAAGAAGTTTGTGATGCTCTTTAGTGGGTTCAATATGGAAAATTCAAACCAATCAAAATTAATGGAGCTATTTGTTATATGCCTTCGCCAAATTTCAATCCTATAGGAGGAGTTGTGCCCACCATAAGATTGATCGCTATATAAAAATTGAAAGTTCATAATATGACAATGGGCATGAAATTCATGATACTCAGTGGGAGCCACTCGTCTCAGCTCTAATGAGCCTGCACCAAATTTCAATCCAATAACAGTTGGGCGCAATTTCAAATTTATCACGATATAGAACTTACATTTTCATAATCTGGCGGTGGGCCCAACTCCTATTGGAGTGAAATTTGGAGAGGGCACATACGAGATGGGTCCATTCAATTTGACAGGCTTGGATTTTTGTAACCAGGCCCCATCTTTAAAATTTTTCTCATGAATCCTAAAAGAAATTGTAAACCATGTTGCCTATGCTTTCTGAGAATATTTTAAAGAATCACAGCCATCGTTGGTTGCGTAGCTTCCTTTAGGCACGTGTTATAAAGGCTAAAAATACACATTTTCCAAAGGGCGATTTGTTTTAAAAAAATCCAATCCAGTCAAAATGAATGGACTTGTCTTTTTGGGCTATCACCAAATTTCACTCTAATAAGAGTTGGGGCCTTCATCAGATTGGTTACTATGAAAACTCAAATTTTTCATAAATTTGATGATAGACCCAACTCTTATTTGAGTAAAATTTGATGAGAGCCCACAAAGGATGAAGCCATTTATTTTATCATTTTGGATTTTCATAAGCAGGACCCTTGGAGGAGTGCCACGAATTTCTCATGAGTCGCAAATGAAATTGGGACCGGAGTTGTTTCAGCCGTTTGAGTGTGAATTTCAAGGCGTGACAGTTATTGCTAACGAAGTGTGCTACGGTTGGCGGTTAAAGGAGGGCAACAATGCCCCATTTTAATGAGGGCAGTTTGTAGAATTCCTCATATATCTGTGTGTATGAGCCTCCCAATAATTCTGTTAGCCTTTACGGAAATCGCCACTTCTAAATCTATACATTTCTAAATATTTTTACATTTTTTAGTCTGTTTTTTTATGTATAATAGTTACTCACTTTTGCTGAGATTTTCCTGACATACCCCAAGAAAAACCCCAGTTCTTCAACAAATTCCCCAGAACAGGAATTGCCTAGAATAGTATTGTAGCAAAGCTTGGCACTACAATATGACTTTAAGGCTTTGCTCTGGATCATTCCACACATACACCTTATTTTCTTTATGGGCATACATACATGATACATACACACACTCATATATATACATATATAGAGAGAGAGAGAGAGGGAGAGAGAGAGACAAAGAGAGAAAGAGTGAGACCTGAAAGGAGGAGGAAGCATAAGAGCAGCACATAGCTTATGAGAAAGATCCACATGAAAGTCTATCTTGGCTGTTGAACAAAAGCAACAGAAGCAGAAGTTAGAGAGGAAAGAGAGATGTATGTATGTATGTATGTGTGTGTGTGTGTGTTGCATGTGCATGTGAGGACGGATGAATGGGCGTGAATGGATGTATGCGTGCATGTAATGTTGAAATGTATGTGACCTTTGCCGGCATGGATGCTCTTTTGAGCTCCCATACCATCCCCCAATCACAAGCAGCAGAGGAGCTGAATGGTATGGAAGAAGTAACGAACGCTTTTTCGATTCAAATCCCTAAAAAGCCAGAGGACTGCGAGTGACTGATTTGAATGAAATAGCTTCTTCTGTTGTTTGGGGCTGTGATTTGGGGGCGAACGAACTGCTATTATAAATAAGAGAGGAAGAAGAGTTGTTTGTTGCTCGAATTTTTTTTTGTTCCTCTCTCCTCTTTGGTGGTAGTGTTACTGATAGGGTGCTTTGCGTGGGAAGGATTTTTGGGACTTTCTTTTCTCTGGGGTGGCCTGAGACTCAAGTAATTAACCTCCTGCTCTTGCTTGTATTTGTGGGGTGGATAGATGCTGGTGTTAATGGCTCTCTTTTCTAGCTTTTTTATTTATATATTTATTTTTATTTTTATTTTTTTTTATAAAGCAGGTTCCTAACCATTTGGGCCGAATAATTCCTACGAGCCCAAGCGAGAAAACCGAGTGAAATTCCCATGTGGCTCAAGTGTGGTAGTGTAGTTTCGAACCCACAACTTTCGAGTGCAAATCGTGTAACTAGGCTAATTGAGCTACCCCTCAGGGTTGAACTCTCTTTTCTAGCTCACAATCACAATCTCTAAGTCTAAATTAGCATAATAATCCGTGCTCAACACAAGTACGACCAGCATTTATGCAGTACAAAAAAATAGTCATAAATTATAGAAAGAAAATAAATGAATAAAAGGTTACCATGGTAGGATAAGAAGGAATGAGAAGAATGGAAGAACAAAGGGAATGATGGAGTTTTGGATAGAAAGGGAGGTATGTAGAAGTTTCAAAAGTTGAAAGTGGAAATAGAGTGGTGGTTTCAAAGATAGTTTATATAAAAAGATTCAAAATCGTAAATGACGGTCAAAATTCAATTCAAAAATCTCTTAGCTTAATATATTATAATTGGTCGGCTAAGTAGGTCGCATGTGCCACTTTTCAATGGTTGTTTTGCCAATCAAATACTTTTTTTAAGAGATAAAAATTTGGCGCAAACAGTTTTTTTAGGAATCCATTTGGGCAAACCACGATTCCATGGAAAGGATAACTAAGGCCTTTGTTTGGTGCAACACAAATTCGAGGATTAAAAAACCGATGCCATGTCGAGCCATTACTGTCATCGCTGGAGGGGGTTCGGATTTCTCACCTCCCCTTGTTGGAAATTGAACGAATGATTGTTAAGTGAAGATTGAATGATAGAAGGTGAATTACGAAATTAGATGGCTTTCCTAAGGGCACATTTGTACAGGAGAGTTTGCATCCCTTTCTACTATATGTGTATGCTTTTTTGTATGGTGCCGTAAGAATATCCATGAAAAAATGGGTGAGTTTAAATGGAATTTCCTCACTGAAGAGGAAAGATGAGTCCCACCCTCCCTCCTCTCTCAGAAATCCATTTATACAGAAGAGGAAACTTATATTTCTTTTTCCGCGGCAGTGGACAAATATGTCATAAGAGTTGATTTATTATAATGATGGTTATTATGGTAATGGTTGGGTATTCATTTTTCTTTAAGTGAATTTTATTTGATAGTGGCTTATGGATTCATGATGATGTGGCACTTACTTTTAAGTGCTCTCAGTAGATCTCATGTGCATCTGCAAGGTGCAAAATTTGAATGTGTTTCAAATGTATTATATTATGTATATATACCAACAAAATAACATACTGCATAAAAAATATATATGCAATAGAAAAGAGATTTTTATGATTTTCTTATATTCTTTAGTCAATTCAACTATAGTCCTAGCCAAAGTATACTAATCACCTAGTATGAGGTGGTCTAAGACAAAGGTGTGTCTTTTTTTTTCTTTTTCTTTTTTTTCTATGTTAAATTTTATCATAATCTAAGAGGAAAACTCTGACTTGTTTATCAAGCTCGACAATGATAGGGTTTGACTTATAAGTCTAGGGTCAAAACTTAGATTCTTATGATATGGGACTTGGACAAAGTTTTACAGTGCTAATCGAAGCACTCCTCACTTACCCTCAATAGATTTCCTTGTTTTTGCTCATGGGATCACTTGACCTGATTTTGCCTCAATGGATTACTCAGCGGAATGTGCTATTAATGAGGGTGGTAGTGAATTTGTGACTTGACAAAGGTTGTTTGTGGCTTTTTCCATGAACAGCTAAAGAGAGGAAAATTACTGGGGACAATTGTTGAATGAATGATTGCTGTTACAGTATTATCCAATGCGAGCACATTGGATCATGACAATGGATCACATCATGATGGAGATGCGAGTGAGAGGCGTTGTTGCCAGGCTGGCTTTGCAAGACACATTTGTGTGAGAAATATTATTTCATTTTTAACCAATAAAGTATATTAATTATGCTATAAAAAAAAATCTTGGCACAATTATGTTGAAATATTAATTGTGCTTTAAAAAAATTTGCCATACTTATTTTGAGTTATGTTATTCCCATAAATTGATGATGTTGATGTTAAAAATATATTTACTCATTAAGCACTCTTACTATAGTCGCCCTTTAGGAGCCTGTAAGCTGCTTATGCATTTGCATTGCCATATCTGAGTTCAATTCATAAAGATGGTTCAATATTGCCCTGTATTTTATTTTATTTTATTTGCAATTACTCCTTTTGAGTTTTATATAAATTCACATTGTTCTTTTTCTTTTTTTTGGGTGTGTTGGTGGGGGTGTGGTTTGAGATATTCTTCATTTTTCAGTCAAGAAATATCAACATTTTCAATTGTTTGTTTCTTTAAGTGAACTTTTGATTAAATATGAATTTTTTTTTTAAAGTTAAGTAATTGTAATTCCAAATAAGAGAAGATGCAAATATAAAGAATGAGGAGATAGATCCCATTTACCTGCATCTCCCCAGCACTAGGTGAAGCAAAAAGGAGGGAACAACCCAAAAGATGAAAAACAACACCTACAAGTTTAGGGTTTTTTGTTGGCATGCAAAAACATCGCACATGCACCCAAATACGTCAAGGCCAGCCAAAGGCAAGCATAAAGGTCTGCACTTCAAGCAAAAACTCAGAGTTACTTCACTCGGCTGGAGGAAGCTCAAAAGAAGCTATAAAAGTCATTAGGAGCTCAAGAAGAAGCTTAGCATTGAAAATCAACTCTACGTATGAGAATTTCACAATGCTCAAAACCCCAGTGATAGCAATTGAACTAGTCCAATGGGTCAGATCAGGGTGAATCCCACTCCATGTTCAAGGAATACACATTCAAGGTGTTCCTCAAATATTCAGAATAATCGAGAGTCATTTGGAGAGAAATTCAGCGAAAGGGATTCTAAACCCCAACTCTCAGACATAGACTGGAACTCCACATTCAGTCAAAATTCGAAGGTCAAATTACTTCAAAAAGGTCAAACATAAACTTCCAAGTTAAGCAATGACCAATTGAAGCACAAAGCAACTAAAGTCAACCAAAGACAAAATTTCTCAGACATGGAGGGACTGAGGACTTCCATGGGCTCTATAAAGACAAAATCCACCTTGAAGTTCAATAATAAGTTTAGGAGGTGTTTTCCCAAAATTTTAAAGTAGTTGGAGGACACCTGGATCCATGTCCTATACACTGGCTTCCTATGTCCGACAAAGGACAAATTGTCAGACATAACAAGCTGTGATCTAAGTTGGACCACTTCTGAAGTTTGAATCATATTGAAATCTTCTCTGATGATCAATGATAATTCCCAAAGAGGTTTTCCACAATTGTACAGTCATTGGAGACCATTTGGACCAAGATCCAGTTCAAGACAAAAGAGTGCTCAGATATAAAGGCTAAAGCTCATTTTCAGAAGCCAAATGATAGTGAAGCCTATCCCAGAGTCCAAAAATCATCCCAAGAAGAACTGCTCAAAGTTTCAGGTCAATTAGAGATCATTTGGACCAGTTTTTCATATACTGGCCCTCCGTGTTCGATAAAAGCGCTGCCTGTCGAACATGAGCTCACAAAATGTGTCTTGGCGCACTTTTTCGAATTGCAATTCCTTTGAACCGTTGCAACTTCTCTCCCACTCTATAAATAGCCCTCTGGTTGATCATTCCAACCCTTCCACTGCTTCCACGCTCTGTTCAGGTATTTTGCAATTCTTGCAAACTTAGATTTTAAGCAATCATCTTCCCTTCTTTGGGTCTCTTTTCAACAAGGTGAGACTCTGCTCGAAGGCCTTGCAACATAGATCCTTGCGCCCTAAAACTGTCTTTAACCTCTGGAAGGTTTTGTCTAAAGGAAGAGACTAAATATCCATGGCCTTACCAAACCATTTCAACCCAAATCCACGACTGCTCAGTCTTCCTTCTTTGTTCTTTTCACTAAAAAGAGTATGTGTATCATAGTTTAAGGCTTGGTTGTGCAAAGTGCAAACCCTTTCTGGCTTTAATCTGGTTTTCCATACCAGTATGTCCCATTATGGCACAACGTTAAACACTCACTGACACATAAACCAGTAACTCCATTGGACCGCACATACGTAATTTTTGACAAACGAGTGATGATTTTCAAAGATTACTATCAGTCAAAAACAAATTCCATATACCCAAACACTTGGTAAAGCCTTCTCAAATCAAAGACAAAGGCATTTCAAGGGAAATGAGGAAGAAAACAGAAGGAGAAGAAGAGAAGATATGCAACTAGAAGGCCATGTCTAACCAGTTGTTTGGTCGGACATAGGTTAAAAAACCATGATTTTTGCAGTCTTTCATCTCTATTGTATTAATATTCATTTTGTTCAATTTGAAACCATCCGAGGCCAAATGAAGTGGTTGTAAAAAAATGTATTTGTAAACAACTTGCATCCACGAGGCTTGGAATATGAACTTGTGCAATATAAATTAGAGAAATGAATGTAAAGTTTTTCTTATTTTATGGGTTAGAATTTTCTGAATTACGCAAATTGTTTTTACAATTTTCTACCAACACCAAGCATGGTAGGGGAATTATTGGTGTGAGAAAATAAATACAACTGGTGAATAAATATTTAGATATGCCTATTGCAATATCAAGTCAAGCCCAAAATGCTCAATGGAAAAAAAAAAAAAAAAAAGAACATCATCGACAACATATCAGATGAGATGGAAAGTATAGCTACTGAGATAGACGTATTTTCTAATGATTTTGTTATGTCTCAGTTATATTTCCTCCACCCCAAATAGGTCATTCTCTGGCTTCTTAATATCTTTGAAATTAAAGACTCAAATATTTTTGCCAAAGGAAAGGGGCTTTATTCCTGTTTCTTTCCATTTTTATTATTTTGGTTATGTGTAGATTAAAAATATAGGCGAATGTAGACAATGCAACCTACCCTTTTAACCAGAGTCCGGATTCTGTTACACCCCAACCCAAACTAATCGTGATTAAGGCTAATTAATCGAGATTAATGCTAATTAAGCATGGGTAATTTGGTTAATGAAGATTAATGACCAAAGAGAGACAAATTAGTCTCAAATGATACATTAAGCATAATGGAATGAATTTGAATGAAATTGAGTTGGTTAAAATGAGTTTAGATTCAAACAATATAGGCTAATGACTTATTCATAAATACGGATTTTCACGTATTTCGTTAAATACGGAAATTCTTGATACCAACGTATATATCTTGAATAGTACGTTAACTTTCATAATAGACGCGATTCCATTTGACCTCAAATGGATCAAATGGAGCTTCATTTGACTCAAAATGTAATTAGACTCAATAAAAGGGAGTTGAGATACTCTTATATTAGAATGAAATGAGTCATTCACTCATTTCACCTCAAGCAAACCCTAGGCTCATCTTCATCTCCTTCTTTTCTTTTCCTTTCCTCTTCACCAAGTGTGATCTTGGAAGGTTTTCAAGAGGTCATGTGAGAAGACTCCATCTTCATCATCTTCCTTAAGTCTTTTCCCCCATTGTTGAAGTGTAGAGCTTGAGAAAGATCTCAAAATCCTTTCTTTTGAACCACAAGTAAGTAGTTAAGTGCTTTTATAGAACTTTTAAGTTCTAATGGTTGGTTTGTAGAGATTTCTAGCATAAATGACTCATAGGAGTTCATTTGCACGTTTCATGGATTAGGGTTTGAGTTTGGAGGGAGATTGTGTCAAACCAAGCTAGGAAAAAGGGAAGCCTTTTGCCACTAAGCATCAAGAGAGGCAAGTATAAACATTTGCTTGTGATTAGTGTTAATCATTGTAGAAGTTCATAGAATTTCCATGGATTTGGATTTTGTGCATTTTCCATTGAGATTTGGAATTATTTTTGAATAATTAGAAGTATTGTTTTGTGGATGAATGTCGTATGAGGAGGGAACAGGAGGTTCCAATGTTATTGCAGATTGTGAAAATATAATGGAGAAAGGAGAGTAGAAGAAGGAAGATGGGATCAGAATTTCGGGCTGGAATTTTGATGGGTTCGCTCGAGCGAGCAGCAAATCCGCTCGGGCGAACACCTTTCTATTTGGGTCCGCTAGAGCGAACAATAAGTCCACTTGAGCGAACCCCTTTCTATTTGAGTCCGCTCGAGCGAACCTGATACAGGTCAAGACATTAATTATGAGTGAAATTTTGGGTGATAATAAGTGCTCCTTATACTGCTTGTGAGTATAAGTGCTCCTTAAATTAGTTTTAAAACTAAGCTTCCATGGATGATAATCACGGGACCTATAATAATGCACACATTAAATATATAAATGTGATGCCCATCGAGAATAACACGTGCATTTGGTAACCAATGGTTACACCTAAATGGTTGTTTAGATTTAAGATAAAATTAAGTAGAACCATAAATGATTAGTAAATTCTCTCATTGTATCGTATTTCGTATCGTTGTATTCCAATCTAGTGAGATTGGTATCACCGTTATTCCCTTCCCTTGTTATGAAGGGAATTATTGAATTGAATTGAATCCAGAAATGGATTGCTTACTGGAAAGTATTGACTGTTGAGTCTGACACTACCTAGTTATTGTATTAGAACTCTAAATGAGTTCAATGAATTAATAAATGAAACAAATGACTATTCCTATTGCAGTAGATGGATTTGGAACATTCCGGAGCTCCGTGGTGATGCTGTTGTCCATAGCCCAGACACTGGTAAGTCCCACAATTTCGATCATATTTATGAGTACTGATTGATGCATTCCATTTAAAAGATGAATCCTTCCTTTGAGGGAAAATGATAAATGAAATGAAATACAATGAAACGAATGCTACGGTAGTGACCATCTTGTACATGTCTATTAATTGACTTTTTTTGTTAACCTATTGTTATTGTAGGAATTATCTAGACTCGTCTAGAATTGAAATTGTTACTAAATAGATTGAATGAGTTCAATATAAATGTATTAACATGTGCTATTACAAGATTTGTTTATACATTGTTGAACCATCATATTCATTAGTGTTATTGATGGCATTACAAGCCCGATTGCCCTTGCCGGTCCCGCAGCCACCCCAGCTGCAGCGGAGGAGATTGCTCCGGTTGCTCCAGGAGGATTAAATGAATGGAACGGATGGGATACAATTTGATATGGATATCCGAGTGCGAGAAGGAGTTAGAACATTTTGAGAAGTTATTTTGTATATTCATTTTGAAATGTAATTAATTATCATCTACATGGTGTTTTGAATATGCAATGTTGACAAGCAAATGATAGAAATGACATATGTATAAGGGACTTTATTTTGTATACATGTAAATCATATATTGACATTGTCAAATATAAATGTTTCCGTAAAATTGTGTATTTGACAGGAAATTGAGAATGTTATCCCTGGTAAATTCTGTTTTAATTTAGGTTAATTCGGAGTTTACGAGAGTAAGTTTGGGTTCATGGCTCGGGATTATTGGATCTCGGGCTTGAGTCGTGACAGATTCCCTGTTTAGCTAACATAAGATTTTACACAATTGACTATTGTGGATTGGATAAAACACACTGGGGATCCAAAGTCCTTTTAACCAAGGTATGGAGTATAATTTGAATTTTCTTTGCCCTAAGAAAGGGGATATAAGCCATTTGAGGTGATTCCAGTGTGGTGGTTCCGTGATTATAACTCTAATAACACATAAATAAGATTAAAATATATTATAATAGTAAATTATTGTAATGATTGGATTTGAATTTGATCCATTCATTGTAGTATTTGGATCTGTCAGGTGACTACATATGCAAACTCCGCTTATGTTGGGGTATTCATGACATAGTCGGTCACAAGCCCGGACAAAAGAGGAGGGTTGTGCGTTAGGTAGTCGACAGCCAGCACAATACTCAATCGAATTTCTTTATGGATTTGAGACCTAATGAAATTTCGTAGGGGCATCATTTACTAAGCGACGCACTGTATGGTCCGAGTACAATGATAAGTGAGCAAGGACCGCTGCATCGGCGCCTGGGTGCAGTGTTAAATAGGCAAGGGTCCTCACACTTTATTGGACGAGTGTGTGGGGTAAGGAAGCTAGTCTAAAATAGAAGGCTGATATTAGGTACTAGGAACATTGGGAGCCTAACTGGGAAACTTATGGAAGTAGTTGATACAATGAAAATGAGACAAATCACAATTGCTTGCTTGCAAGAGACAAGGTGGGTGAGGCAAAAAGCTAAAGAGATTGAGAGGACTAAGTATGAGTTATGGTATACAAGACTTAATAGATTGAGGAATGAGGTCGGCATAGTGGTAAGCAAGGACTTAAATGAAGATATAGTTAATGTAAAGCGCTCTGGAGATACAATTATTGCAATTAAGTTAGTGTTAGGAGAAGAGATAGTGAACGTTATTATTGCTTATACCCCCCAAGTGGGCTTAGGAGATGGATATAAGGAGAAGTTTTGGAAAGACTTTGAAGGAGTACTGCTAGAGATACCCCAAGGCGAGATGGTCTTCATAGGAGGAGATTTGAACGGTCATGTAGGACGTGACGTAGATGGATATATAGGAGTACACGAGGGACATGGATACGGTAATAGAAATGGATAAATGAATGCTATTTTGGAGTTTGCAGTGGCGTATGATCTCATGGTAACTAACTCTTTTTTTAGGAAGAGAGGAACATTTAATGACTTATAAGAGTGGCTCCTCAAGGACATAGACTGACTTCTTCTTAACTAGGAAAATAGATCGCTTAATTTGTAAATATTGCAAGGTTATACCGGGGGAGAGCTTGACTTCCCAACATAGGTTGTTGATCATAGATGTGCAGCTACAAAGGTGGACTAGAAAAAAGAAGTTGTATAGATGCTCAAGGACTAAATGGTAGAACTTTAAAAATGATAAGCAACTAGCATTAAGGGAAAGAGTGCTAGAGGAAGACGTTTGGACAGTAAATGAGAGTGCAAATATTATGTGGGATAAGATAGCGGAGTGTATTAGGAGGGTAAGAAAGAAGTCTTAAGAGAATCTAAAGGGTGTGCTCCGGCACAGAAAGAGGCATGGTGGTGGAGCGAGGCCGTCCAAGACAATATAAGAGTTAAAAGAAAGTGCTTTAAAACTTGGCAAAATGATCGAAATTGAGCGAACTTGGAGAGGTATAAAGAAGCAAAAAGAGAAACCAAAATGGCAGTTAGTGAGGCCAAGGCAAAGGCATTTGATGAGCTATATAGGCGACTTGACACTAAGAAAGGCGAAAGAGAGATAAAGGAGATAGGCGGCCCAAGGACTTAAACCAAGTTAAATGCATTAAGGATGAGGATGAAAAAGTATTAGTAAAGGAAGAGGAGATAAAGGAGCGTTGGAAGAGCTAATTATACAAGTTATTTAACGAAAGCAGTAGTAGTGACATACAATGGGGGCAGCTTACCATTTATAGGGAAGAATCGAGTCATATGTTCTATAAGAGAATCAGTAGGGAAGAAGTTAAAGAAATATTGAAAATGATGAAGAATATGAAAGCGGTTGGGCCAGATGGTATCCCTATTAAGGTCTGGAGGTGCTTGGGGGAGGATGGCATAAGTTGGTTGACAAAGCTTTTTAATGTAGTGCTAAAGAGCAAGAAGATGCCTGATACATGGAGGAAAAGTATTCCTATACCCATATACATGAACAAAGGAGATATTCAGAACTGTGCAAACTACCGCAAGATTAAATTGATGAGCCATACGATGAAATTATGGAGAGAGTTATTGAGAGAAGATTAAGAAGAACAATAAACGTTTCAGATAATCAATTTGGTTTCATGCCTGGGAGATCAACCATGAAGGCTATCTTTCTCCTGAAAAGATTAATGGAACAGTATAGAGAAGGTCAAAGAGATTTACATATGGTGTTCATTGACTTGGAAAAGGCCTATGATGGGGTTCCTAGGGAGATTATATGGAGAGTACTGGAAAAGAAAAGAGTGTGTGTCGCATACATTGAGGCGATAAATGATATGTATCATAGAGTCGTGACATCTATAAGAATGATTGGCGGATAGACTAAAGAGTTTCCTATCACGACTGGGCTACACCAATGCTCAGCGTTAAGCTCGTACTTGTTTGCCTTAGTTATGGTTGAGATTACAAGACATATTCAGGTTGAGATGCCGTAATGTATGCTATTTGTAGATGACATTGTTTTAGTGGATGAGACGAGAGAGGAGTGAATGCTAAGCTAGAATTGTGGCGGAAAATGTTAAAGACTAAAGGGTTTAGGCTAAGTCAATGCAAGATGGAATATATGGAATGCAGGTTTAGTCAAAGTAGGATACCTGGTAACATAGAAGTAAGTTTGGGCACACAAAAGATTGTAGATAAATAAAACTTTAAATACTTTGGATCTATAGTGCAACAGGATGGAGGGATTGATACTGATGTAAGTCACAGGATTTAAACCGGTTGGACCAAATGGAGGAGTGCTTCGGGCGTCTTGTGTGATTGGAAAGTCTCCCTCAAGGTTAAAGGAAAGTATTATAAGGTGGCGGTACGCCTATCGTTGTTATATGGATCAGAGTGTTGGACAGTAAAGCATAATCATGTTAAGAAGATTGAAGTTGTGGAGATGAGAATGCTAAGATGGATGTGCGGAATCACGAGGAAAGATAGAATTAGGAACGAGGAGATTAGGGGCAAAGTAGGAATAACACCGATTGAAGATAAAATGAGAGAAAATCAACTGAGATTGTTCGGCCATGCTAGAAGGCGTCCAGCGGATGTACCTGTTAAAAGGAATGAAAGCATAAAGATTGTCAGGAGTAACTGTCTAAACCAAACCGACCGTATGTATTAACTTGAGTATTTAGTTTTGTCTATTTTAGCCTTAGGGGAAGCATTTGTATGTTTTACTTGCATGTTACATGTTTGATGAAAATCCTAAAATAAGTGTGCATTATTGGGTTTTTAGTAGTGCTGCCGAGGGGTTTGGTCTGACCTAAGAGAAAGTGAACTATGAATAAGCACATCTCAATTAGTTCAAAATTAGGGCTACATTCCACTCGAACCAATCTTGTTGGGAAAAAAAAAATAAAAATAAATAACTAGTTCCTTTTGTGTTGAATTTATTGGCTTGGATCAAGTAATGTAGTCTAGTCCAGATTTTATGCAAAAAAATAGGTACGTACTTGACCATTTTATTGGTGTATTTTACCAGAAGATTTGAATTGCTTCAGCTCATTGGCCTGAAAGGTTGGTCGAATCTGGCTTGGTCCTTTCAATTATGCAACTAGATGATGGATGGAAAGAGATGTATGCTTCCTTGGTTAAAACGAATTATAAAATATATTTTAGTGTTCATTACAGCTTCTCCTTGTTCCATTTGATGGACTAATTTGAACTATATTTTTTTTTTTTTTAATTTTTTTTTGTGAAAAACAAATTAAAAATAAAAAAATCGAACTGATGTAATCGGTTTAATTGATGGTTTTCCCTCTAAATCAATTCGAACTGGCCATGCACCCCTACCAGGCTCTACATATAATGGCCAACAAACCATATGGCCTTAAGAAAAAAAAAAAAAAAACCCAATATAGTCCCAGCCCACTCTTTAACGGCCCAAATTTAATAAACACGTCCTCAATCGTCATTCAATTTCCACTTAGGCGGACGGCTTTGATGTCACGACATACGTAACAAAGATCTCCATGCTTGGCCTTGGCCACCGTCGCCAAAAACAGCAGCGCCTTCCAGACACCTCCGCACCGCCCAAACCAGACACCATCAAGAGCACAAGCAAGCGAGCGAGATAAACCCTAACTAGTCACCATCGAGCGCGAGACTCTTCTGTACTATCTTTCTTCCTAGGGTTAGGGTTTTTGCTGTACGCCGCATACTCTTTATCTGGTTTTTGCCTAGGGTTACTTTTATACGGTGATGGGTAAGAACGAGAAAACGGGGCTTGGTCGCTCCCTGGTGAAGCACCACAACCAGATGATCCAGCAATCCAAGGACAAGGGCCGCTTCTACCACCGCCAGCAGAAGCGTTTCCTCGAGTCCGTCACGGAAGTCGGCGACATCGAGGCCGTCATCGAACAGGCCGAGGAGGCCGATCGCATCTACACCATCGACAATCCTCTCCCCAATCTCCTCATCAATCTGTAAGATCAGATTCCTCCTCTCTCTCTCTCTTTCTCTCACTCACTATTCTTTTGCAGTTTCAATTCTTTTGTTTTATGTATAGGTTTCATCTGCTCTGGATTGAGGGTTTCTTTCATTTGTTTTAGCATTTGATCTGTGGGGAAACATTTTTTATCAATTGCTTGGAATTGATGCTGCTAGTGTTATTGTGTTTTAAACTAAAGGTTTGGTGATTTGTATTTGATCTTAGCTTGTTTTGTCTATTTGATAGAATGCACTAAGCCAATCCCATATAGATGAGATTGTGGCAGTCACTAATGTCAAAAGATAGATAGAAGAGGAAGAAAGCTGGTTATGTTTGTGGAAAACCAGACCTTGTGAAATCACAAGAGAGCATATCGTTTTCTTTGTACGCTTAATATAACAATACATACTGATGTTCAAATTTAATCCATCTCTGATATGACTACCCACTTCTAGTATAACTTACCCCAAAATGTAACAGAGAAATTGAACAACATATAAAAGTAACCATATGAGAATTGCTGAATGTTTATGAAGTGCCATCATCAATAGAATAGAAGGATATATATATATATATATATATAAACAGTTTGGACCATTTCAACTTTGTTTGTGTTGTTTTTTTTTTTTTTTTTTTTAATATAGTTTTTTTGAAGTTGAAATTGGCCATGCAATTTCATTGATTTTTTTTTAAACCGGATAAGTTTGAGGCTCTGACTACTAAGTGGAATTTTTTTTTTTGGAAATTACCAAGACTGAAAGTTCCAAATGCTTGATGGAACTTGTCACCTGAATTCCAAAAATTTCTTTTTTGATAGAGAGAATTCCAAAATCAGATAATAGTAAAATGGCTTAATGTTCTAAATTCTGGAATCCCAGATGTTTTTTTAGAGATTGGCATTTGAGGAATATCAATGGTAGTGGTCCTGATAGGAATACGAGGGTATTTAAGATTCTTCAGGCAGGAATACCTCAAGTTCCTGCTACCAAACAGAACTTGAGTTTTGTGGTGCGTTTGGAATTTGGACTTATTTTGAATATTTGCTGTTTGAAGAGTGGGGCCCTACAGATGTTGATGCATTCCCCTTTGCATTTAGGGCTATCGGAAATCAGAAACCACCTATGATGCCCGGATACGGGATGGATGACATGCCATATCTACGGCGGGGACATGGACTTTACCCATAAAAACTGAAGTATTGAGTGTGAAGCGACACAATTTGTTGCCTATTTTGAAGTATTCGGGTATCATTGAAAACCATACTACTATGGAAGGAAATTCAACCTGCTAACTGAAATCCCTATTTCAGATACAAAAAGGGATCCATGGAATCTCTTTGAACCTCATAGTAGAGCCAATTGCCTTGGAGAGATCCTAAGAGAAGTGGCCAAATGTAGTTTGTTGTTCCTGCCATGTTCCTCTTGAAATCAGTATGATTGCTGAATGATGGATTGGGCTGGATGGAGTGAGAAAAACAGTGGCCACCCCCTTTTAAAATAAATTTTAATGCTGCCCAAAGATGCAGTGAACTAATAGTCATTCATTCTGCCAAAACATTTAGGGTTCATCTGTTTGTAGTCATTTACGTATGTAAATGACTCACATGTGTAATGGTTACAAATCGTCACGTTTTTTTGCGCTCATTTCAACATGTGATGTGAAAATGGTGTGTAAATATGGCCATTTTCACATCAAAATTTTCACACCTAAATAGGTGTGTAAATCAATGTTTGTTTTAGTGTGAAAATGGTGTGAATAAGGCCATTTACACACCTAAATGGACGTGAAAATCACTTTCACACCTCTTGCAAAAAGGTGCTAGTACATTTTCTCACACGTTGATTGCATTATTGTGAGCCCCATTAGCCACCTTTATTTTTTTATTCATGTGGGCCCATATTTGTAATCCAAACCGTTCGCTTTGTTTATTGAACTAAGAAACCCCAATATCTTGAAGTTGATTATCTTAAATCTTCATAGATTTTGAGTAATTTGTGAAAAATTACCAACCTATGGATCTAATCTTCTGCACTTCTATGGCCCTCAATTCATTATCTGAATTGTTCAATATTCTTGTTTTAACAGTAAATATCAAGGCATTTAGTTTCATATCTTAATTCTTCATGGATTTTGAGAAATTTGTGAAAAAGTCCAAAAATACCAAATGCATTTAAAACTGTTGGATGTACTCATTTAATCATGTGAAAATGGTGATTTGAAAAATATGGTAATGTGTTTCACATGTGTAACACTTGCATATGCGACATTTACATATGTAAAACCTATTTTCCCATCACATGTAAAAGGCAAACAAACTTTTGCTTGCATTGTCTCATTTGGTCTACGTATTGAAACTGATAACATTCGAGATTATGCAGAATTATACACGAAAGATCCTTTTTTTGGCTCTATCTTCAGCACTGTGTCTCTTATCCCTTAATCATTCTTGTGATTTGTGATATATGTACCCTTAATTCGAATGTTCATTTATCATTTTTTTTAATTGGCTTTTCATTTATCAATTTTATTAGTAGGATGTCATTTTTAACTTGATAAGAACTAAGATGCCATGAAACAGCTGTGTTTTCCAATCTGGTGGCAATTGCATGCATCAATAGGACATGCATGACATGGTAGGATAATCTAACCTGTTGGTTACGGCTTTTTGATTCATCATTTACTGCTTATCGTCATCATCATCATCATAGCAGCCCTATGCCATCTACCTGGGGCCTTTTGGCATGGCTCTAAAATAAGCTAATGTGTAATAAATACCTTTTAAGCTTTGTCGTATGCGATTAGGTCTCTGTTTCTCTGTCTCTGTCTCTGTCTCTCTCTAAAATGCTCTTGCGCAGTTGTCTCACACCATGCAAGGTGGCCTGTGGGCCCACTTGGGGCCCCACCTGATCAAATTAGGGCCATTTCATTGGTGATTCAGTCACGTATCCAATGAGCCAAAGATTGCTCATTAATGTTTTTGTGACCCCTTTACTGATGTTATGTTTTCTAGTTATGTGATCAGTTTATTGTTAGAGTAGTTTGTTAGCTTAAGAGGGTCCAAAAGGGAGTTACTAGAGCTGTCATCCACTCCCTCTTCTATAAATTAGTGATGTATTTCTTTTTCCCCCAATGTAATTAGTAGAAAAAATTGGAAATATTTCTGTAATTGTCTTCAGTTGTGGTATTATGTTCTTAATGTGTTCGATACTTGCTTTGCTACTGTAATTTTCTATGATGTACCATCCTCCTTACCTGTCGACACATGCAATACATATAATAAACTGATCAAGTGCATGCGGATCGCATCAATGTTATAATGCACCTTCTTGAGGGTCCCATACTCATGCATGGAAATCAAGTCGGGTGATGGAAATGCCCCACTGTGGATTAGATTTGGGCAAAATTAGCCCCATCAGATCAACTTGTTTTTTGATTTAAGGTCCTTGAAAGTTAACTGATTTTCGAAGTTACACTTTTTGAAGTATAAATGCAAAAGTCAACGCTGAATATATCGCGGATTAGTGTCCAAATGGGAGCGAGTGCCAAGTAATGGGACATGAGTGTGAAGGGTTTAGTCGCCCCCCCCCCCCCGCCCCCCCCCCACACACACACACACACACACAAAAAAAAAAAAGAAGAAAAAGAAAAAAAAGAATAAAGAATAAACCCTCCTCTCCCTCTTTACTCATCGTGCTCTTATGAAAATGGTTCTCACTGGATCAAACTCAATTGTGTTCGTATATTCATATGATTTGGGGGTGTGTTGTTCCTAGATGGACTTGAATAGACTCTTGATTCTTAGGTTGGTTAACTATTCCTTCTAATGACAATGTGCTTCTTTGGATAGTGATGTCAGCTCTGCTGGAAATGATTTGACACCAGAGGAAAAGAGAGAGCAACAAATAAAGGAGGAGGCCTTGTATGCAAGTAGTCTTCGAGTTCCACGCAGGTATCTACTTCTCTTGATTTGTGCACCACCAAATGCAGTCTCCGATAATTTTCTCAGTTTATGCATTCTCTTGGTATTGTGTCACTCATTTCTTTTCTGTATTTGCTTATGGTGTACATGTTAATGATGTCATATTTGTAGACCACCATGGAATTCCAAGATGTCCGTGGAAGAGCTTGATGCAAATGAGAGACAAGCTTTTTTGGTTTGGCGTAGAAATCTTGCGAGGTCAGATTTTACAGTATGAATATATATTGTGTTTTTTTCCTATCTCTTTTTCTAATGGTGAAAAAAGATGGCGTTTGCATATAAAATGATAATATTACTTTATTTTCCCTTCCAGTTGAGTGGAATAGCTTTGATTGAAATTGAATGATTATTAGTTTAGCAGTTACTTAAAATTAGCATGTACTTATTATAAAGTTAGGATGCTGATGCTAAGTATTTTGAACTTTTATTCCCAACGAATACAAGAACTCTTGCTAAGCAAGAACATGTGAAATGTACCATTTAGATTAGGTACCATTCAGAAAAAAGAGCATGTGAGCTACCTTTTTAATTGCTCTTTCTTTGTAACTCCAAACTTTCTGAGGGCACTCCATTGTTGTTGTTGTTGTTCCATGGTTTAAAATATCGGCCGGCGCCATGTTTTGGCACTGGGCATTGGCCCCCATGTGATATGCTAATATGTAATTGTGTTAGTATTAACCAGTATCACATGTATTGGCCGATATGAATGGTAAGCCTAATACCCCATATAGTCTGATTACTCTCTCTCTCTCTCTCTCTTAATTCATTTAATTTCCTTAGAGACTTATTATTTTACCTGTATCTTAATCTCTATAGGATGTAAATGGATTGGTCAATATCTCTCAGAAATTGTTTAATTTTCTTAGAAAGTTCTTTCTTTTACCAGTATCTCTATAGGATGTATCATAATGTTTGGCTTGCATTATATGACATCATTTATTTGTTATTGGTGGAAGTTGTCTCACAATCATTGAGAAATATTAGCATACTGTTCTGTATCGATAGCAAAGATACCTTTTTTGCCATGCATCTGGGAAAGTGACTGACATAGCTAGCTCTCATGTCAAAGTGGGATTTAAGCATAATGTTGTATGTGTAAGTCGTCTTATGGCTTGATGGATATTTTGCTTCCTCTTTTCTTTCGGGAGAATGTTATTGCCACTTCTTTACAGTTTGATGACTGTTGTCTTTCGCATATATTTTGTTTCTTAAGTATTTCATTTACTTCAGACTTGAGGAGAATGAGAAGCTTGTTCTGACTCCTTTTGAGAAGAACTTGGATATTTGGAGGCAACTTTGGCGGGTGCTTGAAAGAAGCGATCTGGTAATTTTATGCATTCTTTTGTTGGTTTTATGGATGATTGCTTGCTTCTTTCTTCTTAGATTTGATGGCCGATTTTCACTTGAAGTTTGGTTGTCCTTTTTGTTTATGGTTGAAAAGTAACTGAAGCTTTGTTATGCATAATTTAGTGGTTGAACTATCCTTGTATTTGTTCTTTACCAATCATAGGCCTTCAACTGCCCTTCTTTTCTTCTTTTATTTGCCTTTTGCCTTTTTTCATGATGTTGCATGGAATAGACCTTTTCGCTGCTCCTTTGTTTCCTTTTATTTTCCTATTGGATTCTTTTATGTTGTTCCATGGTATTCTAGCACATAAATAGTCATCTCTTTTTTTTTTTTCTCTGAATGGTAGCACATAAATATGCATCTTGTGCATGTTATTCCATGGTTTCACATATAAATATGAGTGATATTTTTTAGATAGTTTAGATTTTTTTAATTGATGGGCCCTACTGGGAAGCCCACGAATATTCACCTAAGCCCAGGTATCATAGCTTTATCTGAAAAAGGAAAAAAAAAAGAAGAAGAAAAAACCCTTAGAAGGGCAAATGCCGTTTTCGTTGCCATAGACCAAAAATAAAGAAGGTAGTGGGACCTAATGATTGATGGTGTATTCACACATTCACCACAGGTGCCTGCCCTTTAGAGTCATTACCATTGGCAATCGAAGGAGTCTTCACACAAGGGGAAACACTAATAAGAGTGAAAGATAAGGTTTTTTTCCATTGATTCACAAATGAGAGATTTCAAGTTATTTATAAACTAGGGGAGGTCAATCTTGCCTATTAAGGACCTGGATAAGATTCTCCTTTTCCCTCCATGAATTGATTACATGCCAATCTCTTTATTCTTGATGGGATTTTGTTTCCTCTCTTATATCAATCAATTATCTTTAAATTATTGCATGCCAGTTATTCAGTTATCCTTAATGGATGATATGTCAATCAATTATTTTCTTGGATTTAAGATATCTCATCTAGATCTTGGAAACTTTATTGGAAGGCAACATCATTAGAAAGTAGGTATAGTAGAGCTAATGGGCTGGTTGTTTGTGGGTCTATCCAATGGATCAGTCATCCCACTATGTATAGGCCAGATGGGCTGGCCCATTAGCCCAATGGGTTGGCTGGCAGTGAGCCTATTTTTGGGCCTCCTTTTGTAGGTCTTGAGGCCCATAATTGCATAAGAAGGGAAAGAGAAAAGGAAATAAGGAAAAAAGAGGATAGGATAGGAAAGGAGAGGGAAGAGGAAGAGGAAGAAGAGAAGGGAAGAGGTTGAATAAGAAGAGACAAAAAAGAGAAGAAGAATCTTCTTGCAATTGGCCCTCCAGACTCAGAGTCCTCCTATGCTTAGTTTACTATTACTCCTCTCTTCTTTTTCTTCACGTCTTTTTGTTATTTTTAATTCTCTTCTCGAGGGAGTGAGCAACATTGGCTAATTTCCGTTGATTCTTGTTGGAGCTAAAATGGCTTGGAATTTGAGCCCCCAAATTTCATGGGGAGTTTCTGTTTCGCTCTAGCCCAAGTCCTGAAATTTCTAACTAGAATTGGTCGAAACTAAATGAAATTATAGATGGCTAATCACCTAATCTTTTTTTTTTGTATAGTGGGACCAGTGAGCCTCACCTATAGGGCACGTCCTGTATAAAGGTGGTGGTGTCTCTCTTCATTTAGAAAATGTGCCGCTTTGCTTTAAAGCTCTTCACTAAAATGAAAAAAGAGTACATCTACGCAAAAAAGACAAGCTTTGTGGTTGAAGAGACTAAAAAAGCAACCCTGGGGCGACTAAAAAAGCAACCCTGGAGGCAAACCCCTGCTTCATTCAAACTGTGAACATAAGGAAATATTATCACACACCAACTGTGAACAGATGTGGGCTAGGACCAAAGTCAAAAGTCTCTAGAAGGCTGTGGGCTGACCCACAACCAAAATAAGCAAACAATCTCTAAGAGGGCAGTGCACTCTTTCATGTAAGACCAAACTATATTCCTTTGTTTTTCTTAAGAGCAGGCTTAGTTTTTCTTTAGCTATGCTGTCCTTAGCCTCATTAGCTCCATGCAGAATATGCATGAAAAACATTATAGCCGCTAAACCATATCATGAATCTCCTTAATAAATGAGGGGAAGAAGAGAAAAGGAGGAAGAGGATAAAAAAGTGAAGTTGAAATGACAGAAAGGAAGAAAGAGAATAATGAAGAAGACTAACAAAGAAAAGGATGAAGAAGAGGAAGGAGAAATGTATGACAAGTCACAAGTGACAATGGCACAATGGAAGGTGCTCACTGTTGCAACCTCTAGGTCATATGTTTGTTTGCATGAGGGGAGGAGTGGAGTAAAATAAAGGGTCAAATCAAGAGTAAATGAAAGAGGAGGGGTTAAAAGCCATTAAATGACAAAATGCTACTCCTTCCATTTTTCTTAATTTGATTCTTTATTTTCCTCCACTCCTCCCCTCATGCAAAAAAGCATGCCCAGATTGTGGGTTCAAATCATGTTTCCTACAGTGAAAAAAGGTACAAAAGAGAAAGAGTGGTATACTGTACACAATGAGCCCAACTCAGCAGGTGCATTTTGCATGCCTCCCTCAAAACAACAACAACAAACACCAACCCACACTCCCACCCACACCATGTAATTGGCTAAATTCAACTGAGATGGACCATTTTTAGGCATTATATGCTTAAGAAACTATCTGTAAATGAGAAAGCTTGTAAAAGATGTTATTGAGTGACAAGAACCCATAGCACAGTTGGAACATACTCAATGTTCCAACCAGAAGTTTGTGGGTTCCAGTCACTCACCATTAAAAAAAGAAAAAAAAGATGTCGGAGTATCCACGACCAAGAAAAGCTCATCATTATCTGAATTAATTGATCACAAAATGGGACTTCCAAACACGAACAGAATGATTGAAACCTAAACCCAGTTTCTAGTGGAGTTGGTCTAGTGTTTATTTATTTGAAATCAGAAGTGATAAGTTTTGAAACCTTATTATCGAACTCACATCTTCTTTTGGCTATTCGTAAATCGTTTCATTAGAGCTGTTTGACATATGTTGAAATGCCTGCATGAAAGAAATTCAAAGAATCTTGGGGTAGCTTGGTGGTTCATTTTTTCATTTATCCTGAATCTTGGGTCTCGTGCCGGGTTCAACATCTCACACCATGGATAAAGTATTTTTCAAAAAGACCATGGTTAGAGAATCGTAACCGGTTGATTAATGTTAATATATGGTTAAAGAAATACATCTATGGTCCACATTCAATGGAAAGTTACAGTATATTGGATTTGCATATGGCTTTCCCCCCTAGTATATTTGAATTCAGTAGCCTATGGACGTTGGATCACCAAACAACACCTGCAGATGATATTTGTTATATGCATATCCTACCATTGAAGATCATGTAATGTCAAGTTCATCCAGTTTTAAGTGGGGAAAAAAATAGTTCATCCTGTTCTCTACATGTGTTGCATGCTATGATACCCAGATATGGCATTTTACCCATGGTGTCCATGTCGACACGGTCCAATATGGATGGGGTAGGGGATATGGCAAGATATGGCTGGGATATGGTACAAAAATTTAGGATACGACATTCTCCAAAATTTTAGGGCGTCGTTCCAAAATGAGGGTTTAAAAAAAGGGGAGAGGGGTTGGAGGGGAGCATTGCTTCTTCTCAGTTCTGTGTAGCAAAAGAAAAGGGAAAAAAAAAAAAAGAAATAAAGAAAGAAAGAAGGGGAGAGAGAGAGGGTGAGGGAATGCATACCTCTTTGTGCCATCAGCTCTGCCGTCCGTCAATGTGTTGCTACTCTCCTCATCGCCGGTGCCATTGCCGTCATCGCCATTGCCGCTCCTCTTCTTCTCATCCTCCTCCTCGCTCTCTCTCTCTCTCTCTCTCTCTCTGAAAAGTCAATAAGAGTCTGTGTCGAAGCATCTCAGCAAACACAACTTAATAAGGAGCATTTTCCCTTTCCGAGCCAATGTCTTTTCTTTTATTTCAAAAGTGTCCTTTGCCTTTTGGCCCATCTTCTTTTCTTTTCTTCATAAAAGCCCCATTGTGTAGTAGATATATATATATACAAAAAAAATTTGAAAAGATAAATATATTTTCATATAAGCCCCTTTTCCAAATTTGTATATAAAACAAAATACTTTAATATTTTTTTATTGTGGATCCACAATGAGCTCACGTATTAAAATTTTAACCTGTATAAAATAAATGTCCTATTAATTAATGAGCCCTAGCCAAATTTAACTTGACTATTTTTTAATGCGTACTGGCGTACCCGTATCCGTGTCATGACTTTTTGAAGCTGGCGTATTGAACCCCCATTCCCCTTGTCCATGTCTGAGCATCATAGGTTGCATGTTTATCGAGTATTGTTGCTGTTATCACATTTTAGATTATTCTGTCTTTCGTTTGTTGATTTGTTTCGTAAAGAAAAGAGATAGATGCATCTTTATTTATTTATTTTTATAGCGATAATATTTTATTTCACTAGAAAAATACAACAAGAAGGACGAGCCAGGAAAATCACTTAGACCAAACCGGAAACAGGGTAAGCAAAATAAATAAATAGAACAGTAGATATCAAAGGAAATAGAAGAGTGAAAAACTCCATCCTTAGCAAGACTGTTTGCCATGACTTTAGCCTCTTTAGGATTATGATGAAATAAGGCTCCAAGTTGATTAAAAATATCCTACACTTCCTCCACCAAATCCGCCAATACACAATCCCAAATCACTCCACCAATACCACCCTTTAGGGCCCGTTTGGCACTTTACTAATACAATCAAAGTCAAGTAAAGCCTCCATTTTCCAGACAAGATATCACATCAAATGCACTTTATTAAAAAATCCCTCCATTTTTTCCATACAAAAAGTCAAAAAGCAACTACCTTTATCCACTAAAATACAAAAAAACTATAATTTTTCATGCACAAAGTCAAAAAGATTCAATAACAAACAACTAAAAACAAAATACCATCATAACCCACTTATATTTTATTCTTTCTTCAAAATCAACTTGACTTGACTTGACTATATTAGTAGAGTTACCAAACTGGCCCTACGAAGAGCATGAATATAGCTACCATCAAAGAACTCCGCGCGGGAACGGGGGGGGGGCATGAATATAGCTACCATCAAAGAACTCGCGCGGGAATGCTGGGGGGGTTGGGGTGGGGGGGGTGGATTGTGTGGGGTAATCCAGAGTACATAAAATCTTGCCACGAGCAAACTTATAACCCAGATGCCTTTGAAGAAAAAAATCTTCAACAGTCTTAGGCAAGATCCAATCCACATCGAACATTTTAATAAAAATTATCCACACTCTATGAGCTAAACGACAATAGATCGACAAGTGATGCACTGTTTCCTCATCTTTTAGACACAAATGACAGCCATTAACTATGTGTAAATTGCCTTTCTCAGATTTGATCACAGGTGAAGTTTCAACAATCAAAGGTTTTCATTTACCGTTGGTTTAGAGAAGAAACTCACTAGTCAATAATAATATTTTTTCAGCCAGAAAGTGTCAGGCATGCAGCCTCATCTCCTGTTTTATTCAACGGAAAACTATGGGCCAAAATATGAAATCCTAATCATCAATCTAATCTGCTAATGGTCAGAATTTACAATTGACACCATTATAGACCATATCAAAGTTGGAACCCCAAATAACAAATATCCATTCATTTGCGCTTCGTTTTCTCTGCATGGTGTATCCAAATAGGAGAAGGAAACTGCATATGAACTTGTATTGGAGTTTAAAGAGTGAAAAAAAGAGAAATTAACCCCTCCCATTCTCCTCCTCCCCTCTACACACACCCCCACCCAAAAAAAAAAAAAGAAGACACACAATGTCCAAACCCTAAAAGAAAAAGAACAAATCCTAAAAAATAGGATAACAGATGCCCTTATTTTAATATATGAGTTCTGGTGATAGAAGAGTATTCATGCATGTGTTTTTCAAAATTCAAGTAGCTTCTAATGAACTCTTAACCAACCTAAGAGTCTAGATATCAAATCTAAGCCAGCCAACCTTATGGGAGAAAGCAAGAATATTAAATATGGTTACCTTCAAATAAATCTAAACTCTGGGCTCCTTTTGCCCAATTAGAAGATCCCCCATCTCCTCAAGATGGACAATAGGCTCTTGGTCTTCATCACCATCTTTTCCGTTTACACTAATATATTATTGGTCAATGGTCCATCTTCGGCAATTACCAAGGAAAATGTTTGGAAGTCCTTTCTTTTCATCTCCTAATGGGATTTTATCATTATTATTTTGGACTTTTCAGGGAAAAATGTTTTGGGGTTTGAATAATAATTCTTTAATATGTTTTTAGCATTTTCTATACAGTTTTTTAGTTGCAACTCTATTCATTGTTCAATCTAGAATTCAGCCCAATTAGATCAAAGAAATGATCCCATTCTGTCAGTAAGTATTAGTATGGTGCTGATTGCAACTTACACTCGATTTAGCCTGTGCTTGGTCCACCTTTTCTTGATCTCATATAATACACTACCCTTGGTTTAGGCAATTATCCAAATCTCAGTCCAACTGGAGCAATATTCACTGTTTGATTGATTGTCAGCAGCAAAGCCTTGTCCCAACTATGGTGAGGTCCGCTTTCATGTTATAGCTCTGAAAAAAGTTTTACACAAGCTGTTAATCTACCTGATGCAACCCTCCTCTATCCAGGCTTGGCATAGTTGTTACAACCGTCAGATAGATTTTGGGCAGAAAATACCATATTCATTTTGCACATTATTGATCTGATAGTGAATGTTGCTCTATTTAAAGTGAGATTTGGGAGAATTCCTGCGAAGAGGGTGGTGCTTGTGAGAGTTAGGAACCCTCTTACACGAGTTAAATGAAGTGATAGCTACTTTCAGTGTAAGATCATTTCTCTTTAGATAATATTTTAGTGTGCATCTACATATTTCTGCACCTTCAATGTGGTATTTGTTCTTCCATTGTCCTTGCCTAGAAATAAGTTGACGCATGTGGGTACTGGGTAGGGGAAACAATTCCAAGCTGAAGCTTAGGGATAGGAATCCATGGGATCCCAATGTCTTGGCCTCACACCAAAGACACAATGAGTGAAAAACTCAACCGAGAAATTTTATTAAGGAGGGATTACAATTCTTTATACAGACTCATACCCTAATTAATTTGGAAACAATTCTAATTAAAGTCTAAAGCAAATAAGATCCTCTACCATAAAACATTCTAAATATTCTGATGTTTATCCCTAAAATTCTACTATTAGTAGGAAATGGAAATAAGACTGCATGTTGCATGATTTGGATGTCTCCTTTAGCCTTAATGGGCTTGGGCCCTTGGCTGAAACATTTGGGCTTGTGGCTGGGCCCAATGGGCTGGCAGACCTCGGGTCTTGCCTGCATCATAATTCATAAGTACTAATGCCGAAAAATGTTTTAGTTGCTATGTGAAAAATGCTTCTGATAAGCATATAGTTTAGATCCTAAGCAACATTTAGAATTCTTTATTAGTATAAGCCCTTATTTTTTCATTATCAATCATTGTTGCAACTACTGTAGCCTTGGGACCTTGATTTGCACTATCATTAACTTTACATCCTTTACATCTAACTTATTTTTTCCCTTCCCTCCACAGCAGCATCCACCTTGATTTCTTGCCTGCCATTGTTTGGTGTTGTTTTTCTTGATTATTCTTCAGCTATGGTGCACTCTGATACTGATGCTTTTTTATCTATATATTTTTATGCTAGTTGGTAATGGTTGTTGATGCACGGGATCCATTGTTTTACCGATGTCCTGATCTTGAGGTACACTCTATTTATTTCGTCGACTTTTATTTTTATTATTTTTGGAAGATTCTGTTGTATTTGATTTAACTGAGTATATCAAATAGATGTGCCTTTCTAATTCTATACTAAACAATTTACAATATAGTTCTATCCATAGCAATTTACAATATGCTGATCAGTTTGTGGTCCCAATCTTTTAATATAACATGCACTCCCGTGAATATAAATATACATATGCAAACTTCACTCCAATTGGAATGACATATGGTCTTGGTATGTAGAAGAGTTCTACTTGATAGTTGACATCAGTTTTTTTGTCTGTTGGTCAATCCAACAGTGTGCATCACTCCAACTGAAGTTGGGCAAGTGCCTTCGCTATGGATGCCTTGTATCAAGTGAAGGTGGGCCCTATGTGGGTCAGAAGAAGGTGGTAGCATGAACTCCCATGCTGCCATCAGTTTATGAACATCTTTAGTAGATCAATTATGTAAGTTATATGCAATTGGGATATGTAATTCTAACTTGATTGTTTGAACTTCAAATTGTTAAACCCCGAGGGGTAGCTCAGTTGGCCTAGGACCACGGTTTGCACCTAGAGGTTGAGGGTTCAAAACTGTGCTACCACACTGTGGCCACATGGGATTTACCCGGCTCCTCCTGGGCCCGTAGGGATTAGTTTGGCCCAAAGGGCTAAGACGCCCACTTTATAAAAAAAAAAAAAAAAAAAATCCTTCAAATTGTGATTTTTTTTTTTTTTTTTTAAATCTTTGGTAGCACCTTGGTCCACCATGTGCCCTAATAACACGTTGTTAACCCATGCTTGGGGAATTTTCATCCAAGAGTGGACCACATTCCTTTCTTTTCATATTCCAACTTGTGGGCTGAAATTTTTCACCCATGATATATTCCTGACTGAATGATGTTATGGAATTTTCAGGGTAGCCATTTCAGAGAATGAGATAATTGGATGAAAATGGTTATTAACCTCCTGAGCCAAGAGCTAAATACTATGTTATAAGCTTTTGTCTTTTTTCACAGTAGATATTTTTCTTTGGATATAAGTTAAAAGAAAAAAGAAAGAAAAAATCATATCTGAATAAGAATTTGCACGCCTTTTGTGCTGTGTGCTGGGTGAATGTACACAACTTAGAACTAAGAAAAGCATATTATCATCAGTCTCATTTATTTATTTGAATGCACACACCCTTTTTATTTATTTATTAATTCTTTTGATACATTACAATACAACAAATTCACTGAAGAAGAAAAAGAAACATTACTTACCCCCACTATATAGAAAGCAGAGATGAGAGAACAAAAAAGCCATGGTAAGAGCCCATAGCACAGCTGGAAGGTGTTTATTGTGAAATCCTTGAGTTTGTGGCTAGCAGTCCTGTTATCCATCACCTGGGAAAAAAATATAAGCCAAAAGAATCTGTATCGAGTATTCTGATGGAAAAAAAAAAATTAATTATCTTTCTCCTTGGAAACATTTTTCTATTTCTCACCAAGACAGAAGTGCCACTCGCACGTCAAGATGCTACCTGTGACGTGAATTTCCTTCATGAAAACAATTTGATATTCTCAAAACATATTTTCAGCGAACCTGGGAATGGACAAGCACTCAAATTTTTATAATTTTATTTTGTTGAGCTGGAATCTAACCTGTGGCACTCATAGTTGTGAAAACAGAGCTGGAATATTACGAAGGCATGCAGATGTACTGGAAAATTTTGCTGCTTTACGATAAAAGTCACTAATCTTGTTTACTTGATGGGAAACATTGATTCTTGAAATTTGGAATGACTTCATTTTTTCTTGAAATATTAGGCATATGCACAGGAGATTGATGAACACAAGCAAACATTGCTCCTTGTTAACAAGGCTGATCTTTTGCCTTTCCATGTCAGGTTAGAACCTACGTTGTTCTCTTCCATCCAGACCAACCCAACACTGAATTTTTGTTTCTCTGCCTTAACATGTTTTTTCAAAACTTGGACTCTGCAGGCAAAGCTGGGCAAACTACTTCCAACATCATGGTATTCTATATGTATTTTGGTCTGCAAAAGCAGCTTCTGCTGCTCTTGAGGGCAAGAAGTTGATAAGCAGCCCTTGGGTAAAGCAGAACAAACTGCAAGATTTGAATCTCTCAAATGAAGATACTAAAATTTATGGAAGGGATGAGCTCTTGGCTCGCTTGCAGTCAGAGGCAGAATCCATTGTATCAAGGAGGGATTTGGACTGTAAGGATAAGGGACTACATTCTCCCATTGGCAGTGCCAGTAGCCAGGCAGCCAAGCATGTCATTGTGGGATTTGTTGGCTATCCCAATGTTGGCAAGAGCTCAACCATCAATGCATTGGTGGGTGAGAAACGAACGGGGGTCACTTCAACTCCAGGGAAAACGAAACATTTTCAGACACTGATAATATCTGATGAGCTAGTACTTTGTGACTGCCCGGGTTTGGTATTCCCCTCCTTTTCTAGCTCGAGATATGAAATGATTGCATCTGGTGTGTTACCCATCGACAGGATGACTGAACACAGGGAGGCTGTGCAGGTTGTTGCCAATCGGGTTCCTAGGCACATCTTGGAAGGTGTCTATAACATCACTTTGCCTAAACCGAAGCCATATGAATCACAATCTAGACCCCCTCTGGCTTCAGAATTGCTGAGAGTTTACTGTTCATCTCGTGGTTATGTCAGTTCTAGTGGCCTGCCGGATGAAACCAGAGCCTCCCGTCAGATTTTGAAAGATTACATTGATGGCAAACTGACGCACTTTGAAATGCCTCCAGAAATAATGTCCGAGGACGGAGATGGGGAAGTAGAGGAAGACGAGCATGGGCTGGAGGGTGCTTGTGGGTCAGATATTTCTGATGTTGATGAACAGGTATCTTGTGAGGTTGACGGTGCAGGTGGAACTGACCTACGGTATGTGTTGAATGACCTTAATTCATTTGATGCTGCCAATGGGCTGTCCTCAACTGCTACCTCTCTTGCTGCTAAGAAGAAGTTGTCAGCTTCCACATCCTATAAGCATCACAGGAAGCCTCAGAGGAAGAAAGACCGCTCCTGGAGGGTGAAGAATGATGGCGATGATGGAATGCCAGTGGTGAGAGCATTTCAGAAGCAGGTAAACTTGGGACCTGTAGCAGCTAGTTGATGGCACTTACACGGCTAAGATCCTGTAAACTTGGGACCTGTAGCAGTTTCAGTTGGGATCGTGTGTGTGATGTTACAGATGTTGCGGCGACAGGTTCGATCCCATGCGTATTCTATATTTATACATGTTTTCTCGGCTTGCTTTTTATGGTTGGGGTTAGCCTATGTAACCTAGTTACTCTCTTGCATTTTTGTATGTATAGATTGTTAGCTGAAGCTACAAATGTCAGTGTTGGTTATAAAGAGTACTTCCCCTTTCCTTCGTTTTAGTGGAGAACATTAATATGAAGTTTTTAGATCTCAAAAAAGGGAGGCATGATGTACTGTTTGGACCTCCAGCTGGGGTCCCACTAGCACTTGGCCAAGTATGTATGGTGATTGGAACCTCGTTGGAATTATAGATAAATCTCCATCGTGGATTTCTTATCTGCATTTTAATGTTAGTTTTGACTATAGGATAAAAAGGTGGTGCTTTCCCCCATGGAACTGCATTTGGTAGAATAGTTATATATTGAATGATTGCATTGTTGAATGATTGGAATGCACTGTAATCTTTTCCGCTGGCGATATTTATGGGCACAGTGCGCGCGCAGACGCGCATGCCACACACAAGCAGACGAACTACCCCCACTCACCTTGCATGCACGCGCGCACGCCCCACACACACTGGATGCGGACACACCCGTCCACCCCGTGTGCATATGCTGAAACTACACGCACATGTTCCCATAAGTGCCCACATCAGCACACATGCATTCTATTTATCTCACTAGCAACAAACGCCCAAAAATAAAAAAATATATTAAAATTTTAAGAATTATTTTAAAATATTGTTAAGATAAAATAAGTCTAAAAAGAAAGAAATTTATTTATTATCTTTGAATATTAGAATCTTTTAACATGTAATGAAAATAAATATAAAATGAAGTAAATTTACAAAACATAATGACCTCTTGAATTTAAATGCATTGACCATTACACAAGTATGAATGCGTGTCTATATAGGGGTAGTTCTCATGAGCAAAAGTTTAGGTTAAGGTAAGCTCAAGTTTGTGGTAGGGCCCACCTGGCGAGCTACATAGGGGTGGTGATGGGGAAATTTCAAGGACTCCTGGGACCCTTCTCTTTGCAAAAAAATTAGTTCCAAGCATGGTTTCTACCATCTCCATCTAGACTCAAAAGTTAAATGGTCATCAATTCATTTGGATTGGTACACAGTCGGATTGCTCAATAAGTATAATGAAATATGTGATTCTTTTTTAAAATATTATTGGAAAACAACAGATTTTATAGAGATAAATAAGTAGTTTATATTATATATATAACCTTAATAAAAAAGAAAAAATAACTTCGTGGGGTCATATGATGTAACATCTAACAGTGAGCCTCATATTCAAATTCCTTCAAGGTGCGTCCAATTGGTCAGTGGGACCTTGCTGATATATTATTCCGAGGATCCTTAGTGGGGTCACATGATGTAACATCTACAGATAGGCTCATATCCAAATATATAAATGTGTGTCCAATTGAACATGTGGACATTATGCCCTTGTTGATGTGGTTTTCCAAGAAGCATTGGTGGGGTCATATGATGTAATATTTAAAAATGAGCATCTTATCATAATTCATTAAAGTGCATCATGATGTGTTTAAAGGTGCATCGTCTACAACAATTATTAAAGGCAGGTCTCATATCAACCATTATACTGTTTCATGTATATATAATTAGAAATGAAATGTATTATGGGTATTGATTTTGATATTCCATTGGCTCTATTTAAATGCCATGTAGTCTACAAGATCATTTGTTTAGCTCGGGGCAAAAATAAGATATTACATTTTGAATTTATGAGATATCAAAATTAATTATAAACATATAAGAATATATTCATACATATTTAGATAAAAAACAGTCAACACATCTTGAATCACAAATATAAGTGGTCAACATCAACAATAAACTATTATAAAGATAAAGCTAAAAAAATCCATTCAACAAAAATATAAAAATAATAATAACAACAATAATTACTAAAGAAGATATAGAAAAGCGAATTTTGTTAATATATATAATATTAGTAATAAGAAATGGACTCAAGTTTTTGTTACTCATTGATAATTTTAGAGCCCAATAAAACAAAGCCACTCCATTTGGACTTTGTGCAACAAGAGGATTCTAGTTTATGCAGATTTTTATTTCCTCATGAGAATAGAATTTTGTATTTTCGTAGAAAATCAAAGAACTCTTTATTAAGGAAAAATGATTTATTTTTTTCTTTTATGCAAGAAAAATATATCACACCAAACAACATAATATTGTTAACATAGAAAATCATAAAAATGTGCAATCCTCTTGTTGAACAAATGTACCATTTTTTTTTATTTTCACATACGCCAATAGTCATTTCAATCTCTCCGTACAAATTTCTTCTATACTCCTTTGAAGTAGCACCAATACCTTTTAGAACTGATCAAACTATTTTTTAGCTCTAGATTTAAAAAAAAAAATGTATAAACATCTTAACTTTAAAAGTTATAAATTATGTGACTTTAAAACTACATGCTAGTGTTATTTGATCCCAGTAATAATTGGCCCACCTTGGATCAATGTATATATCTCTTAATTTGAGTCCATGTGGGCCAACAGAAGTGTAATTTATAATAGGCCAAACCTAGGGTCATATGTCTATATAATCAGATTAGAAAAGAATGCTTATAAGATTCAACCAAAAAAACTCCAACCTCAAAACATTTTTATCACAAGCCCATCCATGAGGTGGTCTACTAGAAGGTCGGGTCTGATTTTCGTTCACATGTGACAATCTCTGAATAGAGTAGAGCTGTATTTAGAAACTAAAAGAAAATGACATTTTTAATGAAAATGGGTAATTAGCCAATAGTCCCCGAGTACGGTCTTCTAAGGCATTAAGGACAACAACTTTTTCTCTAGTGTCTATAGTCTTGACAGCTGGAGATATTTTGGTGACAGGTCCCTAATATGTCACGTCATATATTTTCATGACTAATTTGCCCCTTTCAACCATCATTCCTAGGCCAATTTATCTCTTATTCTCTGTTGTGCCGAAGAACTCATTCCTTCTTCTTATCTCTCATTTTCCATTTTTCGTTCCTTTCCATGGTTGTGGAGTAACGCTGCAGAGCACCTTCTGTCGTCACCATGACTTCCGATTCTCTCTCTTTCTTTTCTTCAAAGATAAAAACGGTTTTACTTAATCTTACTCTTTTATCTGAAGTCTCTTCCAAATCTATCTCTCTCTACAACTTATTTGAAAGAGAGCAATTTGGTCTTTTTCTTGTTTTCCCTCTCTTTTCTCGATTGGATCGCGGTCATCAAGTGTCTTGTTTTGGATTTCAATTTCTATTAGAATCTGATTTTTCGTATTCTGACTTTTGGTGTCGCCGAGCTCAAATAAATTTTCCAGAATCTCTGATAAACTAGACAAAAACTCAGATAAATTTGTCAAAACTCAGACGTCTAAGTTTTGGCAAATTTATCTGAGTTTTTGGCAAAACTCGGACAAATTTATCTGAGTTTTGAACAATATTTGCTCATCAGCTACCTCTAACCTCTCTCCAAACCCATGAGACACTGTAAGCTAGAGAGTGTCTCCAAATGGGCGGCTTTCTTTGAAAGCAGCTTGAAATATCATCAAGTTTAGAGTTTGCAAACTGGACTGGGCTAGTATGATCTAGAATGGTATCTCCCTCCACAAAATCAGCTGCTTTGGGTGGCGTTTGATGCATAAAAAAAAATCCAACCGAAATCCGCTTGAAGCACCTGGGGTTTTCCTTAACCTCCAGATGTAACTTCTGCTACAAAGAGGAAGACTTAACAACTCATCTTTTTTCTCCTACAAGCAAGACAAATCACTTTGACTTTAGTTATTCAAATCTGTAAGTCTCCAGCCTCCTTTCATTATCATTTCACATCATTACAAAAAAGCGACACAAATTTATCCGAGCAGAAAAATTAAATAACAAACTCAGAAAAACAGGAAATTTATCTGAGTTTTCTGAAAACGTATGTTAACTTCTGGTTAAACCCATTTGGCAAATTTATCTGAGTTTTATCTAAGTTTTACCAAAACTCAGATAAATTTGTCTGAATTCTGCTGTTGACGTGTATAGGGGTTTTTTTTGTCTTTTTCACTGCATCATTTTTATGAGAGGACTGCCGTCGGTACGATAAAATATCGTGGACCTTAGGCTATAAAAGCAAATGATGAGGGACCTTCACCCAAATGCCCCTTTTATTATTGTGAATTGTAGAAAGGTGGGCCCTCAATAAAAAAAATAAAACGATGACAATCTTGAAAAGATGGAAGATAGATGGTGTTTAGAGAAAGAACTGTAGCAAAATAGATAGATTTTAGGAGATATTGATTGAAAGACTTTATGAGATAAAGGATATGGATAAAGAGATTTTTTTGGAGAAAAAATTGTGGCATGCGATGACATGGCACCTTAAAGCACTCAATGTTTTTTCTCCATATTTATTTAAAAGGAGAATGATTCGGTTGCTGAGGTAGCACCCATCGGCCCACCTCCCCCTTTGCTTTAATATATATATATATATATATATATATATAGTTGGCAAGCTTTTTCTTTCTACACTTGGAACCATAGTCTTCCCATTACAAGGGGCAAAGGCTCCAGGGCTTGGCAGGAGATACCCTAGGTTATAAAAAAGGAAAAAAAAATCTTTTTGTTTGAATGACAACGTATGGGATTTTACCTTACGATGGAGTACGGAATTTTCCTAAATAAGGATGAAGTTGATGGTGAATGAAATGTAAGCTAGATTCATGGTAATAGAAGATTTAAGATCATGGTCTACATTTTGTTTTTTGCTACACGGGCCTGCTGGTCATCGACTGATAATTTAACCTGAGGTCCCATGGATCGTTACTGGGCATGCGTGTGAAACTAAAGATGCTAACCCAACTATAATAAAGATGCTAACACCACTATAACCATGAGTGTGTTTGTGATCATGGTCTATATTTGGACTGATGCAAACACAATATATAATATAAAAATTGTAAATCTTAAATCGATCCATTGAAAAATAGAGATCCAAGTCAACTAGGCTGCAGTTTCACATTGCTGAATGGAATGGATCATGCCTATATGAAGCTAATTATAAGATCTAGGGTCAAGGTCTAAGGTGAGCCAAGACTTTGCTCAACTTTTCTCTTGGAGTCTGATTTGGTCTTAAAGACCCATTTCGCTTAGAGCTTTAGAATTTTTTAGTAATTTAATGAGATCCCAAATTCCATTGGCATCTAGGATCATATCTCATCTTTTATGGCATCTATTAATTTTAAATGTAAGTGGATCATCTTTGACCCCAAAGTCAAAGTCAAATCTCTATAAGTAAACTATATAGTAATCTGGGATTGCAAATCTTTGACCTCAAGTCTCCTGGTTCAACCATATGTGGAGCCACATTTTCAACATCAAGAACAACTTCTACTTGGAGTGGTGTGGATGTGGTAGGCTGTTGTTGTTCCATCATATCATATCATAGTAAATGGTGTCTTGTGGAATGACAGTACACTCTAATGCAACAGACAGTACACTCTAATGCAACAGGTACTAATTATGATACTTGCTGCCCTTCAAATGCCACATTTTGTGGGTGTCCTATTCCCACTTTTTTCACCATCTCTAACAATCTGATATTTTCGGTTCTACCATCTCATGGTGAAATGAGCTGGATGGTAAAATCCATACCATTACACTACTTTGGATAACCAATAAAGTACACAGTAATAATTCTAGGGTCTATCCACGTTTCATGTGGGTTTTAAATTTTGACATCTGCTTTAGATTTGGGAAAAGGTAAGTTACTGAGATTACTTATCATTATATTTGTAAATGTTCTATTATCCTCACAACCACTACATTCTACTGAGGCATTCCCATCATTGTAATTTGAGGTGATTTATTGGGAGCCATGCAATTGGACTCTGATTTTGCCTTGTTTCATCATATCTACCATAAAATTCACCACCAGTATTGGATTTCACAACCTTAAGTTTTCTATCAAACTTATATTTTGATTCTACTTTATAGAATTGAAAATTTTTTTAAATGCTTCAGGATTTTATGTAATAGATAGAAATGTCCATAGAGTGAGAAATAATCGATAAAGGTGACAAATTATTTTTGATCGCCACTAAAATAAGGATCATGAAGATGTCTACACACTAACACACATATACAGTTCATCATCGTCATCATCAAAGCCCTTGTCCCAATTATATTGCTGTGGGGCTACATGAATTTTGCTTCTCCATTTCGATCTATCCTGAGCTAAATCTTACTATCGGTCCTACGTCCGAGTAAAGAAGGAGGGTTGCGTTATGTAGGTTGACAACGAAACTAAGATTTTATCACAACGATAAATATGTGTGTGTGTGTGGATTAATTCTAGAAGTCCAAAACTCCTCATGACACTTTTCGCGTTTAAAGTTTTTAGTTCTCCTTTGATGCAACTTAGGTAGATATTGAAGCTTGTAGAGTTGAGCGTTTTTAAAACCCCTTCATTTATTGATCTTTTAAAATCTCACTTTTGAGATAAGTCCTAATCTTCTACGCTACCATCACAACCAATGCATATATGGTGGGCCCCATGACATTATTTGGCAAAACCATTTTCCCCAAAAACCCTAGTAGTTTGTAAGAGTGAGCTCTAAGCTCCCTTTTTTAGTGGGTTGGCTTTATGAGAGGACTTGAGGGCTAGAGTACCAAGCTCCAAATATGGTTTTCTCCAAGAGCTTTTTGTATATACCATACTAAGGTTTGTAGGATTTGTAAATAGACCCTTGAGATTTTAGTATTTGTAAATAGACCTCTGTATTTTCATTTTAATATCTTCTGTGTCCCAAAATCAATAGTCTTCCAAACCACCATAGGATTTTAGAGTGAAATGACAGTTTTGTCCATCTCTTTTCTCCTTGTATGCATAATTTCAAAAGCTTAATTGGTCTCAATTTTTTTTAATAAAACATGTAACATTAACAATTACACTTAGTGTGAGAATAACCCTATATAAATTTATTTTTTAAATCAATACAAGGCTCATTTCATTAAATCTAAATTGATCATGACGACAATCAACACCTGTACTTATAACCGATTTTAATTTATGAAAGTTTAAAAATACATGATTATGCTCCATTTGTAGGTGGTGTAAAAAAATATAGGGGGGATGGGCAAATGTAAAAAAAAATAACTTTTAGAATTTATCAATGGGGTGGTGTTTAGCTCTATGTAAAAGAAATGTTGGGGGATGGAAAAATATGAAAAAAAAAAAAAAAACATATTAGTTTTTAGAATTTGCGGAGAGGGGAGACATTTTAGACTTTTCTCAAATATGAGTGGGGGCTTCAATCCCCAAGCCGTTGTACCCGGGCTCCACCCATAGTCATGCGCATGATAGAGTTATTGAGAGAAACCATTGAGACTTTAAATAAAATAATAGTATTTTTATAAATAATACTGTTTTTTTTGAATGGTCGTAAGGGCAAAGCTGTCATTTATATGAAAATCCAACACAAATCTCATGGTGGCTGCCCATTCTTGTTACCAATATTGATTTTGGAGATAGGAAATGTATTAAAAAGAAAAGACAAGGTCCTATTTATAAATACTAAAACCTGGGCGTATTTGCAAAAAGCTCTTTCTCCAAAAACATCAAAGCCAAGTGAACACTTGTAATTAATGTGATATGCATGTGTTTTATGTTCGATTCTAAGCGTATTTTATATAGAATATAAGGAAAGGAGCCATTTTTAATGGTTTAAGTTTTTAGTAGGTGGGCCCATGACATTATTGGTCGACCATCCTAACATCCTTTGGAAGAAAATTCTGACTTCGCCACTGCTAAGTTTCACCATCATATAATTAATCTCCTTACCAAAGGTGTTGGGATCTCTCTCTCTCTCTCTCCCACTCTCACTCTCATTCTCACTCTCTCATAGTTAGTTTTACCCGGGCACAAGCCAAACAATCTAAGTAAATAATGTAGTCATCTCGAGTGCTGCAAATGTTCTTGTGTTTGTAGAAAGCTGCTTAAACTTCTGAAGGCACCTCAAGGAGATGGAAGTAATCTTCAATACATGAGCAGCAGGATTCCTTGCATTGAGAAGATCATGCATGCTTTGAACCGAGAGCTTCAGGCCCGGAGAGAGGGATTTTTCATAATCTTCAGTAAGATAACATCTAAGTCAAAGGGAATCTAGGTCACATGCAATGGTAGCAAATCTAGGATTATCAGAACATCCTGAAAAAGATCAACCTCAACAATAGAAATACCATGCAAAAGACCATATGTGTCAAATCAAATAATACCCACTATGAATGAGATCTCTCTTTCTTTCTCATTTTAGGATTGTCAAACATCCTGAAAAAGATAAACCTCAACAATAGAAATACCATGCAAAGGATCATATGTGTCAAATCAATTAATACCCACTATAAATGGGATCTCTATTTCTTTCTCATGCTTCTACAAATTCTTATGTATTTTAATCTTTTAATACATGTGATGCATAAATGAGATGGGATAATGGTGTGTAAATAAAGTAATTTTCAACTTATTATTTACGCACATCGAGAATGAGAATGGTATGGAAATGAAGCTATTTCCAGCCTCTTATTATTATTATTATTATTTTTTGCTAACGAAGGTTTCCCAACCCTTTAGGCTGGACTAACCACTTCGGGCCTAGAGAGAAGCTGGGTAAAACCATTGTAGATCACAAGTGGTGGCACAAGTTGACTCAACATTCGGTTCTTGAAGAGGGGAAATCGGGGGTCAATACCTAGACCTCTAGCTCCGAAAGAGGGAAGAATAGTGGTCCCGACCACTCGGCCAACCCCTTAGGGTTCAGCCTCTTATTTACACATCTTAATAATTGGCAAACAATTATACACCTCCCTCTTGCAAAAAGCGTCACTACGACCCCTTCATGTCCTTGTGACCAGGTCACAAGTTTAAATAGCTCAATCACCTTTCATTTTGTTAAGTCTTATGGGCCCAAAATCCATGATCCGAACTATTCAATTTTTTTGTCAAGCCAATAAATCTCAATTCGCCAGTTTCATATATTAAATCTTCATAAATTTTAAATTTTTTGAGAAACTCACCAAAAAATGTCAACATATTGATATAATTTTTAACACTCTTGTGGGCCCCAAATCCATGATCTAAATTGTTCGATATTTTGATATAATATAAAAAAAACTGAATGGTTCCTCTAAATGTGTCTACGCATGTAGTGAATCGGGATCCTTTAAGGAGTCACAATCCACCCCCCCTTAGGGTTACACGTCCTTGTGCAGTAGCCTGCTAGCCCTCTTGGCCCGCCCACATGGAAACCCGCCCACTTGCACCAAACACTTGAACTAGTCGAGAGTCGACTATGATACCATTTATAACGCCCCATCCTATACGCATACATGATATTGTTCGCTTTGGAAAACAGGCCTCACGTTTTTATTTTTACTGGGCCTCAACCCACCAAAATGCCTCATGCAAGGTAAGGGCGTAAGCTCCACATATAATCTCATTCGCTTTCCTCTCTATAGTCGATATGGGACTCCGGGGCGTCACAGGGCAGCCCTTGCCCGTATGCATGGTTGGCTACCCACGTGCATGACAAGTTTTTATAAAAAAGTTAGATATTATATGATACCTTCTAAGTTATCAAAACAACTAATTTTTAGGTATGTAGATTATATTATAAACTAGGAGATAATATAGCACAGTCTTTGAAAATATATGATTTTCAAACACCCCCTAAATAACACTTAAATATATATCTATACACATATGTAAAACCCATTTTCCTATCTTACACTTAAATGGCAAAAGACCCCTAAATCCATGACTTCCTCTGTTTTCCCCCTTTCTATAGTTTTTTTCCTCCCCTAAAATCCTAAAATTGTTTCCACAAATGTAACCGTCTTCTTCCATCATTTCATCTCATGGTTCTCCTCTACATTGACAATCTCTCTCCTTAAAATCTCATTATCTTTCCATTTCTCCATTAGTTAACCCTAAAAAAATTACATTCAATTTCTAGGTTAGGGTCTTTCATTTCACTTCACTCCACTTTATTTTAAAAGCAAATTACCAAACGGGCCCTAAATGATTTTATCTATTGCACGTTATAATCTTGAGTTTTTTGTATACCCCCCCACCACTAAGGTTTGTAGGATTTGAAAATCGGCTTGTGAGGTCTTAGTATTTGTAAATAGGCCCTGCTTTTCTTTTTAATACCTTTTATGTCCCTAAAATCAATATTCCTAATAAGAATGGCTAGCCACCATGAGATTTGTATTGAGTTTTATATAAATGACAGCTTTGTTCTTACATCCATTATTTTATTTCATCAAGTCTCAATGTAACTCTCTCATGCACATGATTAAGGGTGGACTCAGGCACAAAGGTCTAAGTACGGAAACCCCCCACCCATATCTGAGACAAGTTTAAAATTCCCTCCCCCTTACAAATTCTAAAAATTAATATATATATATATATATATTTTACATTTGCCCATTTCCCCCAATATTTCTTTTACATAGAGCCAGACATCACCCCCCTTACAAATTCAAAAAAATAATATTTTTTTTTTTTTACATTTGCATGTTCCCATAATATTTCTTTTACACCCCCTAGACATGAAGCATAATCATGTATTTTGAGACTTTCATCAATTCAACGGTGGGTCATGTATAGATTGGATAATAATAACCGGTTATAAGTACAGTTTCTTGTTGTTGTCATGATCAATTTGGATTTAATTAAATGAGCCCTGAATTGATAAAAAAATTTTTTTATGTAATATAACATGCTTTATAAAAAACATTGAGTCCAAGCTTTTGAAATTATGCATATAAGGATAAAAGAGATGGATAAAAGTATCATTTTGCTCTAAAAACCTATGGTGGTTGGAAGCCTATTGATCTTGAGGATACAAAATGTATTAAAATGAAAATGCAGGGTCTTATTTGCAAATACTAAAACCTCAGGTGCCTATTTCCAAATCCTACAAACCTTAGCGGGGTATATACAAAAAGCTCTATAATCTTTCATGCTAGTTTGATTTTTCCACATCATATATCTTTTTTTTTTTTTTTTCTTCTTCTTCTCTTCATCCCAATTCACATACCAACTTGACCCAACTCGGCCGGGTTCGAGCTAACCAGAACATAGCCAAGTCGGGGCTAAGTCTGAGTTTAAGGTGTTCCCTAAATCTTACTCTAATTAGCATTAATTTTGAAGTGAGCCCCACACCTAAGTTCCACTTCCCTCGTTGGAGGGAAGCTTGAACCACAGAGACATTGAGAGGACTTATAGTCTTAGTGCCTATTTGGCATGTCTATTTTTAGCATCTTATTATCTTAAAGAGGATTCAAAATGCATTTAGAGCGTTTGGGAATTATTTTAGCATATATACTTCAATCCACATAAAGAGGAAAACCATCTATTTCACGCAGCAAGGAAAACGTCCCCACTTGAAATAGGTGAGTGTCTCGGAAGTGCAAAGAGATGGAATCCACTTTTTTCTTTCTTTTTTTCAAAACTGAGACCCTCAGTCATGATCCAAACCATTAGGAGTATTAAGAAGGCCAAAAACGGCCCATCAGTGAAATTTCAGCCATTGATATATCATAGATCTTGAGATTTTTGGAAAAAAAACGACATAGCCATTGATCTTAATTTTTGGACTTTAGTGCGGCCCGTAATCATGATCCAAACCGTTCGCCCTCTTCATAAAGCCAAAAATGGCTATGGGTTCAAAAATTAGTCTGTGATTGTTTGTGGATCTTGAGGAATTTCCTGAAAACTAATCCACCGTTGATGTCCTTGGCCAAACTTTGATGTCCTTGGCCAAACTAACTGGGTTTGGGGTGTCTGTACAAACAATCCATGTTGCCTCATTTTCTCTTCAATTATGGGGTCACAAATTGTAACCTGAACCATACAAACTCTTGGAAATACTAAGAGTAGCCACCATAAAAAAAATTCAACCGTTGATCTATTACGGATTTCAAGATATTTGTAAAAAAAAAAAAAGAAAAGAATTATTATATCAAAAATTTTGGAATTTGTGGGGCCTTATATTAAGGTCTGAACCGTTGATATATTTAGGAATACTAACAATGACCATGGGTTCAAAAATCAACCGTTGATTCCTTTGAATACAGAGAAATTTGTATAGAAATCATGCACAGTCAGTTTTAAAAAGTCTATTTCAATCCGCTTTTTTATCTAACCAAACAATCTATTTCAAAAGCATCTATTTCAAATAGGGACATTTGAAACATATATGTTTCATATAGATCTGTTTTATATGGATAAGATTTGCCAAACAAACCCTTAATTTAAAAACCATGATTGACCAGCCAACTCATCCACTTCTCTGCAAGTGATAAACATATAAAAGCCAAAATGATAGCTTTTGGTAGAAAATCCTTCAATGCTCCTAATCAATGTTTGTTTGATAGGGATTGTTTGATTGGTCTTTCTTTAAATACATGTTTCTTGTGTTAAAGATTAATAACGACATTGAAAGACATTTCTCTTTGATTGATGCAAATGGTAGGAAAAATCTAGTTCCTTTTGCCAATTTATGAGTGAAACCATGGGAGAAGATCTTATGTCTTTAAGAAATCGTCCCTGCCACATGGTAGTTTATTTATTGGGTCTCATTCAAAACCTCTTTACCCCATCTTTTTCTGGGAGAAGATCTTTTAACCTCTTTTGTGACTACATGTGACAGGGTAACACATGCTGAAAATTCCATTATGAGTCCCACATAGAAATAATTCAGACCGTTTAAAATGAATCACATACCCTCTAGGGATATATACTATAATTTTTTTAACTTAGGTGTGGGTGTAGGGAAAAGCAGTGGCATCGCTGTTGAAGTGAAATTAATCACATTTCCGTCATGTGTTCAATTGGACGATAGGGGTCATTCTTATTTAACTGAAAATTTAGGATATATCTTGAAAGGGAATAATATTCATCTTGAAAGGGAATAATATTCATCTTGAATGGTCCGAATTATCTCTATATGAGGCCCACAATGAAGTTCCCGACATGTATTACACGGTTCGTGTGTAATAGCTGCGATAGGGGATCAGGAAACTAAATGTTTATTTTAATTTTTTAAGCCGAGAAGGGCAAAATTGACTATTGGACAAGAAACTAAGCTTGAGTCCAGTCCACGGGTCAAGACACATGGCCCAAATCCTTTTCAACGTGGGTCAGGCCGGGCCGGCCCGGCCCATAGGAACCAACATCCTTGGCCCAAGTACAATACATTACCCAGGTGTAATAACTATTCTTCATCCCTCTCCAATGAACCTGGGAGAAACTCAGTATAACAGCTCCCTCAATTAAATTAATGGGTTTACACTTTAATAGACAGACTGGGGCTGCACATGGAGAGTTGATTGAGCCCTCACTCAGCATTTCTTGCATTGAAACATATAATAAATGCTTAAATACCCAATGAAGAGTCAAACCCTATATAGACTTTGTTAAATTTCAGACACAATGCTGCACCTATATTTCCTGGAAAGTGTCAAAATAAGCATAGCCCATAACTCTTCCTCCTTGTCAATTAATATGTTATTTGATTTTGGAACATTCTAACACCTTATCATAGGAATCCACAGACAATTTAAGGCACCACTCTTGCCAACTGTCTTTACCAAGATGTCCACCCCCTTCATTTTATTTTACTCTTTTACAACACATATATGGCAGATTCTCCCAAACACCCACTTTAGTGGGATTCCTTTTACATTTATAAAACATGGTCTATTTTGATTGATTCAATCCCTTCACACACCTTACACCCACCACTCTCCTTGAGTTGATACTTGTCCTAATTTGACAATGATATGGACATTAGCCACTATTGCATTCTATCACAATATATTCACATAGTACATACACATTAAACTTCAAAGATCTAAAATGGATGACAATTGTGCTCGATTAGTATTGCACCCTGTGCACGCCTCTATAATCCATACTTAAAAACTTATTTTTTCGACCTTCATTTGATTGTCATGCATCCAGATAAGCTTCATAAGAGGTGGATATCTTTTAAGGAAAATATGTGGGCCTAATACTGCACCAATGGACAAGACTCTGCTATTGGAGAATCTTTTTATCACCACTTAGACGTTGACACGTGCTGACATGTTGGGTTTCTAATGGGTGGCAAGCACATGAAGGTATAACCACAAACCCAAACAAAGCTATATTTTACATTTTACTTGTGCAACCATTCAAGGTCGTTTGACTTTGGAAGTAATCCAACATGGATCTTATTGATCCTTGTCATACCTACCAATGTTGTGTGTGTGTGTGTGAGAGAGAGAGAGAGAGAGGGGTCTATTAATCATGCTATGCATGTTTTGCTCATTTAACAATTGGATTAGCAGTTTAAGATCCAACGATGCCTGGACTGCAGATGGATTGAATGCTTAGAATTTCATGAAATGATGTTTTACATATGCTTAGGTCAATAGTTGATGCGACTCTGGTTAAAGTGAAATGTGAGTAGGATCTTATATTGAATAATGATTCTTAAAACTCCTAATTAAAGTGAAATTTCATCAGTGCATATGTAAACACCAGACTATGACTTCAACCAATTTGGACTTAGAGAAGGCCCCACCAAACCAATCTCTTTATTGACCTGGCTACATAAGATCCAAATTCGAGCACCATGTATGATGTATCCGTAGACAAGTGAGGACATCCACTGGTATATTTTTTTTCTAGGAACTCTCCTTTGTGTCTTTCTCTCCTCAAGTAGTCCAAGCCCACCCCCATCTATCATTTTTCTCCCATTCTGAATGGCTGAACCTGTCAAATGTGTGGCTTCTCTACACCTCATCTTCCTGTGGCACTGCCTGCATGGATTTAAGCACTGCCTGTCTATTTCCCACCCATCTATGTATATATATATATTTCCGAGGTGGCCAAATCCGTACATGTGGGCCCCCATGCTCTCTTGATGTCTGACCCTTCGTTTGCCAATGCATCTAACCCTCCAATTGGTGGGCCATCAGATCACTGGTCAGGATGCTTGATTAAAGATGCGTATAAAAATCAATCAACAGTTTTTTGAAAGTGGGGCCCACCAGAGCCTTCTCGTGCTACTTGACTGTCAAGCGACCTCCCTTTTCCGGTTTAGCCGGTTTCCGCCGTCCTCACTCCCATGTAACGGTATGAGCCGTACGTATCAGCACCGGTCACTAAAACCATGAGGAAAAGGAGAAGAACTTTTACATACAGGACCTGTATTTTTTGCCCACTACTAATAACCACCTCTGTTGATTAAAACTTCCCAATCAACCCATCTTTAATTCTGTTTAAGGCCTGCTTTTACTTTGTTTTTTTCTTAAAAAGTCAAAAGCTTCCTTATGCCTTAACTTATGTATATTGATTTTTTATTTTAAAAATGCAAATATACTAGTAAATTTGCATCATTTAGCTAAAGTCGTTTTTTTATTATGTTGGAAACGTCAAACTCAGACGCTTTTTTCATACACCCATGATCTTAGCCAACTGAGCTGTAACGTAGAAAAAACCTCAACCTACTATTGAAGGAATAAATTCTCACTTCTTTTAGTAAAATACTTGGATCTCACTCAAAGTGAAAAACTCTCGTTTTTATATTATGAGCCATGATGAATGTTGATAAATGTTTGATTTTTTTTTCTTGCTAAAGATAGATAGATGGTTGTTTAGATCTTAAATGGGCATTTGTATAGCATGAATTTCAACAACAAAAAAAAAGAAGATTCGGCGACAAAGATGCAGAATTTTTGAATGTTTTGTACAGTGCATTTGGTGCAGCAATGAAACGGCCGACGATTCTCCTCTTTTGGCCTAATTTTCACACGAGAGAATTTCCTCTTCAACGGATGCTACCAAACGCACCCAAAACACCTAGTAGCACTCTACTCTCTAGGGGTCCATATGTAAACTTCCATTAGAAAGAACATGGAGTCAATCTGTAATTAAAAGAAGTCTAGGGTCCATATGTAAACTTCGAGTAGAAAGAGAAAGGAAGGGCTTTTGTTTCGCGTTTGGGCATTGAGATTTTCTCCGTTTATTCCTCGACCGCTTCGATAGAGAGAGAAAGAGAGGGAGAGGGAGAGAGAAAGCAGCAGCAGCAGCAACTCCTCTTCCCTTTTTTTTCTTCTTCTTCTTCCCTTTTCCTTCCCTTTTCTCTGATTTTGTTTTCCTCGGTGAAACTGAGAGAAAGAGAGAAAGAAAGAAAGCGAGAGAGAGATCGGTCTTGGTTCGTTCGTTTCTCCGCAGGTAAAAATAGGGCAGCAGTAGCGATCCTCCCTTTCCTCGAAATCTCTAGGTTTCCTCGAAAACAGAAGGAGACCAAACAGCGAAAAGGGGGCGAAAACCCGAATCCGCCATGTTGACGCGGGACTGGAGAAATGCTGCTCCCGCACAATCCTAGCCCTCCATCACCCCCGATCTCCTCAGCGGGCCCCACCTCCACTCCCACATGGACGTCGATCCATCCACCACGCCGGAATCCGATCCGGATCCAACCCCCAACCACCGAGATCCCTCGCCGGAACCCGTCCCCTCCGCCGAGCCATCGCCACCTCCACTCCCGCAGGTCGCCCCCGTCGCCGGCCCACGCCCTGCTCCCACCTACTCCGTCGTCAACGCGATCATCGAGAAGAAAGAGGACGGCCCGGGGCCGAGATGCGGCCACACGCTCACGGCGGTAGCTGCCGTCGGGGAGGAGGGATCACCGGGCTACATCGGCCCTCGCCTCATCCTGTTCGGTGGTGCCACTGCCCTCGAAGGCAATTCTGCCGCCGCCGGCCCACCGGCCTCTGCAGGGGCTGCGGGCATCCGTACGTTTCGTCCCTTGCTTGTTATCTTGATTGATTGATTGTTCGTTCGTTTTGTTTCTATCTGAAACCCTAATTATGTAAATGGCTAGTGTAATTGTAGTATTGAATGAAGTGAAAAAAATCTCTCTCTGTCTCTCTGTCTCTCTCTCTCTCTGGTCTAGTGGCTGGTTTTGTAGTTTAAGTGTCTGTTGTGGATACAATGTCATTTTGAGCTGTTTTAAAAACTGTAGTGTTTTTTGTGTTCACTTGGTTATTAATCTTTTCGAGTTGCAGGACTTGCCGGAGCAACTGCTGATGTACACTGCTATGATGTAATGTCAAATAAATGGTCGAGGTATGTTTGTGAATTCGGCTGAAGTTTTAAATGCTTTCGGGGTTATGAGGGTGCTGGATGCGATATGGGTCAGTACACCAAATGCGGTGGAAAAGACTGTCATATTTTAAACCTCAATTGCTTATTCAGCCTTGATTTTGATTCAAGGCACATTTAAAGACACGATTGTCGTCTTTAAATGTATATTAAAACCCTTAATAAGCTCTTTGAATTTTACATACATGTGATCTGTTTTGATACTTTTCTTTCGAAAACATGATCGCCCCGTTAAATAAAGGCATTTTGGGACATTTTTTTGAATGATTATTCACATTAGAACCTTGTATAGAAAAAAAAAAAACTAAAAGTACATTTAATATGAATATACATAGAATTAGGAGATTTTTAATGAAATTGAAATAGTTGAATAAATCCATGATTTATGCTGAATCACTGTGGAAGTAAATTTTTTTATTACTAACTGTAAAGGAATTATATTAATAAGGAAAGAGATATATACAAACTTAGTACATGAAAAAGGCCCTTGGTATAAGAGCATCTATGATGCTCAGATACAAATACGTGTATAAACATCGATATGGGGTTCCGGGATACAACTCTGCACTTTTGGAAATCGATGACGCGGAACGAATACGAGGGTCCTAATGTTTCTTTAGACCACTTTTGAATTAATGAAATTATCATTGTTTATGTTCATTTTTAACATTTTCTATGTTGAGAAGTAAGAAAATTTAAAGAACCATATGAAATAGTGAACTTTTTAAGTAGGATATGATAAACTTATACCCTATAAGTATTAGTGCAGTATCGGGTACCAATACAAGTATCATATCAGTCCGATACGGATACGTTGGGCTTGTATAAATATCCGGGCATCATAGAAGAGCATTATACTAGAACCAACAGAAGCAAACAAACATACTACAAAATATGAACAAACAAAGGAAAAGCCCCATCTACCCCTTGTTCGGCTAACGAGCCTACCATACTATTTGCCGATTGACTGACACATCTTTATATGATCTGAATTAAATAAAAAGATTTGATCTCATTGAATTAGATTTGGAATTTCCAAGGTGCGCTCTTATCCGGAGAAGTCACCAATGAATTATTGTTGGATGAATCACCCTCCAAGAGAAAGTGCCCTCAAAGGATGATGAAAATCAAATTCTAAAAGCTTCCAAAATAGCCAACACTTCTGCCTTGTTAGAGTCTATGATGCCCGCATGTTTGGGGAACATGAACAGAACTTCCCCTTTGTTGGTTCAAAGAAACCCAGCGATACCTTCCATTCTTGGTTTACCCCTTGCTGCCCGCCCCCATTGACATTAAATCTCAAAGCTCCATTTGGCGCTAGTTAGTATGAACCAGGTAATTTATGTCTCGTTCGATCTTATTTATTGCATTTGGTTATTGGAAACAAGTGTGCCAACCAACCCCAAATAGTTGAGAAAAAGTTATGATGATGATGATGGTTATGGAATCCAGGGTCTCATTTTCTTGTGATCCAAGAAATTCCTGCCTAGAATTGTTGAAAAAAAAAAAAAAAAAAAAAGCTGCACCTTGTTGTATTTATATTTTGCATTCACATTTGCAAACCAGGATACTGTCTCGTTTATTTATGTTGTCGAAGCTCCATACCTATGTAAATATTTTGGTCAGACCACATGCTTAATTGTTTGTCCGCAACATGTTTGTTTTTGGTTTTCCCTTTGATATGCTAATATCAGGGCCTTGCAAAATCACAATTTGGATATTGCTTTTTTAATAAGCTTTTATGTAGGCTTACTCCACTTGGAGAACAGCCTTCACCTAGAGCTGCACATGTGGCTACAGCTGTGGGTACCATGGTGGTCATTCAGGTAATTCTGGAGCTAATTTGCCTGTGTTCTTTGTTCATTCAACTGTAAGTCTGCAGTCTAAGAAAATTAACTGTCCAAACATACCAATTTCCTATGCAACTCAGGGAGGAATTGGTCCAGCTGGTTTATCAGCTGAAGATCTTCATGTTCTTGATCTTACACAGCAACGACCACGGTGGCATAGGTGATGCTCTTATTTAAGCGAGCCTTACATGTCTGATCATTTCTTTATCCTTCTGGTCTGTATTTAAGTTAAAATGTCTTACCTGTGTTTAGGGTAGTTGTCCAAGGCCCTGGCCCAGGACCACGTTATGGGCATGTGATGGCTCTTGTAGGGCAAAGGTTTCTTTTGGCTATTGGTGGAAACGACGGTAGATCCCCCCCTTTATGCTTGAGATGGTTCTTATATTGTACACATGTATTGGACATGTTCAGTTTTTCTTGTGGTATTAAGATGGTATACTTCTAATATTTGCTTGCAGGGAAGAGACCGTTGGCTGATGTTTGGGCACTGGACACAGCTGCCAAGCCATATGAATGGAGGAAGTTGGAGCCAGAAGGGGAAGGTCCACCTCCATGCATGTGAGTATCCTTGAAGTGTTTCTTTTCCATCACATACTACTCAATTTAACTGTTTTATTCCAATGGTTTGTCTTTTGACAAGTATTCTTGCGTTCTGTAAAACCATTGTCGTATATTGTTATCAGAGCTTGCTGTCATTTCTAGATATTGTTTACTAAATGTTCTGCTGTTGCTCTTATATGGTTTTTAAATTATCATGGAAGCTACAATCCTACTACTTTCAAAAAGGGGCTATAAGCAAGACAACTCTGTTCCACTAGAGGCTGGGTGTAGGCAATGGCCTTCTTAAATAATAAAAATCTAGACTATGGAATTACTTGTGTGCTTATTCTCATTTGTTGAGTCATTCTTTTGTGAAGTTGCGTGCGACTGCGCGCATTTGTTTACAAAATCCTGTACCTTTTTCCATAGATTTTATGCTACTTGGTACAAAAATATTGGGAATTTGTGTTGTCAAGAGAGAGCATATATGGTGTTCTCTGCGCAATGGATAAATTTTGTTAAAAAAAGCTTACAACATATAACCAATCAACGAAAGGAATTCCCTGGGTATAAGAGACTGACACTGTACAACATAATTACGCAGAGAACACCCCCCACAGAGATGCCCAATCGACCCCCTGTTTTGCTAAAGCATCTACCATGCTATTAGCTAATCTATCCACATTACGAAAAACCGCTTGAAAATGAGAAGGCATTGCCATGATCTTGTTAAAGCAATAGTGAAGCTTCCATAGCGTGGGCTCATCATGAATAACCCGCTCTCCACTAGTAGACTTCCTTGAAAGGAGCCAAACACTGCTGGGCCTGACTTTCCTCCAGTTGCTCCATGCTTACTAAATTTCATCATGCTAGGTCGAGAGAAGGGCCAAGAAACCACCCCTCTCCTTCATCAACCCACATGCGATGTAAGCCTCCCAATTAAACAAGATGTCGTTCATCATAATATTTACGAACTCCTTTCTTACTAACACCCACTTAGCAATTCTAAGGCTTACCACTGAAAGGTCCATGATGGCAGACAAGGAACCCCTAAAAATCTTGTTACATCTTTCCTTTCAAATCGACTAAAGAATAGCAAAAGAGATGATTCTTCAGAGGAGATAGACAGCCTTCAAAGAGAGATCCCCACCTTCAAGACTCAACCAAGTGAACCGACTCCAATTGAGAGAATTATGAGGCAACCTTGCAATGGATGAATAGGTGACTGATTTACTCTTCTTTCTGCACATGACACGTGTATGAAATTTTGTCAGGTGCAAAGCCTGCTATTCTTAGGTTTTTTATTCATAAGATAGCATAAAGAAGATCAATACAATAGCAAGTCTCTTTATAACATAAAAACCCCAAGACATCTTTTCTAAAATTAATAACAATAGAAAAGAAATAAAATAATACAGAAACTAAATGGGCTGGTAGGTGGTTTGAACCTAAAGGACCCCGATTGACCCATGGGAACCATTGGTCTGTCCTACATCAATATATGTGGTGGATGCTATCACACTTAGTCAATCAAACCAAAACTGAACACCCCTTCCTCGACGAGGAAACCTCTTCCTTACAAAACACTTCCAACATTGGACTAATCCTCTGCACTTACAATAGAGCCCACTAGCCTGACATATAATATTTGGGAATTGACTTAGGCATTGAACCCCACCTACCTTTCTCCAAAGAGCCTCCTTCTTTTCCCCAAATCTCTACCACCGCTTTGCAAGTAAAGCGCAATTCTTATTTTCAAGGTTTCCTAACCCTAATCCCCAAGCCCCAAGCCCCAACCCTTTCAAGCTCGATCACCTCACTTCATTTCTTTGGGTGAATCTTGTATCACTTTGCCCTTCCCATAGAAATTTCCTCCTAATGTTATCCAACCTAGCTCCCACCACCTTTCACATTTTTAAAAAGGGACATATAATGAGTCAATAGGTTAGACATACATCTCCTTACAGATAAATAATGCTTCTTCTACATGGACAGTTTCTTTTCAAAATTTTCAATCACAGGATCCCACAACACCGACCTCAGGTTAGCCCCAATCGGTAAAACAAGGTACATCGTGGGAAGCCTCCTCACATTCTCATGAATGCTGCCTGTTAATGACTGAATTACCTCCACCCACCCACCTGAGAGCTCTTGGACATTTTCATGTTCAAGTGTGAAGCCAACTGAAAGTGCGACAGGATCCTCGCCAGTCGCCAGAATATACTTCCTCCTTGCTATTGGTACTAAATAAAATGGTATCATCAACAAATTGAAGATGACTGATTGCTTCCCCATTGCGCCCCACCTTAAAAGCCCCAATTAAATTGATGTCCTTGGCCTTCACTAAGAAAGCTCCCAAAGCCTCTGCTAAAATTTTGAAAAGAAAAGGGGAAAGAGGGTCTACTTACCAAAGTCCCCTAGAAGTTTGAATGGGTAAGGTGGCAAGCCATTAACCATAATAGAGAACAAAGTAAAGGCAATACACTCCACCATCCACTGCCTCCAACGCACAACAAAACCAAACCTCGACAACATGTAATCTACAAAATCCCACTCCACATAATCATGTGCCTTTTTAAAATCAATCTTATAAATAACAGCTTCACGTACACTAAAACTAAACCTCAACAACATGTAATCTACAAAATCTCACTCCACATAGTCATGTGCCTTTTTAAAATCATTCTTATAAATAACAGCCTCCTTACACAACTTCTTTTGGAATAGGCTATAATGATCACATTCAAAAATTGTAGTGGGTATAGTTTTGAAGATACTTTTAAATGATTGAAGTTTGTTGTTTCATTGCACTCTCAATTTCTCTCAATAATTCTTGTAGGTATGCAACTGCAAGTGCACGGTCTGATGGTCTTCTTTTACTTTGCGGGGGGAGGGATGCCAGCAGCGTGGTGAGTTAACAAAAAGTTATAGTAAAAAAAATTTAAGTGTTGTGGGAGTTTTGGTGTAAGTTTTTTCATGTCTTGAAATTGTGACGAGGTTATCCATCTTTATTGCAATGGATCTGTCTTTATGGTGTTTATGTTTCCAAAGACATTAAAATACCTGGACCACATGATCAGGGTCCCTATACTAGAATAACAAAGGGCTCCCCTAATCCCAGCCTGCTGGTGCTTTCCCCTTGCCGCACTCACATTAAACTTTACAGTCCATTGGGGAGGGGACCAAGCTGCTATTCACCTTTCCTTTCTCCTTCCATGCTTTGTGGTAGACTCCCAATTATACAGGATGTTCATTGAAGCTGAAGTGGGTGCTATTAAAAGAAGCATTGAAAATTTTTGGGGATTCTTCTCACGCAAACTAATAGTGGAGAGTAAGGGTGGCATTGGTTCCGCTCAGGTTGGGAGTATGTATAAATGGACAAGGCCCAACCTAACCCAACCTGCTTATCAGATGGGTTGAGAATCCTAACTGTAGCCAGGCCTGCAGTTATGTGGATCAAACTGACCCAACCTGAATAATATAGTTCAATTTGGAATCAAACCAATAAGAAAATTGAAAAAAGAAATCCTACCTGACTTTTCTAAATTAACTCAAGATTGTCCAAATAGAAAGTTTCCCATTCTTATTGGATCCAAATCAGGAATTCCTCAAAATTTCAGAACTTCCTCAAAATTATAAGTCGCAAATAGAAACAAAAATCTCCAATTGTCACAAAAGTCCCTAGTCTAGTTTTTTTTGAAATCCTCAATTAGAAATAGAATCAAAATCTCCAATTGTTGAAAAATCCCAGAGATTTCTCAAAAACCTTACAAATGGAAACAAAAATCTCCTAATTGAGATTTCCCCAATCCATAATTGTGAATAAAAACAAAAATCCTCAATTGCCAAATGCCAAAACAAAAAGGTCACTAATCCCCCTTTTCTAAGTCTTCTATTGTAAACAGAACAGAAATCTCCACTTGCCAAAAAAAAGAAAGAAAGCCCAAGCTAGATTGTTAAAAAAAGTCTTCAATTGCCAAGTAAAGAAATCCTCTGATCAAGGGGAAAAAACCCATAATTTGATTCGTTGAAGGAAATCAAAACAAGCATATTCACAAAATTCATCGAAGAAGAAACCTTTAAGATCAATAAAAATCCATTTCACAAATTCATTGAATACGAGAAAGTATAAAATTTTGGGACCAATGAAAAGAAAAAAAAATTATAGTCTAATACTATCGACCAAAAACTTTACGAAGCCCATGATAACCAGTTGACTGAAAGGTCATTGCATTTTAATGACTTTAATCTATTTGTAGGCATTGGAACTAGGAGACAGTATGGGCTGAGTCTGAGATTGGAATAGGTGAAGAGAAGATGGGTTGAAAAAAAGACAAGAAGAAAAAGGAGGGGGAGGAGGACGAATAAGAAGGTAAACCTGGTCATACCTCGGTTGGACAAGGAGAATTGGTGAAGGGAAGAGAGACAGAGAGACCAAATGATTTGGAGTAGTATTACCGAGTTAAGGGCTTTTAGGTTTTTTAGAATTGTTCACTGATTTGATTAGTCTATTCTCCAAATCAAGCCTGACCCATTTAATGAATGGTTCAAGTTTCTGGCACAAGATCAACCTATATATGTTGTGGGTTGGGTTTGGGTTGGACTAGGAGGGTCTGGTCTGGTCAGGTTGGTGGGTTGGATCAGATTTTTCCATGTAGTGAAGAGTAACTCATCTAACATGATTCCTTAGGTTTCTTCTTTTGTAAAGGGCCCGTGGAGACTACAATTTGTTCCAAGTGAGATTAGAGATTTATCTTCTTCTTTGGATGTGGTCTTCAATCATATTGACAGGGAAGCAAATAAATTGGACTCATTAGTGAAACAAGGGCTTGATTTGGATTCTATGGTTGTTGGGCCATTTTTGTAATTGTTTACAGTTTTAATTGGCTTTTGTTTATGCATATGTAGTGGGTACTATATTTCTCTATTATCGATGAAAAGAAACACCTGCACCATAGTAATTGTGCTCATTGGCATAATGTTCTGCAAAATTTATCTAGTTTGCATGCACATGTTCCATTTGAATGTCATATATACATTAGATATTTAGATTGTGAATCCATTTGAACATAATATATACATTACATTGTAAATTGTGAGGTACTGAAGTCCATGTCAAAACCATGCAGTGTGTAATGCCTTGACTAATCAGTTCACCCCTCTCTCTCTCTCTCTCTCTCTCTCTCTCTCTCTCTCTCATATTCACACACACACAAATGAAGACACTCATCCATAAAGATTCCTCCGAAAGGAAGGTGATTCTTCTCATAGCTTTTAATAATTGAATGGCAAAGCGACTTTGAAGGCTTACAAACACATGGAGAATCTAGATAGGTAGAAGGAAGCGTACCAGAGGGCATCCAAATATTATTACTGGAGAGTCCATACTGACTCATTCTTAAGCTCTATGAGTTTGCATTTAGTGTAAATACTCCTTGGTATGATAACTCAAAACCATTCTACATTACAAAAGCTATAGTATCATCAGCAAACTGTAAGTGCATTTTCTCAGTATCAGAGCTCTAAACTCGAAACCCACTACTGAATCCCTGCTTTATCCTTAAGTAATCTCTTCTATGCTTTGACAACTGTGATAAACCATAGAAGTGACAAAGGGTTCCCTTGCCTTAAACCATGCAAACTTTGGAAAAATGTTTAGGACTACCATTTGCCAATCACAAAAAATTTGGCCAGAGAATTACAGACCATCATCCACAGCTTCAATACAAGGCCTGGCTGCTGGAGTTGTATCTATGCTTTGGATATGAGAAAGTAAAGATGTTGGACATCCATTGTATCCTTCAACTCCCAAGAAGCCCGTTGTTAAATGAAAAGTGATCATGTCCTAGGATGGTTTTTACTTAAATTATGCTTATTTTCCTAGATGACTCCTATACTCATTAATCTACCTCAAATGTTTTTCTCTACATTTCTCAACAGTCCAAGTCATAAAATTGAAAATGGTGATGCCTTTAGGAGATCATATGAAACCTCTTTTAATATGAAACTAAAATCTGTCATATAGTTGCTTTAACTGCAGCGACAATGACTTTATGCTACATAATGTCCTACTGCAAGAAATGTTCATTGTTGCTGAATGAGGAGTATGGCGATTTGAAATATGAGGAAGCTTATGAAGTTGGACAGGAAGAGGAAGAGGGTTTTGAGAAGCTAGAGCAACAAGGAGACTTTTCTTGAAGTAACATCTGTAGCTAGGGTGTCGGCCAAATGATTTGCCTCCTGTGGAATAGGATATTTTATTTTTTGCCTAACATGTAATTTTAGCGAAATGCTGTCCTTGTTCCCTTTTTGGTTAAATGGATGCTTTATCTATTTCTTGATACCTATTCCTGATGAAACTACACGTCATGATCTTACACCATGATACTATTTTTTAGATGTGCAACAAATAAAAGTCACGTGACAGGTTTTTATGTTGTGCGCTTCTTGTAGCCTTTGGCAAGTGCATATGGTCTTGCGAAACATAGAGATGGTCGTTGGGAATGGGCAATTGCCCCGGGTGTCTCACCATCTCCTAGATACCAACATGCAGCGGTGGGTTTTTATTATTCTTCTGAGTTTTCCTATTTTCTTCCATATTCAAGTAATCACCTTGAGGCTGATATTCATCTTAGGTTTTTGTCAATGCACGACTCCATGTATCTGGAGGTGCACTTGGTGGTGGCCGCATGGTAGAAGACTCTTCTAGCATTGCAGGTAGTTTTCTTGTACTAAAGAGTGAGATATTTGAGATCAATGAAAATGGATAATCTCTCTATAACATCAAGCTTATGACTGTCCAAGTGCAACTTCTTGCATAGATACGTTACTCACATGTAAGAAAGGGAGATTTGCATATTACCACCTCTTTTTTTTTTTTTTATTTATTTATTTATAATTACATATAAACACCTGCATTTTAATTTTACAAGTAACCACCTCTATTATTCTGAAAGTTTCAGTCAGCCGCTTGACTGTTGGTCAATGGCCTGTCTTCAATCCTTAGATAAAATTCACTGTATTTTGTTGTAAAGAATGAAAATGCCCTTAGATTGGACCTGAGTTACTTTAACAAGATTAACATTCAATTTAATCCAAATTAGGTTAGACCTAAGAAAAGTTTCATCTTTTTACATTGAAATTTGTTAGGCTTTATAAATTGGTAGAAAATGTGCGTCTAATTTTGAGTCAAAATTGAGATTTTTAATTAATACAGGTTGTTTTTAAAAATAAAAAAGAGGTGGTTATCTTCGTTTTTCAAAAGAACACAGTGGTTATATGCAAATTTCCAGTAAGGGATACTATGTGCGTTTGCGTGTGTTTGTGTGGGGGTGCGTGTGTGCTTATTAGGAGAAGATGGAGCAAAGCAAGAGCCTCAATTGGTCTCACTGGACCCAGCACAAATATACAGATCTGCTTGTTTCTTGCCTTGTGGCACTACTGGTATTTAGTGGGTAGTAGAGACGGATCCACATTGCAATGTATTGCCATAGGACTTCCTTTTTTTTTTTTTTTTTTTTTCTGTTATTGTGGTTATTTTCTGATTGGCTTTTGGTTTTTGGTTATTTGACCTTCGTATTTAGTTCACTAACATTGAAACATCTAATGTTTTATGAGTGCTCTTGCTTGGCACATTGTGGTCTAGATCATGTCGTCATTTTGATAGCATAAAAACTACGAGTGTGTTTGAGGCTTGGATGTCCCAACTTAGTTTCAAATAGGTTGAGAAGAAACTGAATGAAAGGGAGAAAGAGTTTCGTACACATGAAAACAGTTCTCATTTCTATATGATAATTGGGCCCATTTGGATGCATGCAAATCATGGGGTTAGGGGGATGGGAAAGTCTATGCATGGATTAGGGTCCTAAGGATGCAAAAACAAAAACAAAAAAATAAAATAAAAATCTCCACGGCCCTATCGTTGTGTCTATGGATTTTGACCATCTCATATAGCGTATAGATAAAATGGTGACAGCTTTTGAAAAAATGGGCATTTCCTTCCAATGTTAAGAAACGGATGGGTGTCAAATTAAGTTCCAATTCACTCAGGGTTGGGGGAAGAAAGAGAAAAAGGAGGAAGGGAAGACAGATGTTTTTTTTTTTTTTTTGGGTGGGAGTGTTTACATTGATCATTGGTTATTATGGTTCTTATGAAGTTTATCATGATGGTTTCTATATGTGCATGCATATGTGAATCATATTCTACCTAACTGGGGTTGGTTGATTGCTACTTTTCTCGAAGTAGGCTCAGTTTTCTTTGGCAAGTTCCTTTTTAGCCAATTGCCGTTCTAAAACAAACCTCCTGTTTTTTGTGTTTGGGACCAGCAGGTCCAGCAAATGCTTAGGCATTTTATGACGCAGTATCCCTCCCCCTTTCCTCTTACTTTATTTATTAGGTTTATGTTGTGCTATCGATTGTGGGACCCTGGATAAGTGCCAATTCATTTTTCCTTTTTGGGTTGGGAGATGTTTGTTGTTGGTGTTTCATACTACTACTAACACATATCCACATACTGTCTAGGTGGTTCTTGAAACTGAATTCTTACAATTACCTTGTGTCCATTTGTTTAGTGTTAGATACTGCAGCAGGAGTTTGGTGTGATACAAAATCTGTTGTCACAAGTCCACGGACAGGCAGATACAGTGCTGATGCAGCTGGTGGTGATGCTTCAGTTGAGCTAACAAGGCGCTGTAGGCATGCGGCTGCAGCTGTTGGTGACTTGATCTTTATCTATGGTGGACTTCGTGGTGGTAAGATAATAGACTGCTATGGTAGTTATACATTTGGATGCATTTGATGTGGCTTTGTCTGGCTTATGCTGTCGACTCTTTGTTCACACAATGAAACTTTTATTGATTTAGAGAAAAGAATGACGAATCTCTTTCCGTCGCAATGGTGAACCGATGCCATCTTTTGCTGAGATGAAGCTGGTTAACTCAGTTTTTTTGTATGCATATTTTTCCAATGGGCACTTTTTTTTCCTCTTTTTTTTTTTTTTTTTTTTTTCTTTTTGCTATATGCTTTGTGTATCTTTCCGTCTCTCTTTTCTTCTCTTATAAAGCTGGGAGATGGTCAGTAGCCTTCTGATCCTGTTTTGAAGCATTTAATGCTTCTATATTTATTTCTCTTTGATTTCTTCACCACTTATCTTCCCCTGATGCCAGTGAAAACCATGCTTAGATCTGTTGATTGTTTTCTACTCAGTTTGAGAATGAGTGGCAGAGTAAAATTGAAAACCAAATAACAATTTGGGGTTACTGTGGTTTCCTTTTTTAGGCCTTCTTAAAGCATTTAAAAGGGTTACCCATTTTGCGGAAAAAAAGCATTGTGAACAAGGATTTGTTGATGCAGAAGCTCTAAAGTGACTCCTCCATTTAATCCACACAACTTCAAACCAAGGAGGGCTGGGACGAGATCACATCTTCCAATCATCATTCCAAATGCAATTGCCCTGCGTCCACCCAATTATCGTTCCAAATGGAGACTTTATTTCCAAAGCCAACTTTAAGACCCACCCCTTTTTTGTATACTTCCCCACTAACATGTGACACATCCCCGAAACAAGAAATCGCTCCAACATCCTGACCTCATATGCCTAGGAACTGTTTTAGAAACCTAACCCCACTCATTCTAACCATACTTCGAGACAATAATCTTTCTCCAAAGTGGGCTTCCATTTTCTTCAAATCTTCACCATTTCTTGGCTCAAATTTATCATTGGAAAAAAAGAAAAAAAAGATGGCAATTAAACTCGTTGCTAAGATTTCATTTCAGTGGAGACTTTCATATCACCATATCACCCTGTCGAGTGAAGCAACCTTAACAAAGGTACCACGGCAAGTAAAGGTTAGGGAACATGACTACACGTGCTTCCTTTGAGGATGCTTCCTCCCATAACTGCACTTTTGGTTCACTCACTACTTGGAAGCGTAAACCTTCAGAAAATACATCCTTTAATTTACAAAGCCTCGGATCCGCATGCGGTGATGGAGGGGTTTTTGACAAACTCTATGGAAGAATTTGTTGAATCTTGGACGGATTCCAATGAGGACCAACTCCGCAAATGGGAATTGGCCGAATTCCTCTCAGAACTCACCACCTACGAGCGCTCTTCCATTGAAGAGAACTGGCAGACCAAACATACCAATCTTTATTGAATAATCATGGACTACTCTCCTAATGGAGGGATTACATATTTATAGGAAGGGTTGAACATCCCCTTTTTTAGTAGGACTCTACTTTCCTAAACAATAATAAAGGAAATTAAATCATCAACTTGCTTAACAGTCCAAATAAAATAAAACTCCTTATGTAAAGATTTTTTTTAAATAAAGCAAAACTCTCAAATAAGACTCCTAACTTAAGCTCTCTAATTAAATGGATGTCTTGTTGGGTCAATGGACTTGGCCCAATGGATTGGCCGACCATGGGTCTGGCCTGCATCAAAAGTACCATGCACCTGAGATGCTTTGATTTTTTCTGGTATCTGGTGTGTTGAAAATTTTGCTTTGATCCCGTATGTTCTTTGCTATAATAGATCTGCAAACACTGCTCCCTCCATTCCAAACTGCCATGGCCACTTATTATAGAGAACTTGATTTATGGCATCCACGATTTAATTCGCTATAAGATATCTTATTCTTTGCTCCATTCAAAAAGTTGTTTAATCTTGTATATTCTTGCACTGATAGATCTCTAAACACTGTAGTCTTCCTTTCATGCCATGACCATTTCCCATGGAGAATTTTATTCATGGAATTCAATGATTTACTGGATGCTCCTGCTTCCACTTTCCACTGACACCCACCACCTCTTGAGACTTTTGGTAAATAAAGTTAATGTTGCTGCCATAGCCATAACTTCTGCTGTACATTTTTACAGTCCTCATGAATTTCCTTGATGTTTTATACCTTTCATAGTTTTGGGACTACAGAGCTATGCTATCTCTCTTGTTTATGGGTTAAGATTTTGTTTAAGTTCTTATTGATCCAAAAGGAGAAAAGTTGATGATTAAGTCCATTGAATTTTCCGATGGAAAAAAAAGTGATATGAATTGCTATTGCTGCTCATTGTGCTACAGGGGTGTTGCTAGATGATCTGCTGGTTGCTGAAGATCTGGCTGCAGCTGAGACGACTAGTGCCGCTTCACATGCAGCAGCGGCGGCTGCTGCAGCCAATATACAAGCAGGGAGGTTACCCGGAAGATACGCATTCGTTGATGAAAGAGCAAGACAAGGAATTTCTGAGACAGCTGCTGATGGTGCTGTTGTGCTGGGAAGTCCTGTTGCACCTCCTGTCAATGGGGATATGTATACTGATATTAGCACTGAAAATGCCATGCTTCAGGGGCAAAGGTAAGCTACCATTGGTGTGATGGTTGTCTTGTGATTTATCGAGAGTCATCTCTGACCATGTTCTTTTTTATTGTTGCTGCTAAAGACCTTTTACTAGTTATTGAATAGTTCTCTCTAAATTTGCTAGATATGTGTTTTTTGGACCAAGGTTAATTACAATAAATTGTGCAGTAGGAGACTGAGCAAAGGTGTGGAGTACTTGGTTGAGGCCGCAGCGGCAGAAGCAGAGGCTATAAGTGCGGCATTAGCTGCTGCCAAGGCCCGACAAATTAATGGAGAGGTTGAGCAATCTCCTGACCGGGATCGTGGAGCAGAGGCTACACCAAGTGGAAAACAGATCTCTTCCCTGATTAAGATGCCGGATTCTGCTTTAACAAACAGTACACCACCGGCAGGAGTTCGGCTGCACCACAGAGCTGTCAGTAATAACATTCTGTTTCCATTGAACGATATGTTTTATCTTCTATGTTCCAATCATTTTACCAAGGGATTGAAATGCCTTTGTTATTGTATGTTGAAATTTGAAATGTTACTAAATGTTTTTTTAATAAATATCTGCAGGTCGTTGTTGCTGCAGAGACTGGAGGTGCTTTGGGTGGTATGGTTAGGCAACTTTCCATTGATCAATTTGAAAATGAAGGCAGACGGGTTAGCTATGGTACCCCAGAGAGTGCAACTGCGGCTAGAAAGCTATTGGATCGGCAAATGTCTATCAATAGTGTGCCTAAAAAGGTATTCGTTATGTCTTTTAATCGGAATTGATTATTAAGCATTAGTGGACATGTTTGAACACAATTTTATTGTGTATTCTGCTTGGATGCCTTTTGTAAAATGAGGATGCTTTAGTCATTGTTATGAAGAATTTATTTACTTCGACAACCAAGCTGACTCTAATTGGCCACGTTGTGACGAAGAGCACCTTCCAGCTTTGCTACTAGTTCTTGTCGTCATTTCCATAAAAATTTCAAATGCAACTTGTACACTGATAACACGCAGAATGTCCGTGAGGCTTGTTTGGATTTATGAATCTTGGAATCCACAAACATGGACTCCTTTTGATTCTTGGTGAAGTTTTTATTTCATCATCATCAAAGCTTTGTCCCAACTATGTTGGGGTTGGCTACACGAATTCTGTTTCTCCATTCCAATCTTTCTTGAGCCAAATATCCTTAAATAAGTTACACTCTTGAGATCTATTTTTTTACTACCTCCATCTAAGTCCTCTTTGGCCTACCCCTTCCCCTTGGTGGACCATTAACCTTCAGTCAAAAGTACAAGGATTATGTGCATATCTTTGCATGCCATATTTTAGAATTCCATTAATCCATCCAAATGGGGTTATTGTTCTACTTATTTCCGTGCCTGCATTGGTCAAGGGAATTAGAAAACATGCCCAACATACGTCTATTGCATTTTTTATTTTAAGGTCAAGATTTAAAATGCAGTATGGTTAGACAAAAGAATCATGTTGAAGCCTTGAAGTTTGAATTTGGCCACTGTGATCCTAATGTTGCAATTGTATCAGCTGTTCAGATTTTGCTTTTTGTTTTTTAGCTCTCTGTGAGTTCTGCAGCACTCAATTTTACTCTTCAGCCATGGTTGAATTATTCTCCATCTGAGAATAGACTATTTTCTGAGGTTTATAATAGCATTTCCTAGTCTCTCTCTCTCTCTCTCTCTCTCTCTCTCTCTCTTGTTAATATCAATCCACTGTTTAACTTTAATCATGGTGTCAACATTTTTATGCTGTATATTTCTGTCATCCTTATTGAATTTCAGGTCATAGCACATCTTTTGAAGCCTCGTGGTTGGAAGCCTCCTGTACGCAGGCAATTTTTCTTAGATTGCAATGAAATTGCAGATCTCTGTGATAATGCGGAACGAATATTTTCTAGTGAACCAAGTGTTCTGCAAATTAAAGCCCCTGTGAAGATTTTTGGTGATTTACACGGTCAGTTTGGGGATCTAATGCGGTTGTTCGATGAGTATGGGTCCCCTTCAACAGCGGGTGACATATCGTAAGTGTTGGATTAATGCATTGTTGTTGCATAACAAACATCCTTTTTTTCCCTGTTCTTGAATGTACAGATTCTACACGCATCTTAGTTTTCAGCATTGAATTAGCTTTGTTACTGTCACTTCTCATCTGGTGTTTTACTTTCATTCATGAAAGTGTTCTTAAGTTTTTAGGGATCTAGGATCAAGGATTATTTGTCTCTTCCGAAAGTGGAATCTAATAAGTTCTTGTTTTGAGCACAGGCATGGCCATGATGCTCTACTACTAGAAGTAGTATCTTGTGAAGAGCTGATTGGTTCCTTGTTTTCAAATATCGTGACTATTAGGCTCTGTGTAATGGTATGGCATTATCGATTAATAAATTATTTAATATATTCGAGGACTAGTTAAGGGGGTTTTTGTTTGCAAGAATTTTTGACAGGATTTGTTTCTATGGGTATTTCTAACTGCATATCAGTTGTCTCCCCATCATTTTTTCTTCCTTTTTTTTATATTTATTTATTTATTTATTACTGAGTGAACTAGATGTCAGGACCCGAAATCCGTATTTCTCGAAATGCCGAATTTCACATCACGAATTCAAAATAATGTGAGATAGGTCAAATCATCGCAGTGGAATAATTTATTTTATTAAGCATCACATGATATTAGTAAATTGTAAATTTATTAACTTAATCTAGAATAGTCCAACTGATTAAAGTAATCAAATCATACTAATAAAATGAAGTATCATAGTAATCAAATGATACTAATAAAATGAAGTATCATAAACTTTGACCAATTCATTAGTCTTGTTACAATCCCAAAATAAATAAACTAAAATGTTTTTAAATGACTAATTGGTCGTCTAGGCAATGTCATCGGCACTTCACGCTATAGTCCCTCGAGGTTCTTTCTCATATGCATGGTCGACTGGTTCAGGCTCTACCTCATTATTTGAAAAATTCCATGTATTGTGGTAAGTTATAGGAAACTTAGTGAATAAACAAGCTTTCATAACATCACATGCAATCATGCAATATAATTAAGTGACCAGTAGTATATTTCAAAAGAACAAGGTTAGGTATTGCAAAAGTGAGATTTACATGAAAATCGAGGCATCAAATCTTCTAGATAATGAATAGAATTCATAAACAAGGTAAACAAATCAAATAACAAGATCTAAACAAAAAATCAGTACAAGGTGGCAAACCAAATAGGCTAAATCTAGCAAATTATTGCCCCACTAGATAGAACCATGTTCCAAGTGTATTGTAGCCACACTGAAGACGACCTTGAAGTTGGTACTGGTACCCAAATTATCCTAGTACATATTAGCCCTACTAGGGTAAAGGGCCTTCAGGTGGTGCCAATGTGATAATCATCACGAAGCTATACTGCAACTAGAAATAATAATCGAGATTAGAAGCCCCTCACGGGAAGTGTCCTCACTGTGTTAGGTTAAAATACTTGGTGTTGCCAAACACATCATGAGTCAATGATTCAAATATACAAGACATAGGTCATATCAGAAGTCATTGTTTCATATAGGGAAATACTCCAACCAGTTCATTCGAGTTCCTCCAATACAAGCAGCATATATTCACAAGGCCTAGCATCGAAAGTAGACTAATCCCTCCAAATTTCACATCAAACAGGTTGAGATTGAATGACTATGAATTTTATAAGCTTCCTATAAAATTCCAAAATTTCAGAAAAATTCAGAAAATGACTTCGCAAAACTGTCACAAGTTCTTCGTTATAAATCCTTTTAGGGTGATTCCAGTTGGCAACTAAAGAAAATTAGGAATACTAATTTTAAGAACTTTTCCATAATTAATAACAGTCTGTAACTTTGGTCTTTTAGCGTGCAAGTGGGACCAATTTCTGAGATTAACTGCACGTGGGCGGTTTTAACTTGTAACCATGTTTCTTTTGCAACTCCTTTCTCCGATATCAGAATCTCGTGAACTGTATATCTATCTCATTGTTCTTATCGAGATGACATGAACGAACCAAAGATCACCAGATTTCGTCATCGTTTGACCCCTAAAAATTGGGACAGAACCTTGCTGTCCCACAAGAAATTTTCAGATTTTGTCCATTTAAGAACCCAATTATCCTAATTCTTCCAAAATCCCACATGGAATCAATCCTAATGAAACAATCCGAGGTTTTAAGACATAGAAGTCAATGGAATACATTGTCCACGGATCAAGTCAAAACTCGATTCTAAGATCACCAAAGGGTTATTGACAAAAACACAGAAGGCAGCAGGTAGACATGCTTAATATAATTGGAATAGAGCGAAATCAATTGCAAATCATCAAGGAATAGCTTAAACCCCCCCAAAAAAAAAAAAAAAAAAAAAAAAACTAGACTAGATCATCAATCCCATGCAGAAAACCCATAAAGTTCAAATCCAGATGTAAAATCCCTATTTTTAACTTGGATCCTTAAATCCATGATGGGTGACCACCTTAGACCCCTTATTAGGTCGTGGCCAACCCATATCTTCTTTTGTGCATATTTTTTTTGAAATTAGGGCACTTAAACATCATCCCCTTTTTTTTTCTAAGGCTTGCTTTGCTACACATGTAAATTGATAAAACAAAGGAGGCTCAATGGCTGGAGAGGAAATTTGAAGAGGAAGAAGTTCGTCGTGACAAGGCTCCAGGCCCAGATGGGTATCCGCTGGCCTTCTTTCTGGGTATCCGCTGGCCTTCTTTCAACGGTTTTGGGAGATGCTAAAGAAGGATATCTTAGCTTTCATGGAGAAATTTTACTGGAGGGGTAAGCTTTCCATAGGCATGGGGGCTTCTTTCACAGTGCTTATCCCAAAGAAGGCAGGAGAAACTGGCATTAAGGACTACAGGCTCATTAGTCTTCTTGGAAGCATTTACAAAATTCTGGCCAAAGTATTAGTAGGGAGACTTCAAAAGGTCCTGCCAAATATAATATCTAATGAACAAAGGGCTTTTGTGAAGGGGAGGCAGATCTTGGACGACATCCTAGTTGCCAATGAATGTGTGCACTCTAGTTACAAAGAAAAAAGGCCAGGGCTCATGTGCAAACTAGACTTGGAAAAGGCCTATGATAGGGTGGATTGGAAATTTCTTCAATACATGCTCACTAGAATGGGGTTTGGGGAAAAGTGGAGGAAGTGGATTCAGGAGTGTGTATCATCAGCCTGGTTCTCTATAATGATCAATGGGTCTCCATAGGGATTCTTTCAGGCCGAAAGGGCCTTTTCTTTTTCTAATAGTGGCAGAAGCTTTGGGTAGAATGATTCAAGAGGCAGTGCAAGCAGGTTTATTTGAAGGCTTTACAGTGGATAGAAACACCACTTTTCATTAACCATTTGCAGTTTGCAGATGACACTCTCATTTTCTGTGGAGCCGTGGAAGCCCAAGATAGAAATGTCAAAGCCACCATCCTCTGCTTCGAAGCAGCCTTGGGGCTTAAAGTTAATTTCTTCAAGAGTGAGCTCATTGGGATAAGAACCGAGAAGTCAATGCTTCTTAATTTTGCTAATATACTAGGGTGCAAGGTGGGACAGCCGCCTGCTCTATATTTAGGGATTTCTTTATGCTTGGGGCGGGTTACTAAATCTCTATGGTTACTAAATCTCTATGGAATCCAGTGATAGAAAGGTTCGAGAGAATGTTGTCCACATGGAAAGGTAACTATTTATCCATCGGAGGAAGGGTAACCCTGATCAAGTTAGTTTTGTCTAATCTCCCAATATACTACTTCACCCTTTTCAAATGCCCGGTCTTAGTCATTAAAAGATTAGAAAGATTGCAGAGAGAATTCCTATGAAAAAAGTTCCATCTGGTGGATTGGGACTCCATTTGTAAACCCAAGGAAGGTGGAGGTTTGGGAATCAGATCTCTTAAGAAAATGAATCAAGCCCTATTGGGCAAGTGGTTATGGAGGATAGGAGATGGAACGGACGGCCTATGGAGGGAGGTGTTGGATAGGAAATACAACCTTCCAAGACGTGGATGGGATATCCAAGAAGTCCAACAAAATCGTCCGCAATTTGGAAAGGAATCCTCTCGGTAAAGAGGCTCCTCAAGGAGAACATTAAATTTCATATTGGGTCAGGGGAGTCGATCCTCTTTTGGAAAGATCGATGGGCTGGAGACATGATTTTGGGCGATTAGTACCCGGATTTATTTAAATGTGCTAAGGATAAGGATGCTAAGGTCAAATCATATTTGACAATAACTGGCAATCAGGTGGTTTGGAGTTAAGGAGGAACCTGAAGGACAATGAAGAAGCCCAACTAATCTTGCTCCTGAACCTTCTCAATGGGATGCACATCCTAGAAAGAGGGGAGGACACTAGGGTGTGGGCCACCTCTAAAGATGGGATACTCTCTGTCTCTTCTTTCTTTTTGGCTTTATCTAATATTCCGAGGGGGAGAAGCGAAGTTTGCAACATCTGGAAGTTGAAGGCTTCTCCTAGGGCGGTTATTTTCAGGTGGTTGGCGCTCAAGAAAAGAATTCGTACTTTGGATAATCTAAGGATGAAGGGGATGATCGTCGTTAATGGCTATCCCATGTGCTTACGAGTTGGGTGGTTTGAATGTTGTTGGGTCTTCCCTAAGTCTCTCATAGAGGTGTTCCAGGCTTGGAAGCCTCCAATAGGGAACCCATGGTAAAAGAATTGCAGAGCTTGACATTCTTAGCGGTGCTTTGGATAGTGTGGAAGGAAAGGAACTCAAGATACTTCGAAGGGGTTCAATCCAGCTTTAACAACTTGGTAGAGAAGACTAAGTTTTTAGTTGCTCTCTGGGTGTTTGTTAGCCCGACTTTTAGAGATTACTCCATAGATCAGATAATGTGCCATTGGAAGGAGATAGCCTTTTCGTGTGCTAGGCCTTAGGCTTTTTTTGTTTTTGGGCCTTTTTGTTTTATGTGTTCCTGTTTTCGAGGTTTGCTTGTCAGTACTCATCTCTTGTACTGATTGCTTTCATTAATACAAGTAGCCATTCAAAATAAAATAAAATAAAAACAAAGGGAAAACTAAACCCTAATCACCACTAACTGCTGAAATTAGGTGTATACAATATTGGTTGATCACAAAACTTATCAGTTTTAATTTAAAACATCTAAATATAGCAAACCCTAAAGAGATCATGTGATGGGAACCCCAAAACGCACATAATATGTTGTAAAAGGGGTCCCGGACCCTAGTCCAACCCATATAGTTTGGCCAGTGAGGATTTCCCTAGGGAACCCCACTGCCAAGCCCAAATAGTCCTTATTCGTTTCCTTTTGATGAATTGGAGGCTTCTTCATCATGTTGTGTGATTTTTGTGAAGTCGGTCAGATGTAGAACATTGAAACAAAAGAAGATCCAACCCAAATTCAATACTGCAAGTTGGTTTCAGCAACAATATCATCAAATTGGAGTGAAACATAGAATATAATGGAAAACCATAAGATGACAATGTATTAAAAACCCCAAAAACCAAGCCCTATGATGGAGGGTCCAAACGACCATGGATCATGGTCCTATGGTGGTTGGCCATTGGGGAAACCCAATGGGACCCCATGGCCAGGTCCGTTCTTCCATATTTTTGTTTTTCTTCTTTAAATTGAAGCCTTTTCCATCATGTAGTTGAGGATTTAGAGTGATTTCTACAAAATCTCCACAGCTAGAACTAGAAGAAGGATTCTAGAATCCAATTTCATGGGATCAAGAGATGGATCATGCATGAGATGGTTGATTCAGATTGTTTGCTTACCTCTTATAAGTCTTAATTGACTTCTTCGCTTGTGCACGAGTGTTTAACATCAATCTCTACAAGCCCCGGTTGATCCTCTCTTTCTTCTCTCTTTTCTTCTAGTTCTTCTAATTGCTTCAAGTTGAAGATGATATGGCCTATGGGAAGGGTTGGTTGTGTGATAGCTAAGGGCTTTTGGTTTGCTTCAAGTTGAATGAGATGTGGGAAAGGGGTTGGGCGTGAAACTCTAACAATGATTTTGGGTTTGGTTTCCTTATTACACTTAGTTGTATTAGCATAAGGGAGCCGTCTTTCTGATTCCCTACCATACTAGAACTCCTTATGGTCTTTTGCTATTCTTAAATATGCAATTCCTAACCTTATATGGACTAGCCCTAGTGCCAACGCAGTTCCATACCTCATCGTGTAATGCTAGCGGGTCCCACATGGGCCCCACATGTTTTAAATTAATTTTTATGAAATTTTAGCCTAGCCGAACCCTGATATTCACTATATTTATTAATTACGGATTAATAACAGTAATTAAGGCTTGATTAGGTTGATCAAATCCTAATGTACATGTGTATTTTTATTACATTTTGATTTGATTTAATTCAGGTTAAATCCAAATTTTCTGTAATTTATTCTAGTTATTATTAAATCAATATCACATAGTTAAATAATCAGACAACGGGAATTTGAGGGTAAGGTTTTACACTAGAGTGCTTCATTCAGGCTGTTCAGGCTATACTTACACTCATCATCATCATCAGAGCCTTTTGTCATCGATTTGATGATTAAATATTCCTAGGTTGTTTACCATTCAAAAATAAAAATAAAAATCCCTAGGTTGTTTTTTATTAAGTAATGTTATTAACAGATGAAAGGAAGATTTCAGAGCAAAGCAAACACGCAAAACGAAGATTTTCAAGGCAGGGCAAAGCAAAACAAAGTGATGGTATGCAAGAATTATACCACATGCAACAAAACAAAACAAAACATTTAAATAAAAGCGCTCAAATGTGTTGTCCTATCCACCCCTTTTTTCGCCAAGCAATTGGCAGACCTACCCCCACATGCTGAAAGGAAACCTGAGGAGAAGAAGAAAGCGATTTGATCTCTTGAAAATAGTAGAACTTCCACGGACGGCTGGCTAAATGATTCATCCAAAAGATGGCATTAGATGAGTTGCTCTCCGCAATATGCCTGTCATGGAAGTGCACTGTAAAAGAATGAAGAGGTTCTAAGAAGTAAGAACCTCCCCACATGCACCCAAACCAACACACCCCCCCAAACCAGCCGCCACCCTGGCACCGCGTGTCATAACGGAGGACCTCACCAGTATTTGCCAGCCCCAGCTTGCCTCTGCCAGCCCCATCCACGTTGAACTTCAAGCAACCAGGAGGAGGATACTTCATAGGCTTGGATGACAACAAGCGTCCCAGTTAAGAAAAAATCATCTATTTGCAAATCTTTGAAGTCATTTCGACCAATGGTCCACTTCACAAGGAGCAAAGCTACCACATGGAAAAGCTCATCCAGAGAAGAGGATGAGCCCCTAAATTTAGTGCTCTGCTTCAAACACTGGACGTTCATATTCGTTTGTAAATTACCAATATAAATTTTTAAAAAATTGCTTGGGTCATGTAACTGGTCCAGTTATGTGGTTCAACTTGTCATTAGCTGTTTCCCACTTCGGATGGATCACTGACTACAAATTATATCCAGCTAGAGCTGTCAACATTTATTTTTGTCCATATGTCAGATTTGGATGCTAACCATTATTTGTATACATCAAATGAATGGTTGACCATGGAGATTGTGCCATGTGTCTGATTTTTGTGCAGTGCACCTTTATTGGAATACTTCACTAAGATTAGATGCCCCTCTTTTTCTATGTTTCTTGAAAATAACTAATTTTTTGGTGACGACTTTGTTGCTTTTTGGTGTCACTGTAATGTTATTGATTTGGGTGCTCATTGTCCTTGCTGATTTCATGTGTGTTACTCCAGTTATATCGACTATCTCTTCTTAGGAGACTATGTTGATCGGGGTCAACACAGTTTAGAAACTATTACTCTTCTCCTTGCGTTGAAGGTACCACTTCAAAATGATTGTTCAATTTGTATAATTTTTTTTCCAGTTTTTTTCATACTTACCTTTACTTTTCTTTATGGGTTACTTGGATCCACCAGGTTGAGTATCCTCACAATGTGCATCTAATTCGTGGGAACCATGAGGCTGCTGATATCAATGCTCTATTTGGCTTCCGGATAGAGTGCATAGAGCGCATGGTAATTATTGTTGTTGCTGTTGTTGTATCTTTTGCCTAAACCATTTTAATTCAAATTCATTAACCATACCCACTTTTGAACAGGGAGAGCGAGATGGTATTTGGGCTTGGCACCGCATAAACAAATTGTTTAATTGGCTTCCTCTTGCTGCCTTAATTGAAAAGAAAATCATTTGTATGCATGGGGGCATCGGTCGGTCCATAAATCATATAGAGCAGATTGAGAACCTACAGCGCCCTATTACAATGGAAGCAGGCTCAGTTGTTCTCATGGATTTATTATGGTCAACACAATTTCTTACCTCTGTGTTTGCACTTTGTACTACCTGCATCTTTCTTATTCAATTGTCAGTCACATTCTTATCAGGCTCCTTTTATACAGGTCTGATCCAACTGAGAATGATAGTGTTGAAGGATTGCGTCCCAATGCCAGAGGCCCGGGTCTTGTTACTTTTGGGGTGAGTTTCTTTTTCTCTTTTCTTTTTCTTCCCTTTTTTTCAATTTTGTGTGTGCAGGTTTTTTCCAAACGTTTGTGTTTATTGCAAATGGTTTGCTTTGCGCACATTGTAATTCTTTCCAAAGGACCTACTTCTAAGTTGTAGTTTATGGGATGTTAGGCCCTGGCTTGCAAGGGCTGGGCTGCTGGGTAAAGGCCGAAGGGCCTTTGTCTCGCCCAAGGCACTGCTATGTTAAGGTAGGGCCTGGACGATCTCCGGCCTGGCTCATTGACAGCCCTAGCTATAACATTGATTTAATTTTCTGAGGTAGACTGCGAATGGTACGATGTAGCTTAAAGGCAGATTCGATCATCAACAGGATCCTTGCCTTCATGATGCTTGTAAATCAGGAATCAGATGAACCAATAAAAGTAATGGGGCAACTGATGGCATTCAACCATAATCAGGAGTATATACAGTTCAAAGATGAACTAGTTATATCAAGTTATACACTTAAGTTTAAGTTCTTTCAAGCCTGGGAGGATGCTTGGAGGATTCACGAGGCTGGCTGCATGGGTTGCATTGGACCCTTATATGTGTTGCATGAATAAATTAGTGGATTTGTTCAGGTCCTCAGTCAAGTATGGGTGATATGCTTTTGACCAGACTCTTAATTTTTAGGTGTTTTCCTAGCTAGTAGAAGAGCCTTAGTTATCATTATGTTTTTAAGAGTATGATAAAAGCCCTAGTAAGTCAGTTGAGTTGCTGTTTATCTTTGTTTTCTTTGTTAGTTGAGAATAGTCAGAGAGTGCTGGCTGAGGAATTCTTTGCAAGTAGGAGTGTACATCCAACCATGTGTCAAGAGTCGATATATTGTGTATTTCAACCAAAGAGACCTATTCAAACTGTTGCATTGTGTGAAAGGTTTATTCTTAGGTTTCTCTTTTCTATAAGCAAAGCCTGAAATAATAATTTGAAGGACTGATCAGTGATCATGCATCAGTTATAGTTGTCAATTTGTTTGAGGTATTGCTTTTGGTTCATGTGATTTGGATTTTCTTTTGGTGATTTCTAACAATGAGATGTTATTAGCTATTTTTTTTATTTTTTATTTTATCCAATATGTATATTATTCTTTAGATTCCAATTATGGTCAAACATTATGCAGTAACAAGCTATAAAATCTCCCTTCTTTCCTGTTATATGGTTACTTTTTCTAAGCCTTACTTGTGGTTCAGCCTGATCGTGTCATGGAGTTCTGCAACAACAATGATCTACAGTTGATTGTACGTGCGCATGAGTGTGTTATGGATGGCTTTGAGCGTTTTGCACAGGGACATTTGATTACTCTTTTCTCAGCTACCAATTACTGTGGTGTGTGCTATCTTTCAGCCTATGCCTCATCCAGTTCTTTTTTTTTTTTTTTTTTTTTAATCCTTTCTAATTTTAAATTCTACCCACTTACAGGTACAGCAAATAATGCAGGGGCAATCTTAGTTTTGGGTAGAGACCTTGTGGTTGTTCCAAAACTCATTCACCCATTGCCTCCTGCCATTGCATCACCAGAAACATCACCGGAACGTCATATTGAAGATACATGGATGCAGGTAATATCCTTTTATATGCAACAGGCAATGGTTGCATTTATAACTTTGCATGCCATCTCTTTAATTGATTGATTTTACTAATTTCATGTCCAATCAGGAACTTAATGCCAACAGACCACCGACGCCAACCAGAGGTCGTCCTCAAGTTCCAAATGAGCGGGGTTCTCTGGCCTGGATCTAAGACCTCTGATTTGGATGTTTTGCTATTCACTCAATCTCAGTCTACAGCTTAAGGACGTCCTACTGGCTGGATATCTTGTTATTCTTTTAAGCACTCGATGAGTCAAGGAGGAGTGGTCAAGATTCAATGGGCTGCCCTGATTCAGGATTTGAAGATTCGAAAAAAATCATTTGGGTTTCACCACATCGGGTGGTTACAAACAGTGGATTCTGAGGGCAAGATGCTATACTTCAATACAGGCTGCAGGCGATGGGGTATCGACGGCTACTTTATTCAGTCGAGTATTTAGAACATGTTCGAAAGCGCGCCTCTGTATATTGATCTGCAGGCAGATAGGCGCAATGGTCTTTTTTCTTTCCTGTTGAAATGATAATAGTGTTGTCTTTTCAGGTATTCTTTCTATTTTTCGTGTTCAGCTGTTCTTCCTGAGGACATGTGGAGTCAACATAATCTGATGTGATAGATAACCCATTTGGGCATTCCATGTATCATATAGACTTGTCAGTGTTGTGTGCAGCACATTGCCTTTGTGTAATTCCCACCTGTGCTGTTTGTACAATGTAAGATGTGTGAAGAGGAGATTTGCTTCAGGTTTGAAATGCCATTTTTATTTAGGCAGAAGGCAGGCTTGCTTTGTGTGATTTGATTTATGAACTGTGTGCAGTAAAGCGCTAATGTTTGATCACAGCACTACACGCATCGTATGATACTTTAGTGCGCATTTACCTGTATGATTGACTGCAGTTAATGTAAAACTCACTAGAAATTGGAGGAACACAACTTTCTAATAGGAGTCTTCAGCACTTTTCATATTGTTATCTGTTTTTACTTCGCATTGTCCGGGTTGATAGTTTTTCTATTGGCAATATGAGATTTTTCTTTTCCACTCCCCAGCTCAGGTCGGTTTGCATTGTTCCAGCCCAATTATGACAACTTGAATGATTTGTGTTTATAACAGTGATCAATTGAAAATGGAAGAGAATTGAATGCATTACTTGGTTTTCTATCGCGTGCAAGTCTAGCACTATTCATCATCACCTTATATTTAGACGTCAGGCCAACTACCAACATGCTTAATACCCATCTGATTGGGCCCCGGAAATAGATTGGTAGCCACACATATATTGAGAGAGAGAGAGAGAGAGAGAGAGAGAGAGAGAGAGAGAGAGACACGTTTTTGCCACTGGGTTGGAAATGCCATTCATATATGGTGATATTTTTGTGGTCCGGCCTGCAGAATCCTCTTATGATCAATCTTACCATCCCGACTCTCCCTGATGAATAGGCAGGCATACACTCCCCAATTTCAGACATCCAACTTGCTGTGTTTGCTGGGTCATGAGATGGCGAAAATCAATGTCAACTTTTTGTCTCTCAGTTTAAAAAAACTGTTACCCTTGACCGAATCACCAACGCTACTCAGTGGGCTTCTATTTCTGTTCAAAAGCCAGTAGCATCATCCCACGGGATAACTACCCATCCTGCATCTCACCTTTTTCCGACTTTCCCCCTGTGCAACAGTCATTTCTTTTCTGTGATTTTCTTTGTTATCACGGGCTCTCTTTTGATGTGTCAACATCATTCTCTAAGCCTTGTCTCAATTATGTTGGGGGTTTGCAGTATGAATTATGTTTTTTTTTCATTTCGATTTATCATGACCCAAATCCTAAGATAAGTTTCACTTATTCAAATATGTTTTTACTAACTCTACCCACTTCCTTTTTGCATATCCCTTCCCCTTTAACGGCGCTATTGCTGGCATGCGTTGTTTGTATATGTTCAAACTATTTCAAAAGAATTTCTCTAATTTTATTCCCTATTGATGCTACTCTTAAATGTTCTCGAAAACACTCATTTTTAATTTTAACATTACTGGTTTTATCACACATTCATCTCAACATTCTCATCTCTATTACATCCATTTTATGCATATGTTGCTATTTGATTGTCCAATATTCTTCTCCATAGGTCATAGATGGTTTAATAGATGTCCTATAAAATATTCCTTCAATATTGTCGGCATGTGCTGATCACAAAGCAATCTAGTAGCAAGTCTCCACTTCAACTAATCCACTTTTGTCCTATGTTTGACATGTTTATCAATCTCTCTATCCTTACTAATAAATCTCTCTTGATGTGTATTTTCTTTCCTAATCTATGATCACTAGTTTGGTTGTAGAAATGAAATTTACCGAGCCTGTCATATTTCACCATGTCGTTTTTATTCTAACTTTACCTCATGTCCAGAATCAATTTGATAATGATATATCAGTATAAATTACGTTGCACATAATTTTTAGTTTTCTTGCTATGTAAAATGACTCCTTCCCATTCCATTCCCTACTAATTCCTCAACGACATGGAAATGAATGTCATTCACTTGAACGAAAGTTGAAAAGATGTGACCTACATTTATAACGAGAAAATATGTGGCTAGGATTGTCCAATTGGTGCATGTAGTGGATATATGCATAGTATAGGACGAATATGATGGGTGGTCTAAATTCTTTGATGATCAAGCATTTATGGGAGTTATCACAGATGGAGACATACCCTCTCAAGATAGCGAGCTCGCACTGCCTAAAAATTAAATTGTGTAAAATCTAAACTAACGATATATATATATATATATATATATATATTTGCTGTCCGAGGGTTCCCAACCCTTTGGACTAGACTAATCCCTCCAGGCCTAGAGGGAAGTCGGGTAAATTCTCCTGTAGCCCCATAAACTAACGATATATAAGAGCACTACTACTAACAAATGGATTGTTTCTCGTTCAGGCACTTCTTTTTCAATGGATTTCCACCTCAACAGGTAATGGTATAAAGGAAAAAAATCCACTGGATATCATCAGCCAATCAATTTGACTGGAAAGGACCTAATTGAAGATTTCTTTAAATCTCTAATGTAACCAGTATTTGTAATGTATAGGACCCTAAATCTTTTTTGATTGGCGTATAGGACCCTTATTTGAAATAAGTAAAAAACTTGGGGGTCATTTAAAATTTTTAGTTATTTAATTATGTCTGCAGAGACAAGATTTTGCTTTGGCAGGATGAAGTTTTTGAAGTATAAACATACCAAGACTTGCGCTGAAACTGGGCACTGTTACCTGCTGGAGCAAATATAGATATTGTCTTGAAGTTACCTTATAAGGGCAGTTACGTATGTAAGTAAATCACATGTATAACAATTACACATAGACTACATTTGTTGGTGTGAATCAGATTCACTTGTGAAAATTCCCACTGAAAAGGCCCCAATTCTTGCATTTCTGGTTCACAGGGTTGGAGGTATGAAAACGAATCACACCTCCTTTTGAAAAAAGGCAGAGCTATCGTGCAGGACCCCAATTGATGATTTTAACTATTCATCTTCTTTATAAGGCTAAAAATGGCTAGAGGTTAAATCTCTTAATTCTTCATAGATTTTGAGACATTCTGAGAAATTTATGGAGGAGTTTAGATTATTAGATCTAATTTTCTAAGCTTCTATGGCCCATAGTTCACAGTCTGAACTATCCATCTTCTTTGAATGCTAAAAATTATTAAGAAGTCAAATATCTTATCTTAACTCTTCATGGATTATGAGGAATTTGAAAAAAAAAAAAAAAAATCCCAGAAATCCTGACACACATAGAAGTGTTAGAGGTACTTAGATTCACGTGTAAATGGTGATTTTCACAAACAATGAAAGTGTTTCACATGTGTATCGTTTGCCCACGTAAATGATTCACATGTGCATCATTTACTCATGTGAATCATTTTCAAATAAAACAAACAACCCCTTTAGCAAATAATCTCAATTGTCTGGCAAATTCTCTCTAACACCCTTTTATTTTAGGTGGGAATTTACTCTGATGGGATATGTGAGATCCATGGGCGCCTTTAATTTAGGGTGGTTATTTTTTGACGGGCACCAAGCCTGATTAACAGCAGGATTGGGACATATGCATTGCATGCCAATTTTCCTGCTGGAGAAGATTTTGGTTCCTTGTAGTATGGTACATTGTTTTGTTTATATGTATAGCCCATCTTTCTTGATCCCACCCAAAAAGGAGTACTCTTTGCCAACGCACTCTGTGATTTGAGTGGTGTAGGCACCTCACTATCACACATCTGCCCAGGGATCCATCCCGATCCCTGGGTCTTACAGTTGAATGTATCACTCCTCATCAGTTGCCCCGCTTACTCTTTGAACTAGCATTAGACCCTGTCTGCGTTTAGTTTGGGCATAAATCAATGTTGGATTTAATGGTAAGAAATTTAGGCAGCATGCAGAAAGTAAACTTTTAGGAGCCAATCAAAGGCTGCGATCCTTTGATAGGATGGATAGGGAAGTTGCCCTTAATAACCCCCAAACCCAGTTACACCCAGACAAACTAAAACTGACTAATCCGGCGAACCCAGAATACAAGACAATAGCCTAACAAAATAAACATAAATTAAAAGCATAAAGAAAACACCACCAGCAACAACACTAACCCAACAAAAGTAAAAAGAAAAAGAAAGGGATCACAAAAAACTAAAATCAACTCCCCACCCCTATCACAAAAGCCGCCGTCTCCCATACAATATCCTGACTAATAGAATGACAAGGTTTGACAAGCTTATGTGCTTGACCATTGAAACTCCTAAGAATAAAAGAGAAATCGACAGAACTAAATAAAGAGGCCAAACAAATTGATGTCTAAGATAATAGGACTAATAGACCAACTATCATCTTCATTCAGCAACCGAACCACATCTTTGACACCAGACACCATATGCACCCTGTTAAAGCATTTTCCTTTCCCCTTTTGTAAATCGACTAAGATTGCCCTTGTTTCGGCCTCTTTTGAAGAGACAGCTTTACTTTCATGGCAGGCATCTGTATCTAAAATAACAAACCCTTAGAACCATAACATAACCAAAAGCCACTTTTCCATCACTAGCCTTAAAAGTTGCATCTGAGTAGATCAACAGATCTTGATCATTGGAGATCACTGCAGGACTTTCTCTTATTATTTCTTTTCTCTTTTCGGTCATTTCCTTACATAAAATGGTGGGTCCTTCAAGCATCCTTCTGACCAACCCAATACTTTTAAAGGGGTCTAATGGTTGACTTCTAAAAAGAAAGTCATTCCTGGCTCTCCAAATTACCCACCATAATGATAGAACCCACATCTTAAAGTGATCATCACTAGCTAAGAGGGAAGGTCGGATGGTCTTGCTCACAAAAATCGTTCCAGCAACTAGTTTACTCTGAAGAAAGAAAATTATGAGTTTGAATCCCAAGAAAAGAGCCAAACCAAATGGCCCTAGCATGATCATATCTCATCAAAGCATGGCCAACAGACTCCCCCTCCCTTTCACAAATAGGGCATTTATCATCAATTGAGCTTATTTTTCGCTCAATCGAGGCTCTTACCAGGATGACATTTTTAAAACATTTCCAACCGAACAAATGAACTCTATGAGGAAGAGGGAGTTTCTAAAGAGATTCCCAATTGATAGAGGAGATAAGGTTGGCCACGCCACCTTTTGAGATTATTCTATAAGCCAATTTAGTAGTAAGTTGGTCATTCTTTGAAAAAGAAGCTAAGTCCTCATGTCGTTAGCTCTATGATTAGGGATATATATTTTGCAAATATCTTCAACATCCATATGGTTGTTAAAAAAGCTTTTGATAATGCTTTCATTCCATTTTCTTTCCCCATTCCACAAATCCTTAACAATAAGGTTTGCGTTTACCGTGGAAGGAAAGGGTTTCCTCAAGCTCGCTTACAAGGGATCCAATTACACTTCCACACCGAAACTTCCTCCCCATTTCCAATAATCCATTTCGCCTTTTCGTTAATGAAATTAACCCCCTCAACGAAGTCTCTCCAAAACTAGGAGTGGCCTTTTTTAAATTTGGCTTCCCAAAGGTTACTCTTGGGACAATATTTAGCCTTTAGGATTTTTGAGCAAAAAAGATGTTCATTGGTTAGGCATCTCCAACAAGTTTTGGGCAAAAAGGCTAGATTATTAGCTTGGTGTCTCTAATTCCTAGCCCCCCATCAGATATAGGTTTACATAATTCCAACCACTTGATGGTGTGAGATTTCTTCTCACCCTCATTCTCGCCCCACCAAAAGGCTTTGAACATTTTATCAATGGTTTCCGAGGTTTTATTTGGGAAGGTAAAGAGCTAACATGTTATAAACAGGAATGGTCGCAGCCATAGATTTGATAAGGGTACTTCTTCCAGCTTGGGAGAGCAAAGGAATTTTTCAGGAGCTAATCCTATTTTTAATTTTGTTAACTAGTGCCTTGAAGCTTGAGTTCCTATTCCTCCTTATAGTCAAGGGGTTGCCAAGGTATTTTTCATCATTGTCCAATAACCTCATATCAAGGGCTGAAGCAATACATCTACACCTTTTTTTCTTTTTTATTTGTAAGCCCCCTTACTAAAATAAAAAACAGATTTATGATAATGTCTAAGCTGCCCCGATATGTCACAGTAATCTTCAAGTAAACATTTAATCACCCTGGCTTCTTAATCACACCTTACAAAAAATGAAGCTATCATCAGTGAATAGAAGATGCAAAATACTTGGGGCTCCCCTAGCTATTCTAACCCCTTTGGACAGATCCCACTTCCTCGGCCCTGATGAGAGCATGCGAGATAAAACCTTGACATTAAAATAAATGAGAGGAAAGCATGTTTCCTTGTCTAGGACCCCTGGAGGTGTAAAAGTTCCCAAAGGGGGATCCATTCAACAAGATAGAGAAAGAAACTGAAGTAATGCACTCCTTAATTAGTTTAATAAATTCTCATGAAAACCAAAGTCATATAAGGTCTCTTCTTTAAAATCTCATTCCATGCGATCATACACTTTGGCCATGTCAAATTTAAGCCCCATAGTTTTGCATTCCTTTTTAGTCTTAAAAAAATGGATAACCTCATGAGCTATAATGTAATAATCATCAGTAATTAATCTCCCTTAATTAGTTTAATAAATTCTCATGAAAACCAAAGGCACATAAGGTCTCTTCTTAAAAATCTCATTGCATATGATTATATGCATTGGCAATGTCAAGTTTAAGCCTTATAGTTTCGCATTTCCTTCTAGTCTTAAAAGAATAACCTCATGAGCTAGTAATCAATTTCCTTTTTAAAAAAAGCACTTTGGAATGGGCTAATAATATTATAGAGAACATTCTTGAGCATATTAGCAATAACCTTAAAGATAATTTTATAGACAACGTTGCAGAGATTTATAGGTCAAAGACCATAAATAGTAATAGCTTGGTTTTTCTTAGGAATAAGAGCTATATAAGTTTTATTAATATTTCTAGGGAAGAACTATATTTAAAGAAGTTTTGCACCATTCTTAGAATATCATCTCCAACTGTCTCCCACATATGTTGGTAAAATTCTTTCGGATACCACTCTGGTATGGGAGATTTTAGGGGGGCTAACTTAAAAACATAATCTTTAATTTCATACTCTATAGAAATGGTGACAAGCTTAGATTTCATGTCATGGGAGATCACCGGGCTGATAACTTCTTTAATTACTCCCAAATTTCAGGCCCCATTGAGGTCGGGATTTTTTATCATGGTTGCAAGCAGGGGCAGAACCAGGATATGGACACTCGGGGGGCCATTGTGAATATAGTTTTTCTTTCGCGGGGGGGTTTGGGGTTTGGTGTTGGTGTGTGTGGCGGGCGGGGAAGGCGGTGGGGGTGGTGGTGCATTGTGAAAAATGACTTTCAAAATTTTAAGTAATCTAAATGACTTTTTTTGCAATTTAAGGGGGGACCCACGCCAGCCCCTCCCTATTCTGCCCCTGGTTGCAAGATCCCACTCCTATGTCCTCCCTACTACTTCAATTCCCAACATTATTTTTTATGTTACTGATTCTATTAGATCTCCTCCTATTAAATGTTCTAGAATGAAAATATTTAGTATTTTATCTCCTCTTCTAAGCCAGAGTTCCCTAGACTTTTGTATCCATATATCATCTTCCTTATCTAGATATTCATCAAGTTTGCTACTAAGTTCTAATTCTTTAGCAATGAATTTATCACCTGGAGTTCTAAATCTAATGACCTCAAGTTTGTCTCTAGTTATTTTGACAACCTCATCCACCTTTTCAGTTTTCTCATTTGTTCCATTTAACCAACTCTTTGCTCAAAACAGTACTATTGATATTGTTTACATTCACCCCATTAGTCTTCATAAACCTCTTCTCTTAACCACATATTATGAAACCTGAATGGATGGGGAAGTTTATGATTTTTAGGGTAGGTAGAGAGAAGAATTAGAGAGTGGTCTGATCCACCAGCTACAAGAACTGTTAGAGTAGATTTTGGGAATATGTCTTGCCATTGTAAATTTATAACAGTTGTATCTAATCTTTCCTTCAAATGACCTAGGCCCTTCCTTTAATTGGACCATATGTAGGCCAGCGCACAAGAACCCAAATCAAACATCATTAGATTATATAGAACCTCAAGACAATTCTTTGCTTTTTAGTGATTAAATCCTTCTCCACCCCATTTTTATGTCTCTCAAAGGTTTCCTTAGAGTTACCTACAATAATGCATGGATCCACACATCACTCCCCTAAATCATTTATACAATTCTAAAATCTCTGTTTATCAGCTGGGTATGGGGGACCTGTGACTATGGTTAGGCACCAATTATATCCATCAACCCCATTGATAAAACAAAGGAACAAATGTTAATTTTTTTCTCAAAAATAAATTGGATATCCATTAACTGGAATCACATCCATTTTGTTAAATTTCAGTTTTCTTGTCAAACTTTCCATTTGATTTTCATTAGACTTTGTTTCTGAAATATATAGGAAACTCGGATTGGATTTTCTACATAAACGTTTAATTTCCTTTGTTGTGGTAGGTAGAGAGGTTTTAGCACCTCTGCAATTCCATATAATTTCACATAAGTTATCATTGGTGCCCATGGATTTAGCCCTTGAGGAGGATATCCTGTAATTATTTAACCTACTATGCTTTCTAGGAATAGCCATCAAATTTATGCATTGTACAAGTAGAACAAAGAAGGGTGGTCAGAACTTAATTACCTAGGAGTCACAAGTCACAACCCCTTGCACTTTGGTTATCTGCCAATGTGGGTATTCTGATTTCCATAAGGAGAATTTAACAACAGGGCACTCTTAGACTCGATGATGGTTTGGTCATTATTGAAATAAAATAAAATAAGCTCTTTCTCTCTGTATATTCAGAGAGCTAATGTATTAGTGTATATATAAGTTTTTTTCTGATGGGCTGGTGAAGCCTGATCTAGACTTTATTTAATTACAGGGGCTTATCTGTAATATGTCGGTTTAATCTGGACTATCTATTATAAGGCCAGATCCAACGGTTGTGGGTGTCTAGAGGTTTAGGATTTCATATATTTATACTGGGTGATGAGAACATTGTAAAAAAAAAAAGGGTGATATTGAGGGAAAACAAGAGAGACAGTGAGTGCTTGTGCTCTTGTGGGAATCACCAATAATAGTGAATAGTGTGAATCTCTCATAGACGTAGGCAATCTTGCCGATCCACGTAAATCTGTCTTTTGGATTGATTGTGTGATTGTCTCGTAGATCGTGCGTATGTTTCTAATCTTAACAACTGGTATTAGAGTTAGAGCCAAGGATTTTCCTAGGGCTTGGCTTGCGCACGATCTACGATCACGATTGAGTTTAATCTCGGAGAAGAGGTCATCTGGATCTCTTAATTTCGCCACACAGTAGATTGAAGTTCTGATCAATTAGGTGGGCCACGACTTCTGAAGGCTATTCTAGTGTCTGTTACAGGCAGGGATTGATCTGGTTTTTCTCAAATCAGATTTCAAAGGGAGTTCCAAATCTGTTGCAAATTTGAAGATCCCTAATTCTTCAGGATCAACCACACTGAAATTTGATGATGTTGTGAGTGCTATCCTCGATGAGGAAACTCGCAGGAAACCTTCATGTGAATCATCAGGAAGTGCATTGAATGTGGAAAATAGAGGTAGGTCATCTGAGAGAGAGCAAAGTCATGGAAGATCAAAATCAAGGAGCAAGTCAAGATCGTCAAAAGCAAGATCGAGTGCTGGAATTGTGGCAAGAAAGGACATCTAAAAAAGGACTACAGAGCTCCACCAAAGAAAAACAAGCAAAAGAACGATAATAAGGACAACGAAGCTTCCGCAAATGTCGCAGGTGATACTGTTCGAGATGCTTTAATTTTTGCTTTTGATTATAAATCTGAATCTTGGATTATAGATTCTAGTGCGTCCTTTCATGCTACTGTACAGAGAATATCTCAAAAATTATGTATAATGTGACTTTGGTAAACTTTATCTTGGTGATGATGAATCCTATGACATAATTGGCAAGGGTGATGTTCAGGTTAAATTGTCAAACGGCAGTATATGACAATTGAATAATGTCAGGCATGTACCCAGCCTGAAGAGAAACCTCATATCAGTTGGTCAGCTTGCTAGCTCTAGTCACGTAACTGTTTTCGTAAATGATTTCTGAAAAAGTTACAAAAGGAAGTATGGTTGTTGCTCGTGGTAAGAAAGAATGAACTCTTTACTTGATTAACAGCTCTACAAGTTCCATTGTAGTTACAGATAAAGGCATTGACTCAAACACATTGCACTATAGACTTGGACACATGAGTGAGAAAGTGATAAATATTCTTCATTCTAAATGTAAGTTGGAAGGACTCATGTCGTTGGACTTAGAGTTCTGTGAAGACTGTGTTTTCGGAAAGCATAAGAAAGTTACCTTATCTAAAGTAGGCAGGCCACCGAAGTCAGAAAGGTTGGAACTAGTACACACGGATCTGTGGGGACAAACTCAGGTACCTTCTCTTGGTGGATCTTCTTACTTTGTTACATTCATTGATGATGCTATCAGAAAATTATGGGTATATCCTATGAAACACAAGTTTGACGTGTTTGACGTTTTTAAGAAGTGGAAAGCTTTGGTTGAAAACGAAACATGTTTAAAACTGAAATGCCTAAGGACTAATAATGGGGGAGATTATTGCAGCAAAGAATTTAAGGAGTATTGCGCCAAAAATAGCATCAAGCGAGAGAAGACCATTCACAATACACCACAATAAAATGGTGTAGCAGAGTGCATGAACAGGACAATTATTGAGCGTGTCAGAAGTATGAGGATACATGCTGGATTGCCCAAGCAGTTTTGGGCGGAAGCGGTGAATATTATTGCATATTTAATCAATCAGTGGCTTTCAGTACCTTTGGATAGTGGACTATCAGAGGAAGCTTGGATCGGAAAAGAGGTAAATCTTTCACACTTAAAAGTATTTAGTTGTATCTCTTATGTTCATGTTGAGGCTGAAAAAAGAGATAAACTAGATTCTATATCTAGGAAATGTACTTTCATTGGATATGATTCTGATGAGTTTGCTTAACGCTTCTAGGATGATGAAAATATAGAAAATCATTAAAAGCAGAAATGTTATATTCAATGAGAAAGTGATGCACAAAAATAAGGACAAGGTGCAGGAGGACAGCAATGAATATTTAGAATTAGATGGCACTTCTGAAAATGATGTACCTGAAGTGCATGAAATTGAAAACCCGTAGGTAAACCTTTAAACACTGCCCCGGTAAGAAGGTCATCAAGGACTCCTAAGCCTACACAGCGCTATTCACCTTCTTTGTTTTACTTGTTGTTAACTGATGGTGGTGAGCAAATATGTTATGAAGAAGTATTGCAGTTTGAAAATCGGGCTAGGTGGGAATAAGCCATGAAAGATGAGATGCAATCCTTATCATCAAACCAGACATGGGACTTAGTTCAATTGCCTGAGGGAAAGAAAGCATTGCACAATAAGTGGGTGTACAAATTGAAGGAAAAACATGACGGTAGCAAGCGATACAAAGCCAGATTAGTTGCAAAAGGCAGGTATTGATTACTCTAAGTTATTCTATTATGTGGTTAAATTGAACACAATCAGAAGTATTTTAAGTATTGTGGCGGTAGAAGATTTATATCTTGAGCAGTTAGATGTGAAAACTGCGTTTCTCCATAGTGAGTTGGAAGAAGACATCTATATGCATCAACCACATGGATATGTTGTACCAGGAAATGAGGAAATGGTGTGTAAGCTCAAAAAGAGTTTATAAGGTTTGAAGCAAACCCCAAGACAATGGTATCTTAAATTTTATAGGTTTATGTGCAACACAAGTTACAAACGGTATCATGCAGACCGTTGTTGTTATTTCAAAAGTTTTGATAGTTGTTACGTTATTCTACTCTTGTACGTAGATGATATACTTGTTGTAAGTTCAAATATGCATAAAATAAACAATTGTCACAAGAATTTGAAATAAAAGATTTGGGTGCTACAAATCAAATTCTCAGTATGAGAATTAGCAAAGACAAGAAAAATCGCACATTGAAGTTGTCTTAGATAGAATATGTCGAAAATGTTCTAAATAAGTTCAACATGTAGAATGCTAAGCCAGTTAGCACTCCACTAGCCAGCCACTTCAAACTCTCGAAAGAGTTGTCTCCTAAGACAGAACAGGAGAAGAAGAACATGTCCAAGGTCTCATATGCTTCAGCTGTTTGTAGCTTGATGTATGCTATGGTTTGTACTAGACCAGACATTGCTGATGCAGTGGGAGTTATAAGCAGATTTATGAGTAATTCCGAAAAAGAGCATTGGGAGGCAATTAAGTGGATTCTCAAATATCTGAGATGCACCACTAATACATCATTGTGTTTTGAAGGATCAGAGATCAAATTGCATGGCTATGTTGATTCGGACTTGGCAGGAGATCCTGATAGAAGCAGAAGCACTACAAGATATGTCTTCATATTGAATAGTGCAGCAATCAGTTGGAAGTCACAACTATAGGACGTCGTTGCACTTTCAACCACAGAAGCAGAGTATGTTATCGCTATAGAAGCTAGTAAGGAAATGATTTGGTTATAGGAGTTAATGGAAGAGTTGGGTAAAAAACAAGAGTTTAGCAGGCTTTACAGTGACAGTAAGAGTGTCATTTATCTTGCAAAGAATTCAGCATTTCATCCAAAAATCAAACACATTCGGATCAAATATCACTTCATACGGTGGCTTTTGGAGGAGAAAATGTTGAAACTAGAGAAGATTTTATCAAGTGAGAACCCTGCAGATATGTTTACAAAGGTGGTGACTACAGAGAAATTGAAGTTGTGCTAAGCTTCAGTTAGTCTTCAAGCATGAAGATGAGGAATCGAGATTCTTAGCCGTGTTCTGTTATTGTCAAAGCCATTTAGTATGTTCAGTATTCAAGTGGGAAATTGATGGGCTTGTGAAGCCTGATCTAGACTCTATTTAATTACAGGGGCTCATCTGTAATATGTCGGTTTAATCTGGACTATCTGTTATAAAGTCAGATCCGACGGTTGTGGGTATCTAGAGGTTTAAGGTTTCATATATTTATACTGGGTGATGAGAGCATTGTAAAAAAAGGGGTGATATTGAAAGAGAACATGAGAGACAGTGAGTGCTTGTACTCTTGTGGAATCTCCAATAATAGTGAACGGCGCGAATCTCGTGTGGACGAAGGCAATCTTGCCGAACTACGTAAATCTGTGTCTCGTGGATCGATTGTGTGATTGTCTCGTAGATCGTGCATGTGTTTCCGATCCTAACATTTTCAAATAAGAGATAAGTAATGTAGTTTTACATATCTGACAGATAGAAATGATTTTGAAAAATCAAACATTTGAAAATAATCTCAATTTTGGGTTTTTTGAATCCATAGCTTACTTATCTAATGACGTAGGGCCTTTATCATCTGTTATGCTAATATGCCCCCTCAAACTGACGGGTTGAGGGTGAACCATCAGCTTGCCTCTAAGTAGGGAAAACCGAGCAGAGGTTAACCCTTCGGTGAAAATATCTGTCAATTGATCAATAATAGAGACGAATCGCACCGCGAGTTCTTTGCACGCCACTTTCTCTCGTATATAATGATAATCTACTTCTGTGTTTTGTCCGGGCATGGAAAATCGGATTGGAAGCCAATGAGATAGCACCAATATTGTCACACCATATAATAGAAGTGTGAAACATTGGGATATGGAGATCCTTCAGAATATATAATATATATGATAATTCTGCTGCAGAGGTGGCCAAAGAACAATATTCAGATTCAATGCTAGATTTGGCAACAATTTGTTGCTTTTTGGCACTCCATGAAATGAAGTTGCTTCCAAGAAAAATACATTGCCCTAAAGTAGATCGACGATCATTTGGATTGCCAACCCAATCGGCATCAGAGAAGCAAGTTAATGCAAGACTAGATAATTTGGTGAATAATAATCCATGGTTAATGGTTCCCTTGATGTATCGGAAGATTCGTTTTACTGCTGACCAATGAACAGTTTTTGGATTGTGCATAAACTGACACACTTGATTTATCGCAAATGTAATATCGGGTCTTGTCCATGTTAGATTTTGGAGAGCACCAACTGCACTGCAGTATTCAGATAAATCGAGAAGGGGGTCTCCATCGAGAATGCTTAATTTGCTACCATTAATTACCGAAGTAGAGTATGGCTTGGCTCCATCCATTTTGAGTTTTCTTAGCAAGTCAATAGCATACTTGGTCTGTGAGAGGAACAAAGAGTCATTAGAACGACATACCTTAAATCCTAAAAAGTAATGTATTGAACCAAGATCCTTCATTGCAAACACCGAGGCTAATTGACAAATAAGAGAGCTTAGGATGATGGAGTTATTTCCTGTGAGAATAATATCATCAATATAAAATAGTAAAATGATGAAATTATTCGAATAATGCATACAAATAGGGAGGGATTAGCTGAAGACGTTTCAAACCCAATGGAGCTTAAGTGGGTTGTGAACCTTTCAAACCATGCCCGAGGAGCCTGTTTGAGCCCATATAAGGATCTGTGTAGCCGACAAACTTGATGAGGATATTGGGGGTTAACAAATCCTTTGGGTTGATGCATATAAACTTCCTCCTTAAGCTCTCCATTTAAAAAAGCATTGTTAACATCAAGCTATCTAATAGGCCAATTAAACCGAACTGCAAGAGTGAGAACAATGCTAATTGTGGTTGGCCTAGCTACCGGACTAAATGTGTCTGTAAAATCAATGCCCTCTTGTTGATGCAACACCTTTGCTACTAAGCGTGCTTTGTAACGTTTAATAGATCCATCAGCCCTATGTTTTAATTTATGTACTCATTTACAACTAACAATGTTCATGTTTGGATGTGCTAGAACTAAGGACCAAGTCCCATTGTGCTGAAGGGCATCAAACTCAAGAGTCATGGCTGCCCGCCATTCCAGACTCTTGACTGCAACACTAAAATAATTGGGTTCAACTGCAGATGTTATGGCATTTAGTGCATGAAGAGGATGACGCGTGGTAGAAAATATTTTTGGTTTGCGTGTGCCATCCTTGGTGCGTGTTATCATGGGATGCTCACACTCAACAAATGTTGTAGGGGCAGAATCAACACCAGATGTAGGAGGATTAGCAGGTAGTTCAGTTCTCTCAGCATCAGGGCCAATATGTGGAGCTGGGCCAGAGTAGTAGTGCAATCAACAATAGGGCCAACACTGTGGACTGGTACTGGGTCAGTTATGCGCAATGATTCGGGTCCAATAATCTGCACCGGGACCAAATATGTTGGAGTTTAAACACCTTGCAAAGAGACTTCTTGTTGTTGCTTCTCCTGCATTATGACCATCTGTGGATCATTATCATGCAAAGGCATTGATTGGCCACGTTGCATCAGCACATCATATGGAGGTGATGACGGGCCATAGGATGTCCCAATACGTAGCTGTGCATGGGCTTGTGACGTTGCATGTGGCTGGGCAGCAATCTCTAAAGTGGTAGGTGACTAGCTCATGGTTTGCATTGTGGCAGTAGGGTGGGCACTTGTTTGAAACGTGACACTTGGTAGTGGGCTTATTCTAGGGGGGGCGGAAGAGGTTGTCACAGGAATACTGCCATCATGTAGTGTAGTTGGCAGAGGGTCACTTGGCATCAAAGAAGACTCTACTGATTTTTTTCTCAGTAGTTGCATTGGATCATTACTTTTTGGGGCAGAAGTGCTCTTGGAATGTAGACTTAAAAAGGAAAATTTTCCTCATCAAACACCACATGTCAATAAATGAAAATGCGTCCAGTGTCTATGTCTAGGCACCTATAGCCAAGATAATTTGTGCTATAGCCAAGAAAAACACATGGGCTAGAGCAAAACTCAAGCTTACTTTTATTATTTGGTCTTAACCAAAGGAAACATAGACAACCAAAGGAGCGAAGAAATCGATAATCCAGGGCACGATGAAACAAACATTTCCATGGTGATTTGTTTTTGAGAATTTTAGTTTGCAAACGATTAAACAAGAAAACGGTCGTGTTAAATGCTTCAACCCAATATTGAAGAGGCATGTGAGCCCTTGCCAATAATGTAAGACCCATTTCAACAATGTGGTGGTGTTTCCGCTCGGCAACCCCATTCTGTTCAGGAATGTGAGGGCATGAGATGCGGTGTGCAATTCCATGTGATGCCAAAAATTCTTGAAAACGGTTACTCATGAACTCACCACCTCCATCAGATTAAAGGGCCTTAATTTTAGAAGACAACATGTTTTCAACATAGGCTCTAAACTTAAGAAAAGTAACAAAAGCTTGTGCTTTTGTTGATAAAGGATAAAACCACACATATTTGGTGCAATCATCAATGAAAGAAATGTAATAGCTATGCCCACTTATTGACATTTCGGGGGAAGATCCCTAAATATCACAATGAATTAAATCTAATTGATTTGCATAAATAGACGAAGATATTGAAAAAGGCAATTTTTTACTTTTACCCATTTGACATGGAGTACAAATGGAAGGAAGTTTGGAAGAGCCACTAACAGGTAATGAAATGCAGAAGCTAGATATTGAAAAACTGTAGACGCTGGATGTCCAAGACAAGAATGGAATATAGAAGCAGATACGCGTTCACCAACATAAGCAGCATGGCCAACTTTATTAGAGCGGGTGTGTAGCTTACGAATTGGAAACAGATACAAACCATTTTCACTCTGCCCGCAGAAAAGCATCTTCCCCGTAGCTTTGTCCTTGATGCAAAAACCAGAAGCATAAAAAATAAACATACAGTTGTTATCATTTCCAAAACGATGCACATAAATGAGGTTAGTAGAGATATTAGGTACGCATAGCATGTTATTAAGATGAAAATGAGCAGAGGGAGTTGTAATGGAGTTGGACCCAATATGAGAAATTTGCAAACCTGCACCATAACCAACTGACACTTTTTCAGGTTCATGATAGTCAGAGCGAAGCGAGAAATTGCCAATGTTAGATGTAATATGATCATCAGTCGCACCTGTATCAGTGTACCGGTTTTGCTCTACCGAAAATTGATTTGAAGCAGCCATAGCAGTGAGCTTGGTAGGAGGATGATGCCCTTGAAATGTGGGTCACTTGATCAGATTCATCAACAAAATGTCCTACCGTAGATAACTCATCTACAATGGTTTGAGTTTTCAATAGGTAATCTGTAATGGAAATGTTACATTTCTGGAGATTCTGGAGTTGACACTTCAACTCTATAGTATGGGCTCAAGAGAGGGATGCTAACCTCTGTTCAATGGCAGTCCAGACAGGATGAGACGTGTGCAACCCAACTACTTGGGATAGGACATGCTTAAATAGTGTCGCACGGACCTAACTTAGAAGATTCTGGTCCTGTCAATTCCATTCAATAAAAGCAAATGAAATAGTTGATGTAGGCTTCTGATCTTTATCACGAGAAAATTTCTCATAGCACAAATTGGATCCGTCAACAAACCCCATTAGGTCATGACTTAGTAGAAGGGGCTCAAATTGAGATCGCCATAGCAAATAGTTATGACGTTCTAGCTTAATAGAAACCAAGTTAGAAATATTGGAAATGATAAATGAGGGTGCAGTCGAGTATGAACTTGCAGAAGCAATTGCCATAACAAAAGAAAGAGTACAGAAACTCAATGAGTCAGACCTGAAACTGTGTAGATAGAGGCAGACCTGAAATTGTGTAGATAGCTGAAGAAGTGCAGTGCCGAATTGGTGTCAGAATACACTACTGTATGGGCAGGGATCGGGTAGGTGCTTAGAAAATAGAACCCAGGTAAGGACGTAAGTCTAAAGGCGCTCTGATACCATGAAATAAAATAAAATAAGCCTTTTCTCTTTGTATATTCATAGAGCTAATGTATTAGTGTATATATAAGTTTTTACAAACAAGAGATAAGTAACGTGGGTTTACATATCTGACAGATAGAAATGATTTTGAAAAATCAAACATTTAAATACAATCTCAATCTCGGGTCTTTTGAATCCATAGCTTGCTTATCCAATGACGTGGGGCATTTATCATCTGTTATGCTAATAATTATCCTTGCTGTTAATGATAGAAACCAGCAGTGCATGGATCGGGGCATTCCTTTCAGTCTCAGCTCTTTCTACTTTTGGATATGAAGGCCCAGTTTCCTCCACAATTGTCATGCTTGCAAAAAAGTGAACACTTGTTTATATTTACATGGTTGATCTACTTTGGGCAGTCATCCCCGGCCCCAACTCTTGTTGTCCTCAGCAGATCCACCAACCCATCCCTGAGTTTTAAGGGTATATTCTCCAGTTCATAGCCCATGTTGCAGTCATTGTCTCCTTGATTGATGAAACTACAATACTTGCAAATCACAAGAAGTTCTTCATATTTTATCACAACCCATCAATTTTCTTTCATGGGTCTAAAAGCCGGAGTAAAACTATTTGGTAGGTTCATGACAACTCGCATCTTTATAGTATCCTTATAAGATACACCATCTTCATCAACAAAATAGATTTCATGTACATCTGATATAATTGATTATACTTATTTTCCTGATTGCCAACAGTTTGGATAATTCACTTGTTGTGAGGACTTGTCCAGGCAACACCCTTAACCATGGAGCGTAGCGTGTCAATAAGAAGCTTCCTATTATGAGTCACCGCTATTCCCGCATCGGAAATATACTAGTTCTAACTCTGGGCTTATAAATCAAACCCTCTATTAATTTAATATGATGCATTTTAAAGTTGTGCGGAAAAGAAGATGAGTCTTATAAAAAAAAAAAGTATAAACTTAAAAATTATCTCTTCTTTTTTATATAAAAAAAGGTGAAAAAGGCATACCCTCGTTCTAGCAAAAGACAACAAGGCCTTTTCTTCTTTTTATTCCGGAAAGTAAAAAAAAAAAATCCTTCACATATCACAAAATGACAAAAAGTAAAGAAGGTGGGTTTTGAAATTTATATGTTTTAATAAGACCCCTCTAGTTCTCTTATCTCTTAAAAAAATCCCTCACTTGAATTCACTTTACAAGTGAATTACCCAATTGTGCTATAAAAGGTTTAAGAGCACTGGTTGTGCAATTGTATCCAAAAAGATAGCGTAGACAACTCCACCTTCTCTGATTATGCTCGGGACTGTTGCATACCCATAAGAATTTCATCAAAGACTCATGATCCCCTCTCCCATACCTTGTTAATGTGACCCTAAGAAGGAAACTAGAAGGAGAACCAACCACCAGGTGTGACTAACTCTAGCGAAGTTAAAACCATCCCAAATGGACTTAGTTGATCTTTCAACTAAGTGGATATTTATTTTCCTTCGTACTTGTTACACCCCGACCCAATTTAACCCTGATTAGTACTAAGTAAGTGTGTTTTAGTTCAATTTATTATGTTTAATTTCTAATTATGGTAATTAGTGTTTAATAGTCTTCATAGACTAAGTTAGTTGAGCCTTAAACCTTGAATAGGTGAGTGGGAACCGATTTGACTCAGTTCGGTAGGGTCAAGGGCTTTTTCGTAAAAATGACTTTTCACATTTGCATAATTTGCACGTCATATTGGTATCATCGCCCGTATTTCGACAAGTACGTCGACTTTCGTATTAGATTTTATTTCATTCGAGCTACCGTTGAATAATTGGACCCTCATTTGACCAAAATCGGAAAATATGCTATTTTGGTGGACTTGTTTGCAAATGGGCAACTTCACCCTTTAATATATCTAAAATTTCCCTTTCTTTTCCTTTTTCCTTTCATTCGTTTTCATTTCCTCTTCCCTACCATTCTTCTCCTTTTCTCATTCATTCTCTTTCTCTCTTCCTCATTCAACAAAAGGTTTTGTATATGCATCTTGGGAAACTAGGAGTAGACTCTCTTCATCTTCTTCAACCTCTTCTACTCCTTGTGGGCAAAAGACCAACTACACCATCTCCTATTTCTTCTCCAATTTCGAAATTCTTGCTAGAGGTGAGCTTCAAACCCCTTTTATTAGATGTTCTTGAGTTGAATTAGAGTCAAGAGACCCTTAGTTAATCATGCACACATGTTCATGCCATTTTCCATGTTTATTTATGATTACGGTTTGTTATTTTGGGGTTTTTGGTTTCTTGGAGCCAAGAGTGTCAAGTGAGATTTGAAAAGCATCTTTTGAGGCAAGTATAAGCATGATTTGGACTTACATATTTGTTAAATTCGTTGACTCAATGAAACTCTTATTCAATGCATTAGTTCTTACTAAATGGATGAATATGGTTTGATTTATGAGTTTTAAATGGACGTGGATGGAAGAACTTCATGATATGTAAATGGGAGCAGGAAGGCTCCATTTGTGCAGGTTTGAAGTGAAAAAGAAGTTGGAAAATGAAATGGAGAAGAAGCAAATGAAATCTTCAGATTCTGAAACTCTGGAGCGTTCGCACGAGCAAACCTCTTACTGAAGCTTTAGGTCGAGTGATCAATATGAATCGCTCGAACGTCTACCTCTCTAGATGGGTCTGCTCAAGCGACTACACCCTCTGAAGACCTCGTTCAAGTGAACAAAATGAAGCGCGCGAGCAACCAACCTTCTGGATGGGTTCGCTCGAGCGAACCTGAAGCTGTTAGCTGGGCTATTTCTGACCCAATCTTGGGGTGAATTATCGTCCTTAACATCTTATAAACCACAGTAATCCTCTCTAATAGATAATTATGGTGCTCATCCTTATTTCCGTAGGAATTTAGGAATTTTTAAGAACTATATGACCATAAAATGGAACCGATAACCTTAATAACTGGACCAATGAGTACTTGTTAGTCTAACACTATGCCATGAAGGTTAGTTTGGAAATTTAACGTATTTCTTATAATTTGTGACACCTAACAAGTAGTAATACGTTGATTTTCCCAAACTTATCTTGTGTTGGGCAGTGAAGGACTAAAAATCAATAGTATAGTATTGGTTTGTAAAATACATTGATTTCTTTAAAGTTATTGCATTTCATATTGGAGTATAATTTCTTATCGACAATCAAATCATGGTTAAATAGATTAGTTACATCATTAGTGTTTATTGAGGTCCAATTGTCTACATTCAATTCGTAATGTCAATATTGTATACTAGATTTAGTATTCATTGGAAATGTGGGATTGAGTAAGTATTCGTGATATATGAAATTACTATTTGATATGATTGTGGACAAGTGAAATACAAACTTACTTAAATCCTATTTTTATTCGATTATTATTTTATTCGATCGAGTCAGCACTACTTAGCTTCGACCTTGTGATACCCGACGGGGTTGAACTCGGTTTAGTTATTTGAGACTACTGCAGTAAGTCATATGGAGCACCGGAACTCCAGAACCGGGTAGCCAGTTAGCCTTTGGCTTGGCCGCTGGTGACATCCCAACTAGATTCGCTTTCTTTTGAGAGGATGAGCTTAAGGTATTAGCCAATTAGTGTGTTTTCATTATACTTGATTCACAAGCATAAACTACTCAATCGTGCACAATTTGCCTAGTTGATACTTATCACTGGCATCCATAAATTTATTCGTCTTAAAATTCTATTTGATACATTATGTATTTCTTTATTATTGCCTATACTTGCTTAATCGTCGTATTGATGATACTATTCTTGGTGCTACAGTCATAGGTGCAGCCTCCGGCCCTGAAGAGGCCAAAGAGGGAGAGAAGGCTACCCAAGATGTACCTTCAGGGCTAGAAGAGTGGCCAAAGCTAGGGCCAGCTTAGATATTTTACCTCGGAGCGAGCGACTAACCCTTTTGAGAATTTCAACAGTGTGTGGTTAGCCCCTTTTTGTGTGGGCCACACTTAGGTTTAGTTATTCTTTTGTTTATACTTTTGGTAATGTTTGTATAGGGTTCTTTTATACACCCTCTTTTGTGAAACAATGTATATATTTGTATAATTCTTTTGTATTAAAACTTGAAATACTAAATGGATTGAATGGGAATTGATACTTTCACAAGAATGAATTACAACTTCCACTATGAATAATTGTTATTGATAAGTTCTAGTTAATTCTAACTCACGTGTGTGGAAAGTTATTTTCTCTCCTTTGTGTGTTGTATTTGACTCGAGACAGGTACAGCACGTGGGAGTACGTGTGAAACACCTCAGAGACTGCCATAGGCCAGGGTGATTCGGAACCGAAATGTGACACTACAAATGAAATCCCAACCATGATGAAGCTTTCCGACTTTTCATCACTCTCCTTCATATCATCTCTATTTTCTCTAAGAGAAGTATTGTTCCCTCAGTGTCTACTACCAATAGGTGAATACTGCATGTGGGTTCCACCTATTTCCTCTTGGAGGGTAAGAGGATGAGGAGCTCCTTCTCCTCTGAAGATTGGTCTCATACCTTTTGCACTTCGGAATCCATATCAATAGCAACACCCTAGTTCCAGAACAACAGAGACTCATTGGAAAAATAGTAGAGACTGTCAAGCAGAAGAAGAAGAAAAAACAGCCACTCATTCAAAGGTAAACGGCCCTTTTCTCTTTAGCATCAGATCCACTTTGGAGATATAAGATGTATTAAAATGTGTAAGTAGGGATTTATTTTTAAATGCTGAAACTATAGGGGTCTATTTGAAAATACTAGAAATCTTAGAGGGCATATACAAAAACTTATTTTTTTAGAATATATGATTGATACAGCCTATCCATCCCAACTTGGCGAAGCAAGACAACCGAGCCAGTGTTTCAGACTGAGCAGAGAGACGAAGAGAGCAAAAATGGGGGAAAGAGAGATCATTCAACTGGTGTCGTCGTCGTCTGCTTCGGACGAGAGAGATGAGGAAGGAGGAGGAGGAGGAGGAGAAGAAGAAGAAGGGGAAGAAGATTGCATGCTTTCAACTAATAATACTAACAAGGATGAGAACAAGGAAGAGGACAAGAGAGAGAAGAGCATTCGAGGGGGAGTAGGACGAGGGCCTTCTTACAGCAATTGCTCCTTTCCCATGAGCAGAATCAAACGCCTCATGAAGAACGAAGGCGTCCTCCATTTCCGCACTACCCCCGAGTTCGTCTTCCTCATCAATAAAGCCACTGTAAGCACAAATTACATTGCATCTTCTTCTTCTTCTTCTTCTTCTTCTTCTTCTTTTCTAACTCTCTTATGTCAGTTGGATTAGAA